>JAUDYJ010000002.1:278625730-278710730 GCA_030761175.1 Masticophis lateralis | reverse complement strand
ACACCATTTCTTCCATAATCATAATTTTCTTGACTTTCCTGAACTGGGGAATAGTATGTGAGAATGACCTTGGGTGAAAACAGGCAAAGTATCATGCATAAGAATCATAGAGTTAGAGGGGACCTTGGAGGTCTTCTAGTCCAACCCCCCAGCTCAATTAAGAGACTCTATACCTTTTCAGACAAATGACTGCCCAGGCTTTTTTTGAAAGCCTCCAGTGATGGAGCATCTACAACTTCTGAAGGCAAGCTATTCCATTATTTGATTGTTCTCACCATTAGGAATTTTCTCTTTAGTTCTAAGTTGCTTCTCTCTGTCATAAAAATATCCCAATAAAAGAAACAGGCGACAGCAACACAAACAATAATTCTTACTTTAAAATGCAAAGGTTTATTTCATGAGCAATTTAGAACAATGAACAGGCATCATAACACAACTTATATCAACAACCCTTTGCAATGAGTTCCACTGACATAGCTGAGTCCAGCAAGGAGTAGCTATGGCCGCTGGCCCTGAACTCATCCCAAGACATTCTTTTTATATTTTTTTGCATGCATTTTACAACTGACTTCCTTGTTCTTTCTTACCGATGGACAGTCTCCACATATACCCATGTACATCTCAAACCTCTCTCCAGCAGCTACTTTCCAGTTCCCTATTTCTCAGAGTTTCAACGTTCTGGTTCCAAATACATTTCAAAACTACCTACTTTGCAAAATCACATTTCACAGCAACGGCTCAGCAGGATGACAAATAGTTCTGATACACTTTGAAATCCTTCTATCTAAAACTTTGGTTCATGTAGCTTTTTAGGGCCTGCTTTTTCCACTTGGGCCTTACTGATTGTAATTGATCAATAGGATGTATTTTTGTTTCCCACATCTCCTTGCTTAGTTTTCCTCTGTTGTTTCTCATCTTGCCTTTTGGTGCTTTGCAAAATAATCTGACCCCCTTGTCTTTACAGGAGCCCCTGAAATATTGGAAGCCTGCTATCATGTCACCTCTGGTCCTTCTTTTCATTAGAATAGAAATACAACCAGGAGAGTTCTAGTCCTGCCTTAGGCATGGAAGTTGACCGGGTGACTTTGCACCAATCACCAGGAGATAGTGAGTTCTAGTCCTCCTTTAGGCATGGAAGCTGACCGGGTGACTTTGCACCAATCACCAGGAGATGGTGAGTTCTAGCCCTGCCTTAGGCATGGAAGCTGACCGGGTGACTTTGCACCAATCACCAGGAGATAGTGAGTTCTAGTCCAACTTTAGGCATGGAAGCTGACCGGGTGACTTTGCACCAATCACCAGGAGATGGTGAGTTCTAGCCCTGCCTTAGGCATGGAAGCTGACCGGGTGACTTTGCACCAATCACCAGGAGATGGTGAGTTCTAGTCCTGCCTTAGGCATGGAAGCTAACCGGGTGACTTTGCACCAATTACCAGGAGATGGTGAGTTCTAGGCCTGCCTTAGGCATGAAAGCCAGCTGGATGACTTTGGGCCAATCATCAGGAGACGGTGAGTTCTAGTCTTGCCTTAGTCATGGCTACATAACCTTGGACCAGTCCCTCTCTCAACCCAATTCACGTTGTTGTGTGGAGAAAGTAGGAAGCAGAAAGAGTATTGTGTATATTTGCAGCCTTCAGTTACATATAAAAAAATATATAAAAGGGAGATAAGAGTGAAATAAATAAAAACAAATAAACAAATATCAAGTCTATAAGAGCCTGGTGGCATGGCAGACTAAAGCACTGTAATTAATATTCAGCTGTCTGCAATTACTAAAAGTTCGAATCTCACCAGGCTCAAGGTTGACTCAGCCTTCCATCCTTTCTAAGGTAGGTAAATGGAGGACCCAGTTTGTGGGGGCAATAAGCTGACTTTGTATAAAATATACAAAAATATAAAGGCTACTGCTTAACGCATTGTAAGCCGCCCTGAGTCTCCAGAGAAGGGCGGCATATAAATCAAATTAAAAAAAAAAAAAGTCAGGGGAAAAAAAAGAACAGGAAAGTATTCCTGCTTGGATTTGGGCCAACAAAAAAATCAACTGCGTGATTTATAGATGAAGAAGAGTTATCTGGATTTTGATTAGAAGCAGCAAAGTCACATTTAGGTCTGTAGAGATTTTTCAAGAGGCAACTGGACTTTCTTGTTTTTTTCTTCTGAAGATGTTTCGCTTCTCATCCCAGCAGCTCTGGATGGTGAGGAATGGAAGGATTTATACTCCTTGCAGACAGCTGGTCATTTGCATCCTTTTGGAGGGACCTTGAGGCCACTTGGAGGTTTATCTGTATCTTCACGGTCACCTGAGTGGTGCAAATGGTTCCTGTAGTCTGCAGTTTTTTTCCTCTGGAAATCCATTCCTACTCCCACACCATTCAAAGGGTCTTCATCCCAAATTGTATAGCTAAAAGTCTGTAGAGATTCTCAGTCATCCAGGTCACGGTTGTCCCAAAGGGGCTTTTTCAAGAGGCAACTGGACTTTCTTGTTTTTTTTTTCTTTTGAAGACGTTTTGCTTCTCACCCAAGAAGCTTCTTCAACTCTGACTGGATGGTGAGGAATGGGAGAGTCACATATAGGTCCTGCCACCATCTATACAAGTAGTCTTCAACTTACAACAGTTCATTTAGTCAGGGGTGAACTGTAAATGTATTACATTAGCAGTTGTATTACCAGTTCTGTGGGTGTGGTTTGGTGGGGGGTAATGTGACTGGATGGGCGTGGCCAACTTTTTTAAAAAAAACTTTTCAAAGCATTTTTTCTAACGCTTTGAAAAGCCTCTGGCGATCAGGCAACTCAGCTGGGATCGTCAGAGGCTTTCCAAAGCATTTTTTTGACCACCTCTTCGGCCAAGAGGTTGCAGAAAAAAATGCTGTGAAAAGCCTCTGAGGATCCCAGCTGAGCTGTGCGATCCTCAGAGGCTTTTTTTAAATTTTATTTTAAAAACATTTTTTCATCGGAAGAGGTTGTAGAAAAAATGCTTTTAAAAGTAAAAGAAAGAAAGCCTCTGATGATCGTGCGACTCAGCTGAGCATGGGGGGGGGGGGGCAAGGATTTTTTGCTACTGGTTCTCCGAACCACCTACCTCCATCGCTACCGGATTGGGCGATCCGGTCCGAACCAGGAGCATTTCACCCCTGCATTTAGTGACCATTTGAAGTTACAACGGCACTGAAATTAGTGAATGATGACCATTTTTCACACTTACAACTCCAGCATCTCCATGGTCATGTGATCAAAATTCAGACACTGGGCAACTGACTCACATTTACAACAATTATACAGTGTCCCTTTTGCAACCTTCTGACAAGCAAAGTCAATAGGAAAGCCAGATTCCCTTAACAACCGGGTGACCAACTTAATTGTCGTGATTCACTTAACCACTGTGGCATCAATGGTTGTAAAATGGGGGCAAAAAAATCCACTGAACCAGGGTCTCCCTTAGCCAAGGAAAATTGGGGCTCAATTGTGGTCATAAGCTAAGGACTACCTGTAAGAATAATAATAATAATAATAATAATAATAATAATAATAATAATAATAACAACAACAACAACAACAACAACTTAATAATAATAATAATAACAACAACTTAATAATATAATTATATAATATAATATAATAATAACTTAATAATAATGACTACCTGTAATAATAATAATAATAATAATAATAACAACAACAACAACAACAACAACAACAACTTAACAGTTCCTAGGTCCTTGATTAGGACTCTAGCTGCTAAGCTATTAACCAGCCTCAAAGACTGTGAATCTCACTACAGATTAACCAATAATAATAATAATAATAATAATAATAGTAATAATAGTAATAATAGTAATAATAAATAATTATAATAAAGAAAAAAGAAAAAAAGTATGGTTCATTGACATTGAAATACCTGGGGATGCCCGGATTGAAGACAAGCAGCAAGAAAAAATCACAAAGTACCGGGACTTGCAAATTGAAGTTGAGCAACTGTGGAAAAAGAAATTGTGTGTTGTCCCAATTGTAATTGGAGCTCTTGGAGCAATACCCAAAGGGCTACCCCACTATTTAGAAATTCTAAATTTACCGGACTTGAACATTTTGACTCTACAAAAAACCACCTTACTCAGAACAGCTTATATCCTCTGACGATACCTTAACAGTTCCTAGGTCCTTGGTTAGGACTCGAGCTGCTGAGCTATTAACCAGCCTCAAAGGCTGTGAATCTCACTAAAGATTAAATGATGATGATGATGATGATGATGATGATGATGGATTAAAAATAATTAAAATTATTAAATATTTTCGGCTCAAATGTAAAACCCCAAAATTTAAAACACCCAATTTAAAATCATTATATTGATAGCCCAGCCTGGCAGAACAGCAGGGTCTTGAGGGCACAGCAAAATACACGGAGGTCAGAGATCCTACTCATTTCCGGGGGCAGTTCATTCCATAGGGCAGGGGCTCCCACAGAGAAGGCCCTCCCCCTGGGTGTTGCCAGATGATATAACTTGGCTGATGGCACCCTGAGGAGACCCTCTCTGTGGGAGCGGACTGGCCAGTGGGAGGCTACTGGTGGCAGAAGTCGGTCTCGAAGTTCCTATGCCATGGAGCACTTTGAAGGTGGTGACCAACACCTTGAATGGCACCCAGAAGACCACTGGGAGCCAGTGCAGCTTGCACATGAGGGGTGTCACGTGGTCACAATGAGTTGCGCCTATAATCACCAGCGCAGCCACATTCTGGACATAAAACATACCCTTTGCACTTTTCTGTATTCTGTCCCCCAAAGTTGTGCTTAACAATTTCTTCCGAGCTCTTTCGGAGACCAGCTGCTAAAATGACACATTCATCACACAGCACCTGGGGAACATTCTGGCAAAAAAAACCACACCAAAAACAAAAACAAAAAACCACCCCAGATATTTGAGATTTGTGTATGTCTTTGATGACTGTAATGTACAATTTTAATCACTGGCTTGGCTTTCATTTCTGATCTCTTGTCTTCTTCTCCTCAATCCTGCCTTTCAAGACGTGTTTGTTATGCCCGTTAGGAAACACAACAGCTTAGAAATCTATTTTCCTCCTGGCTTAATCCCACCCTAATCCTTCCGAGCTACAAAGCTAGCAAAATGCTGATTTCCACCCCCCACTCCTTCCCCACCCCCATTACTCCCAATCTCACACAAACCCACTTCTTCTTGTATATATTTACCGTTTCTGGGCTAAATTGCTTTGGTGTTTTAAGAATTCCAATCACATGAAGAAGTCCTGGAGTGGGAGGGAGAAAAGAAGAGGGAAAAGGGAGAAAATTAAAAGTTTCCCAACCTACAGGGGACTGAACGTGGCCCACAAATGCCGGCTCCAAAGAAGAACAATCAACGCTTTCATATCTCTCTCTCTCACACACACACACCATTTGGCAGGGTTGATTTTGCTGCTTGACTTGCCTGCACCTGCCACTCTTATGAACCCGGCACGCCGTGCCAGGAATTACATCGGAAACGTTATTAAAATTTGCCCTCCTGCTCACATTTGGCCTGGTAATGGAGTCAGAAAGCTCCAACTTCCCATCAAAGCAAATTGCTTCTGTAGATTCGTAAATTGGCATAATTTGGTTCCTAATCCGGCTGGTATTGTTACCGGATGGAATCGGAGAGAGACACGGTGGCTAAAGAGTTGAATCCATCTTAGATTATGAGATCCAATTCTGAGTCAGTCAAGAAAGCTTCTTCCAAGCTTCCAGGCTGGTGATGGATCCCATCCTCAGGGATCTTCTCTTTGTCTCCAGAATGTGCAAACTGAGCTGTTCTATACATTACATTTATATGGCTCCTGATGGTGTGTAGCTTTTAGTCATTAATTAGGGTGTTGATTGTTGTTGTTGTTAGTTGTGAAGTCATGTCTGACCCATCATAACCATATGGACAATGTTCCTCCAGGCCTTCCTGTCCTCTATCATCCCCCGGAATCCATTTAAGCTCACACCAACTGCTTCAGTGACTCCATCTAGCCACCTTGTTCTCTGTCGTCCCCTTCTTCTTTTGCCCTCAATCGTTTCCAGCATGAGGCTCTTCTCCAGGGAGTCCTTCCTTCTCATTAAGTGGCCAAAGTATTTGAGTTTCTTCTTCAGGATCTGGCCTTCTAAAGAGCAGTCAGGGTTGAACTCCTCTAGGACTGACCAGTTTGATGGCCTTGCAGTCCAAGGGACTCACAGGAGTCTTCTCCAGCACCAGAGTTCAAAGGCCTCAATTCTTTGATGTTCAGCCTTCCTTATGGTCCAACTTTCACAGCCATACATTGCAACTGGGAAAACCATTGTCTTGACTATATGCACTTTTGTTGGCAGGGTGATGTCTCTGCTTTTTAGCATGCTTTCTAGATTTTCCATAGCTTTCCTCCCCGGGAGCAAGCGTCTTTTAATTTCTTGGCTGCAGTCCCCATCTGCAGTCATCTTCGAGCCCAGGAAAATAAAATCTGTCACTACCTCCATTTCTTCCCCATCTATTTGCCAGGAATTGAGAGGGCTGGATGCCACGATTTTAGCGTTGATGGCAGTTATTAAGTCATTGATTGTTGCTTCCTGGTGCTGTTCCATCTTCGGTTCCTAACTAACTGATAGGCTGGTGGTAAATCAGCACTTGTATTGAATGACAAGGACCCCATTTCACGAGCTTTAATCGTTTCTCTGGCTATTTTTGTCCCTGCCCAGCCAACAATTCTGCAAAATTGAATGCATGATCTTGTTCATGTCAATGAGCCTGCTCACTGTTCACCGTCCAACAATAGTTGGAGAAAAGTCTGCATTCCTCTTTCTACTTTAATCCTTAAACACAGACGGACTATTTTGGCTATGCTATTAAAGATATGAGGCCATAATGACTGTTCTTAGCTGCTGGCCGTAGTTTAGATAATTGCACTACAATATTGTGACTATTGCTTCCAAAAGGTGCAGAAGACCATTTGAATTTGTTCTTGCCATATAAATTATTGCATGACATAGATTGTACCTCGTCATCAATTTCATCAGGAGCTTCATCATCGCTGATGTCAGAATTGGTGGTGGCTGTGGGCTCTTCATCATCCATTATAAAATTTTTGTTGCAATCTGATTCCACTTCACTCAGATCACTCTCTGCTTCTTCATACCATGTTAGAACAGTTTCTTTGAAGTTTGGCTCACTAAATCACATTCTTTTTTGGTGGAAAACATGGCCCTGACATTCTCTCTCTCTCTCTCTCTCTCTCTCTCTCTCTCTCTCTCTCTCTCTCTCTCTCTCTCTCTCTCTCTCTCTCTCTCTCTCTCTCTCTCTCTCTCTCTCTCTCTCTCTATATATATATATATATATATATATATATATATATATATATATATATATATATATATATATATTTGTTTTCTGAGGTTTTCGCGGGTGTTTGTATGTAGGTCTTTGGTTATTCGGGTCTTCTCCTGCGTAGAATTGGAAGTATCTTGGCGACGTTTCGACGAAGTCTCATTCGTCATCTTCAGGCTGGTGTTCTCGATTTCATTATGTATATGTATATCTTTATATATATATATATACACATTAACAAAGATCTGCGGTCAAAATGACCACAATTCAAATTCAAACGCCGCTACAGAAAACACCAAATAACTGATGCAATCGTGATGCTGCATACACTCTGATTAACGGGAAAACAAAAGCTATGTGCAACCAGATTGGTCCATTTCTAAAAATAAGGGTGTTCCAAACATTTTGGAAAACTGTTGCGGTCACTATTACCACAGGTCTGTGGTTATGGGTTAAAGAAGTTGCAAAATAGATTCGCAATGAGTCATTGTTCCTTTCTGTTATAAAAAGGCTCAGAGTTGATGGCATCCCATTTTTAGGTAGCCCTGCCACTTTCACTTTTTTGACCCTTATATACTTTTTTCTCAGGAGCTTTGAGTTTTTCCTTGGGTAGTCTTCAAACTCAAAAATCCATATTTGGGTCAGGGACGTCTAGGGAATAAATAGAAAACTGAAGATGTCTCCATGAAAAATGGAATTGAACATCATGGTGGATTAAAGATTTGGCAAATAGACTGGCTCTTCAATAATTTCTTTCACAACAAGGGGTGACTTGAGATCACCCACAAGGGCTCCAGACAACTGTTCCTCATGAGACAACTACCAGAGAAGAAAGTTTTGAATAATTTTGTGAGAAGGGAGAAAAGAAAAAAAATGAGAAGGAATCAAGTTCTATGACATTATTGGAAGGGATTAGAGATCAAGTTTCTTAGACGTTTCAAAGGAAGGAATATGAAGTTGGTACATTTTATCAAGGATAAAACAGATACATTGTTATAGAGAGGAAAGAAAAGGGTTTGACTTGGAGCCTATCACCAAGAGATGATGAGTTCCAGTTGTGCCTTAGTCCTGAAAACCAGCTGGGTGACTTTGGGTCAATCACCAGGAGGCAGTGAGTTCTAGTCCTGCCTTAGGCACGAAAGCCAGTTGGGTGACTTTGGGCCAATCAACAGGAGGCAGTGAGTTCTAGTCCCGCCTTAGGCATGAAATTCATCTTGTTGACTTTGGGGCCAGTCACTCACTCTCAACCCAACACACCTCACAGGATTGTTGTTATTGTGGGGTAAATGGGAGGAACAAGGAATATTAGATATGTTTTGCTATCTTGAGTTATTTATAAAAATAATAAAGGTAGAATGAAAATTTAATAAATAAACAAAATCAGAAGAAAAGGAGAAAGAGGATGAGAATGTGGAAGACTTTGTCTCCTCTTTTGCAAAACTAAAAAATTATCTTGACCAAATGCTTCAGATCGCCCTGAGCAGGAGTCGATAAATCCTCTTAGAAATTTGCTTGGAGCAACATCTTGGTAGCAAGTTTCCCTGATAAAAACCTCGCACGAAATGCTATAGATGTTACAAGCGTTCCTTAATAGCAGGGAGGGGGCAAGAGAGGGATTTGATTTAAAAAAACCATAAAATAAAAATAACTTTCATATACAATTCTTAACGTAAGAAGAAAGAGCTGAGGAACTTGTGAAGTTGAGCTCAGAGGAAAAGGTGGGGAGGGGGCAAGGACATTTTTTTAAAAAAACAAAAAAAAAAAAAAGGTCTTTGGAGAATTTTCAAATTCCTGGAAAAAAAACAACAACAACAACACACGATTGAAGAAGAAAGGATCCTTCCCAGAAGGGGAGAAGATGAAACATCACACAGGGTGGCTTTTCAGCACGATGCGGAGACTGCAACGGGAGAGACTTAGCAATTCCTTTTGTAAGGGCCTTGAACTGTAAACATTCTCCTTTCAAAGCCACGTAGAAACTGGGATTGAAGGTAAGTACCCCCCCTCCCGTCTCCTTATAAATCAACAAGGAGACATGCCAGGCTTCACACGTCCAGGCATTGAAGGTCAAGTTGTCCTACTTTTCAAAGACTTCCCCACCATTCAAGTCCTAACCCTATTAGCAACGTGGGCACATTTGCTACCTGGACTGATTTGATTCTTGTACAGTCTCACGAAGACAGCAATGTGTTTTCATCATGTGGCTGTATCAGTTCTGTAGCTGTATCAAGAGATGAAGTCACCCAACTGGCTTTCATGCCTAAGGCGGGACTAGAAGTTACCGCCTCCTGCTGATTGGCCTAAAATAAACAGCTGGTTTCCACGCCTAGGGCAGGACTAGAACTCACCGCCTCCTGCTGATTGGCCCAAAGTCACCCAACTGGCTTTCATGCCTAAAACGGGACTAGAACTCACAGTCTCCTGGTGATTGGCCGAAAGTCACCCAGCTAACTTTCATGCCCATGGCAGCACTAGAACTCACCATCTCCCAGTGATTGGCCCAAAGTTACCCAGTTGTTTTTCATGCCAAAGGCAGGACTAGAACTCACAGTCTCCTGGTGATTGGTCCAAAGTCACCCAGCCAGCTTTCATGCCTAAGGCAGGACTATAACTCACCGCCTCCTGCTGATTGGTACAAAGTCACCCAGCTGGCTTTCATGGGTCTGCTTGTGGCAACATAATGACTCTAAGCTGATGACATGCTTAACTCCACCTCTCCAGCTCTATTTGCTCTTCTCTTACACTAATACAGAAAATACCACAGCTGTACCATTTAAGCTTTTGGTTTTAATTCTTATTTAAAGGTACAGGTTCCCCTCACGATGTGCTAGTCATTTCCAACTCTAGGGGGCAGGGCTCATCTCTGTTTCAAAGCCGAAGAGCCAGCACTGTCCAAAGACATCTTTGTGGTCATGTGGCCAGCATGATAAAACACCAAAGGCGCAAAGACCCAGTACAACCCCTCTTGAATTCCGTTAACCCTTATCTGGTGCCAATTTTCTCCTGAATTTTAGCCGATTAGATTCTTGTGCTTGAACATTAAATCCTTGAACTGCAAGTTAATGTATGATCTTAAGACTTTCCACTTGATATTAATCTAGTAAAAATAGGAAGTTTTAAAAATAGAACTCTAAATGTTTTATTGAAAACATTCTAAAAATAGGGTGATTGTGCAATACCCGTCACAGATTAACGGAGAGGCCTTGTAGAATATATATATTTTAATATCTACACATCTCTAACATCTGTAAGGGATGATTCAACTCTCAGCTAATAATCTGTTGACTGGATGCTTGGGAATTTAACTGATATCAAATCTAGGTTTGTAAATATATATGGGCCCATTATTGTTCCGGCATTTAAATCAATGCTTTTGGAAGCAGGAGCATTAAAATGTTCACACTTTCTTCATTTGATGTCTTTTCTTAAGTTAATTAAACATCTGCCCCAGTTGGAGAGGAGAGGAGAGGGGAAATAAATGGACTATTTCTATTTGGTATCTGAAAAAATTGGACTTGTGTTAATTTAACATTAATGGAGACCATTGCTAATCTTCACAAGAGTTCTCAAAAAGAAGTGTAGAGGATTAAGCGAATTGTCATGGACTTTGTCAGGTCCCAGATATTTCTACAAGGATGCTGGCATTTTGGTGGGAGGAAGGGGAAAAGGAATGGAGTAGCCTGTATAGGAAGTTCCTGTTTCTGTTTTTTACAATACTGTGCTAATCTCTATATGAAGTTTCTGTTTCTGTTTCCCTACAATGATGTTGTGTGGGAGGGGTTTGGTTAGCATTACTTGAAATAGCTGGTTTTAAATGAGAAGCTTCAGTTCTTGCCTAGATCTCTTGTTATCACAAACCTTCCAATAAAAGTTCCTTTTGGAACCAATGCAGTTTCAAGAGTCCTGCTTTCTTGGGAAAATTGGAGAGGCAAGACTTTACAGACTTCAATGATCCCCAATTTCCAGAGGAAAAGAAAAAAACAGACAATAACATTATTAATAGCTTTGATAAAGTTGAAGACTTGTAGATCTGAACTGGAGGAATTGAATCAGCAACTCTCCTCTTTGCTTATTGGCAAAGTCCATTTGGAGAAAACATTAAAAGCTGCTTTAAATTCAGCTTAACTCTAGATGTCTTAATTTATTTATTGTATTTATTTATTGGTTCGATTTATATGCCGCCCTTCTCCGGAGACACAGAGCAGCTTAGAATGCATTAAGCAATAGCCTTCATACTTTTGTATATACCTGTTTAGTAGGGCTTTTGCTCCCCCTCCAAGCAGTGTTCTTTTTTTATACAAAGTCAACTTATTGCCCCCACAATCCGGGTCCTGAATTTACCTACCTCGGAAGGATGGAAGGCTGAGTCAACCTTGAGCCTGGTGAGATTTGAACTCTCAGTAATTGCAGGGAGCTGGCAGCTAAGTGCTATTTAACAGCACCTTAGTCCAACACCTTGGCAATAAGGCCAAGCGCTTATTTCAGGGTTCCAAAAAATGTAATACAGGGTCTTATTTTTGGGAAAACATGGTTTTTTTTTAAAAAAAATGATTTATATGCCGCCCTTCTCTGGAGACTCAGGGCGGCTTACAATGCATTAAGCAATAGCCTTCATACTTTTGTATATTTATACAAAGTCAGCTTATTGCCCCCGCAAACTGGGTCCTCATTTTACCCACCTTAGAAAGGATGGAAGGCTGAGTCAACCTTGAACCTGGTGAGATTCGAACTTACAGTAATTGCAGACAGCTGGTGTTAATCACAATGCTGATTAACTGCTGAGCTATCCAGGCTCAGTAGAAATCATCCTTCTCTTTCTCTACCCCCTTTACACCCAAAGTAATAGAATAACAGGATCGGAAGGGAATTTGGGAGTCTTCTAGTCCAACCCCCTGCTCAAGCAGGAGACCCTATAGCAGTGATGGCTAACCTTTTAGACACTGCATGCCCAAACTGAGCATGTCCAAACTGAAAGGTGCACTCACATGTGGACTGCGAACTGCGTGGATATGTGCATGTGCAGCAGAGACCTGAAGAGCAGCTGGCTGATGGGAGGCAGGACATCCCAAAGCCGGCAGTGCGGCAAGAGGTAATATCTTATTCTTTCGTGAACTTCTGGTTTATTGTTTGCCGAGAAACAGAAGCTCAAGAAAGAAACTCCACAGAGATCTGAGGTGATGATGTGTGTCCCAGCAGAGAGAGATGTGTGCCATAGGTTCGCCATCTTGGCCCTTGTTCTGCCCCAGCTATGGACCCCAAAGAACGCAGCACACACAAAGTCCATTCAAACCTTAGTTTACTGAATAAACCAGTCTTTTACAACAACAGCTGTTAATTAACTGCATTAACAGCCTTGAAGAATTCAAAGAATAATAACTGAAAGCTTACTATGGTTGGCAGAATGCCCAGAAGCAATTTGCAGGAAGCTGATAAGATAAACAAGACAAGACACGAAGGAATATGAACTAAGTTGTTCCCTGAAAATTGCCTCAGTCAGTGTTCCTCCTTAAATAGGCTAAGGGAGTGGCCAATTAGCCCCAAGCCTTAGTCTCAAGGAGACCTCCTTCTGAGGAGCCACTCCTGCCTTTTGGCAGCTCTATGCACCCCTGCATCGAGAAGAGGCTCCTTCTCTTCACCCTTTTCACTTAAGGGAGCTTCTGGAGGTTCTGAAGGCCCTGGCTGAATCCCCACCTCTGACACCACCTCTTCTCCAGCCTCCTCATTGTCTGACTCGGCTGCCAGCTGCAAAGGCTTCTGGCACAGCACCACACCAGCTTCCTCACTATTAGAATCAGCTACTAGCTGCAGAGGCCGCTTATGGGCCACAACAGCTCTATAACATTTCAGACAAATGGCTGCCAAGTCTCTTCTTAAAAGCTTCCAGTGATGGAGACTCACAACTTTTGAAGGCAAGCCCTTCCACTGGTTGATTGTTCTCCCATTAGGAAATTTCTACAGAAAAGTATACAATATATCATATTACAATATTAAGGGCAAGTAGAATTGTGATAGCACAAAACTGGAAACAATCAGACACCCCTCCAGATCAAATCATAATAAAAAAAATATATAAATGTGCAGAGATGGACAGATTATCTATGGAAATGAAGGAGAGGGAGGACAGCAAGTACTATTTAATATGGAATAAATGGTATTCCTGGCTGGAGAGTAAACATAAAACTTAAGGGATGTTTTTGTTATGAGATCAAATTGTAAATAGAAGTCAAGATAATTTAGATAAAGATGTAAGTTTAAGATAGAGATATTTAGAAGCAGAATTTGTGTAAAGAGGTTAAATAGGCTAGAGCCATGATGGTGAACCTATGGTACATGTGCCACAGGTGGCACATGGAACCATATGTGTGGGCATGTGAGCGTTGCCCCACCTCAGCTCCAGCATGCATGCATGCACCAGCCAGCTGATTTTTGGGCCTTCCGGGCCTTCTGGAAGTTGGGAAACAGGCTGTTTTCGGCCTCCGGAGGGCCTCCAGGGTGGTGGAGAAGGCTGTTTTCGTCCTCCCAGGCTCATAGAAAGGCTCTGGAGCCTGGGGAAAGCAAAAAATGGGTCAATTGGGCTCACCATGCCATCACGTACCAAAAGCGGGGGAAGTGCGGGGGAGTTGCACGTGCATGCACAGGGGTGGGTGGGGCACAGGGGGCATTGAATTATGGGTGTGGGCACACGCATGCATGACCCCCTCTCCCCGCGCTCCCCCCACTTTTGGCACGGGATGGCAAAAAGGTTAGCCATCTCTGGGTTAGAGATACCAATGCAGAAAAGTTGTTATTAGTATTGAAATTTTGATGTTTCTTTTTGGTTGTTTATATTTTTTTGATTTGTGTTTGTGTTTCTTGCTTTTTTTGTGTGTATTATGTTTCTTTTTGTACTGTGTATTTTAATCTTTGGAAATTTAATAAATATTTTTTTTTTAAGGAAATTTCTCCATAGTTCTAGGTTGGTTCTTTCTTTGGTTAATTTCCATCCACTGCTTCTTGTTCTGTCTGCTTTGGGCCTGTAAAGAGACCTCTGGAGCAGGGGTGTATTCACTTACTTTCCCTACCAGTTCACAAATGTGAGGGTTCACACTTCTCTCACACGCACCCTGTCCATGCCCCTGGTTTGGACCAGTTCGCAAGAATAGGTAGTAAAACTGGCGGGAGGCCCAGATGTCATCAGTGATCTGAGCATGTGCAGAAGCAAGGCGCGTGATCCCATTGTGAACTGGTAGTAAAGGTAAGTAGAATCCATCCCTGGTGCCTGGCCTTCCGTGCAGGTGCTTTGCTCAAAAATGTGCCTAAATAGGATGGCATAGAGGGGGGGGGCAGGTGGGAGCCCATGCTTTCCGCTACTGATTCAGGCAAACCGGTCCAAACCACATGAATACCGCCTCTGATCTGGAGGACTTACAAACCAAACAAACACATCTCCTTATTTTTTTCTGTGCAAGAACATAACCCAAAGCTCAACTCAAAGGCTCTGAATAGGAATAGAATGCTTGGTTGGTTTTCTTGTCCAGTTGTGTCCAACTGGACACAACTGCGGGAGCTCCTGCCTTATGGAATGAATTGCCCCCGGATATAAGAAAGATTCCTGACCTCCGCGCCTTCCGTCGGGCTCTGAAGACCCTGTTGTTCCATCAAGCCGGCCTGACCGAATAGATTAATTTTAAATGGGTTTTAAATTGGTTTTAAAGGGGTTTTAGTAAGGGGTTTTAAATTTACAGCCAAATAGCTTTAACTTATTTTAGCAGTTTTAATTTTTGTGTCTGATTGTTTTAATATGGCTGTGAACCGCCCTGAGTCCCCTGGGAGAAGGGTGGTATAGAAATGTAACTAACTAACTAACTAACTAACTAACTAACTAACTAACTAACTAACTAACTCTAGAGCATGTTGCTCATCTCTGTTGCTTGGCTGAAGCCAATGTTGTCCGAAGAAATTTTCTTTTTCTTTTTTTTTTGAAAAAGATTTTTATTGTATACACAAACAAACCTTTAATACATCAGTCGTTCTTTCCATGTGACATCCAAGTGTTTTATCCAAGAATTCATCTTTTTGTTGTTACTTCTATCTTCATTATCACCCAATCTATTACAACTTATCTCCAAAAGTACAATATTCTAATTATACCATTTTTTTAACATAACTATTGATTTGCTGATCTATATCTCTTTGTCTGAAGACATTTTCCATGATCATCTGACTAGCATAGCTATACACCAAAGGTGCCTGGAACACTGTTACCTTCCCACTGAAGGGGTACCTGTTAATCTACTTGCATCTGCATGCTTTTGAATTCTTAGGCTCAACAATTTGGTGGCACAGCGGTTAGGATGCAGTACTGCAGGCTAATTCTGCTGACTGTCAACAGTGTCAGGCTACGATGTCATCTCGAAATAAGATTCTGACCGGCTGAAGGTTGACTCAGCCTACCATCCTTCCAAAGTTGGTAAAATGTGCATCCAGATTATTGGGGGCAATAAGCTGACTCTGTAAAATGTCTTAGAGGGGGCTGTAATGCACTGTGAAGCAGTATATAAGTCTAAGGGCTATTGCTATTGCTAGGTGGGCAGGACCTGAGGCAGAAACAGGAGCTCAACCATGGTGCGGTGCTTGGGACTCAAACTTGGGCTGTTAGCTTTCCAGGTGAAAATCTCAGCATCTTTAACCATCACGCTCCTTAAAGGATGCTTACCAATTAATAAATGACCAGAACAGGTGCACATTATTTCCTCTCTATGAGGCAACTAGGCAGCAACATTTCCTCGCATCAAAAGAGAATTAGGAAGCAGAGCAAAAGGATCAGAAAAGGGATCGCTTTGACCTATGCTCCAACCATTGGGCTTTAAAACTGACCTATGTAGTTTACAAGTTTGTTTAACTTGAGCCCTTGTGCCTTCCAACATAGCTGACTAATGAGACCCAATCTTCCTTTCTTGGCTGTGAGGGATCATTAAGGACTTGGCAACCTAGGATAGGGCAATGGAAGTTTGGCAAGTGTCATGATTTTTTTCAATGTAGCATATTTGTTTATACCCAGAGTGGTGAAAATAAAGTGTTTTCAGATTACTTGCCCTAACTCTGGGAATGTAGAGAAGTATTTGGGTTCAGCTTGTAGAAAGTCAGCACCCACCATCCCAGAAGAATGAAATATATTGGAAAACATTAAAATGGCAGAATATTATATTTCCCTTAAGAAGAAATCAAGAAACACACTCTTGGAGACAGAAAGCAGCCCCCAAGTCTTTCTTAATAGCCCCCAGCAGATATTTTGTGCCCATTAATAAAACTTGGGCCAAGCCTATTCAGAAACCAGCTCCAGTTTCCCTGCCCCCAAGCAGAAACTGAGGAGGCCAGCTTTTGGAAATGCAGATTTGGTAATCCATTCAGAAAGACTGGGTCAGACTGAAATTCCAGTTAAGCAACACAATTAGGCAAGCCAAAGGTCGACAAGATTAGCTCAGACAAACACCTAGGATTTACATTTCCTCTTCCTCTTACTGGACAGCTATGTCTAGTACATGACCCAGTAGGAATCTGACAACAACCAATAGAATATTAAAGGACATGTTCTTGCACAGGAACAGGAAGCTCAAATACAGAGTGCAAAGCCCAAAGAGGATATAACCATGCCCCTCTCAACTCCATTTTGTTAGCTGCCCAGAATCACATGTGCTTGGTGGTTCTGCTTCATCAGTAAGCCCTCTTTTCAATCAGTCTCCACGTTTCCAGTGTCTTTCTCCTGGCTTGGAACTCAACCAGATAGATATTTCTTCCCAGAAGCTCTTCCAATACATTCTACAGGTTTCTCCCAGGGCAGGAGAAGATATTCTCAAATATCTCACATCGTGCTCATAGAAGAAGTTTCCTTTCCGCAGGAGAAATTTAAGATGGGTTGCAGGCTAATGCAAATCCATATTCTATTGCTTTGTCTTAGAAGCAAAATGACCTCTATTGCATCATGAAGTAGTTGAGGAAGGGACAACCCATAGAATTCCGGCATGAGAAGGACTTCTGGTGCATAGAAAAATTGCCCAGAGTACAAAAATTCCAGGGTAAACAGAGATTCACTGCAGTTGTCCCAAAAGTGCTTTTTTAAGAGGCAACTGGACTTCCTTTGTTTTTCTTTTGAGGAATGAAAGAAGTGAAGACATTTCATATCTCATCCTGAACTGAAGAAGCTAGATGATGAATAGAATAACAGACTAGATGACCTTGTAGGTCATCTAGTCTGCTCAAGCAGAAGACCCTATATTCTATTCTATTCCATTCCATTCCATTCCATTCCATTTTATTCCATTCTATACCATTTCTGACAGTTGGCTGTCCAGTCTCTTCTTGGAAGCTTCCAGTGATGAAGGCAACTTCTGTTCCATCGGTTGATTGTTCTCACTGTCAGGAAATTTCTCCTTTTTCCAGGTTGAATCTCTCCTTGATCAGCTTCCATCCATTATTCCTTATCTGGCCTTCAGGTGCCTTGGAAAATAGCTTGACCCCTTCCTCTTTGTGGTAGCCCCTCAAATATTGGAAGACTGCTATCATGTCTCCCCTGCTCCTTCTCTTCACTAGACTAGTCATGCCCAGTTCCAGCAACTGTTCGTCGTATTTTTTAGCCTCCAGTCCCCTAATCGTCTTGGTTGCTCTTCTCTGCACTCTTTCTAGAGTCTCAACATCTTTTTTTTATAGTGTAGGAAGAAATATCCTTCTGGGTTCAGCTCCAAGTGGGGAAAAAGACACAGGAAGCATGGAGACTGCTTGGAAAGATGGTTTAATAGTGGACAGGATCACATGGTTTGAGTTCCTGAACAGAAAAGGGTCGAGATGCAGCAAGTCCCCGGGTTTTATGCCCTCTCTGGCTTTGAACTTCCTGGGCCCCCGAAAGAGTATCCTGATTGGTTATCAGACTCTCAGGGTGCTAACTTTCTATAAAAGTGTGGTGACCAAAACTGGATGCAGGCACGGCCAGAGCATAGAAATGGCATTGGTCGCCCTGGTGAATGATCTCAGGCGGGCCTAGGATGGGGGGGTGTTCCTCCATTCTGGTGCTACTTGAACTCTCAGCGGCATTCGATACCATCGACCATGGTATCCTACTGCGACGGCTCCGGGGGCTGGGAGTGGGGGGAACTGTTCTACAATGGTTCGCCTCCTGCCTCTTGGGCCAGATGCAGTTTGTTTGGACGGGGGGTCAGAGATCTTCCCCGAGGCCCCACACTTGTGGGGTGCCACAGGGGTCAGTTCTCTCCCCCCTACTTTTTAACATCTATATGAAGCTGCTGGGTGAGATAATTTGTAGTTTCGGGGTGGGGTATCATCAGTATGCTGATGATACCCAACTGCACATCTCCACCCCGAATCAACCCAGAGATGCCCTTTCCGTGATGTCGAAGTGCCTGGAGGTGGTGCGGGTCTGGATGGGCAGAAACAGGCTCTGACTCAACCCCTCCAAGACCGAGTGGCTGTGGATTTCGGCATCCTCTGATCTAATCACCCCATCACTTAGGATGGGAGGGGAGTTGTTGACTCCCTCTGAAAGGGCCCTCAATCTTGGCATCCTCCTGGATTCGCGGCTGTCTTTGGTGGATCATCTGACAACTGTGACAAAGGGGGCTTTTGCACAGGTTCGCCTAGTGCACCAATTGTGGCCCTTCCTAGACAGAGATGGCCTTCGCACAGTCACTCAAGCTCTCATTGTCTCTCGGTTGGATTACTGCAATGCCCTCTACATGGGTTGCACCTGGAGACTCCAGCTAGTCCAGAATGCGGCCGCGCGGGTTGTTACAGGAGCTTCCTGGTACTCCCGGGCAACACCTCTCCTGCGCGAGCTGCACTGGCTACTGGTGGCCTTCCAGATTCTCTTTAAGGTGCTGGTACTTACCTATAAAGCCCTTCATGGCATGGGCCTGAGGTACTTGCAGGACCACCTTCTACCGGCCTCCCACCACCCTGTGCGGTCTCATAGAGCTGCCATCCTCCGGGTGCCATCAGCCAGATAATGTCAGCTGGCAACCCCCAGGATAAGGGTGTTCTCTGTGGCCGCACCGACCCTCTGGAATGGGTTACCCACCGAGCTCCGAATGGCTCCCGATCTCCGCACTTTCCATACTGGCTTGAAGACTTGGTTGTTCCATCAAATTTCCTGACCGGTTATGGGGTTTTAAAATTGGGGATTTTAAATCTGGACTGTTTCCAGATTTTATCATTGTCTGTTTTTATTGTGTGAGCCCCCCTGAGT
This sequence comes from Masticophis lateralis, assembly GCA_030761175.1. Lineage (NCBI taxonomy): Eukaryota > Metazoa > Chordata > Lepidosauria > Squamata > Colubridae > Masticophis > Masticophis lateralis. Next base: position 278,691,172 of record JAUDYJ010000002.1, on the reverse strand, counting down.
CCTACGGGAGAAGGGCGGCATACAAATTTTAATAAAATAAATAAAAATAAATAAATAAAAGGCAGTATTCTAAGTCTCACTGAGGTTTTACAGAGTGGTATTAGAACCTCACCATCTCCAAGGTCCTTCCAACTCTGTTACTGTTAAAATCTTGATTGAATCCCTCTGTTAATGCAATTTAGGATTGCGTTCTTGGATGAGAAGCGAAATCAGGGGTGAAATTCACTTACCTTTCCCTACCGGCTCGCAAATGTGAGCGGAGCGAGTGTGCGCTTACCACTTGCGCGAGCCTCCTCCACACCTACACAGAGCCTTCTCCACGCATGCAGAGAGGGTCAAAAATGGGACATGATGATGGGTGGGTGGGTGGGCGGAGCCTCCTGCTTCCGGCGCTACCGGATAGATCCGGCTGAATTTCACCACTGAGCGAAATGTGTTCAAGGAAAAACAAAGGACGTCCAGTTGCCTCTTGAAAAAGCACCTTTGGGACAACCATAGTGAATCTCTGTAGACCCTGGAAGTTTTGTACTCTGGGCAATTTTTCTATGCACCAGAAGTCCTTCTCATGCCGGAATTCTAATTCGTAAATTTCCCCTCATTCAACAAAACAAAGAACTGGAGAGGCAGTAAAATACAAATAATACAAGAGATTCCTGTCCCCCCCCCCCGACTTCCTTTTCCAAAAATGTAATATTCCATAAGAGGTGGGGGGAAAGTCACTATCAATGCAACATGTACTATCATAGCTGGTACAAACAAACCAACAACAGAAAACTCTCATTATATATGGTTCACTGACTGCCTCAGTTTGCTAGTAATTGAAAAACATGTGCACATACCTATTAAAAATGTTTCCTTTCATGAATGTTTAAGCAAATTAATTTGAGGAAAAAATGGCCTGCATTTTTTTTTTTTAGAAAAAAAAAGCAACCCAGAGATAAACTGAAAATTAACTAAAAGGCAAAGAAATCAACGAGAATGAAAAGTTGTTATGACTTTCTCTTGCAGCCTCCTGTTTCTGTCATTTTTTCCCCCTGCCTCCTTCCATCACTTCGCTAATTTTCAAATTCAGATCTCTGAAATCCATAGAGCGTATGTAGAAGAAAGAAATGTATTCTCCAAAACCCCAGAAGGCAAGACAAGAAGGGATGGATGGAAAGTAACCAAGGAGAGAAGCAACCTAGGACTAAGGAGAAATTTCCTAACCATGAGAACAATTAACCAGTGGAACAGCTGGCCACCAGAAGTTGTGGTTGCCTCATCACTGGAGGTTTTTAAGAAGAGACTGGACAGCCACTTGTCTGAAATGGTATAGGGCTGTGATGGCGAGCCTATGGCACGCATGCCGGAAGTGGCATGCAGAGCAGGGATGGGTTCTATGCAGCGGGGCTGTGCGTGCACTCTTCTGCACATGTGCAGAAGCATTTTGGTGATGTCAGGGTCAGTGGGTGGGGCCTCCTGCCGGTTTTACTACCAGTTCTATAGAACCGGTGTGAACCAGGGGCAACCCACCACTGACGCAGAGGCATCTTTCTGGCCACACCAGCTGTTGCCCGTTGCTCTTCTGGGTTCCCGCACGCATAAGCAGTGCCAACCAGCTGGTCTTCACAGGCACATGCATGCCCGAAACTGGAAGACCAAGTGACCGGCATGCATGCGCCTGACGGGAACAGAAGGCCAGGTGACCAGGGTGTACATGCATGCCAGAAACTGGAAGACCAGGAGACTGGTGCATGCATGCACACCAGAGAGCTGCTCTTCCAGTTTCCAGTGCTCCCCCCCCACGTGCCCATGCGTTCCCATTTCTGCACTCAGTGACAAAAAGGTTCCCCAACACTGGTATAGGGTCTCCTGCTTGAGGAAGGGGTTGGACGAGATGATTTCCAAGGTCCCTTCCAACTTCTGTTACTGTTATCAAGGAGGCACTATAGACTCGTGTGTTGACACTCTTGATACCCTGTTGGCAGCTTCAAACCTAAATCTACATTTCTTTTTTGCTCGGAAATCAATCAATTCAGGGAGGGTCAAATGGCATCCTGAATGATCACCAACACCTACAGAAGAAGACCAGAATCCAAAAGAGCAATGGGTGACAGCTGGCATGCCTAGAGAGACGGCTTTGCATGACACATCCAGTACGTGTGCCATAGGTTCACCATCATGGGTATAGGTTCTCCTGCTGGAGCAGGGGATTGGACTAGAAGACCTCCAAGGTCTCTTTCCACTCTTGTTATTCTGTTAATTAATAAAGCAATGGCTTGCCTCCACAGGTTGTGGATGTTCCATCACTGGAGGCTTTCAAAAAGAGACTGGACAGCCACTTGTCTGAAACGGCATTAGGTTCTCCTGCTTGAGCAGGGAGCTGGACTAGAAGGTCCCTTCCAACTCTGTTATTCTGTTTCTTTTGGCCCATTCATACATGCCTGTTATCACTGGAATGTATAGGTGGTCCTCGGCATGCAACACTTCACTCAGTGACTGTTCAAAGTTACAACAGCACTGAAAAAAAAGTGGCGTATCACCATTTTTTCACACTTACGACAGTTGCAGAATCCCCATGGTCACGTGGTTTACATCCGGTTGCTCGACAACTGACTCACATTTATGTGGTCCCCTTTTGCGCCCTTCATTGGCCCCCATGGAGAGGGCGCGCAACTTGGGTGTCCTCCTGGATTCACGGCTGTCTTTAGAAGAGCATTTGACGGCCGTCACCAGGAGGATTTTTCATCAGGTTCGCCTGATTCGCCAGTTGCGTCCCTTTCTGGATCGGGACTCCTTATGCACGGTCACTCATGCCCTCGTCACTTCCAGTACACTCTCTACATGGGGCTCCCCTTGAGGAGCACCCAAAGGCTCCAACTGGCGCAGAGTGCGGCCGCGCGGGTGGTAATGGGAGCGACGTGGCGTTCCCATGTAACACCTCTCCTGCGCGAGCTGCACTGGCTCCCAGTGGTCTTCTGGGTGTGCTTCAAGGTTTTGGTTACCACCTTTAGAGCGCTCTATGACTTAGGACCTGATTACCTACAGGACCGCCTACTACCACCAATAGCCTCCCACCGGTCAGTACACTCTCATAGAGAGGGGCTCCTCCGGATGCCGTCAGCCAAACAACGTCGACTGGCGACCCCTAGGAGGAGAGCCTTCTCTGTGGGGGCACCTATTATCTGGAATGAGCTTCCCCTGGAGAGACGGAAGATCCCGGATCTACGCACCTTCCGCCGCACTCTCAAGATCTTTTTATTCCACCTGGCCTGGCTAATCTTTTCCCTTTTTCTCTTTTAATATGTAAATTTTAATAAAGGTTTGGGGTGTTTTAATTTGTCTGGGCCAAATTGTTTAATTTGGTTTTATTCTGTTTTTAAATTTTGTATTTATGTATTTTATCGTTTGGATGTTCACCGCCCTGAGTCCTTCGAGAGTAGGGCGGTATATAAATCAACTAAAACTAAAACTAAACTAAACTGAAAGGCAAAATCCACGGGGAAGCTGGATTAACAACGGAGTTACTCATTTAACAACTGTGGGGATTCACTTAACAAATGTGGCAAGGAAAGTCGTAAAATGGGGCAAGGCTCATTTAACCGATTTCTCATTTAATAACATCCATTTTGGGCTCAATCGTGGTCTTGCTGCCTGTAGTGGAAGCTGACTCATTCATAGATTGTTTCTGCACTTCTGGCTGGATTGCTTTTTTCTAGTTCTCCTTCCTTCACCTTCCCTTCTTGCTAATGTTCTAATCTTTGTGTACTATGATAAAGATCAGACTTGGGCATCTTGATAAGACAAGGAAACATTCTTTCACCTTAAAGCTTCCATTGAAAATCAGCTTTCAAAGTGAATGTGATGGTTAGAATTGAAATGGATTGAAGCTAAAATATATGAACAATGCACATAATGAATTAATTTTTATTGAGATGTTGGATGGTACTATTTGAGAAAATTGATGGCTATTTCTAGAGATTACACTGGGATTAACAGTGGGTAAAATAGAAGATAGAAAAAGGAAGTTAGAAATAAGAGAAGAATATGCTATAAATACCTAGACTTGAAATATGGATTGAAGCTAAAATATATGAAAACTAGATTATGTAAAAAGAAAATATATCAATGGATATAATGAATTATTTTTTTATTGAGATGTTGGATGGTACTATTTGAGAAAATTGATGGCTACAATAATTGGGATATTGTTTCAATACCTATAATGATTGTTAATAATTTGAATATCCTCAATAATTTATTTATTTATTTATTTATTTATTTATTAGATTTGTATACCGCCCTTCTCCATACGGACTCAGGGCGGTGAACAGCCGAAATAAAAATCCAATACATAAAAGTTAAAACTTAAAACACATATACATTAGGCTGAGAATTAAAACCAAATAAATATTAAAATGCGACGACGCTACAAACATTAAAAATTTTAAAATTTTAAAAATTCTAAAAATGCGGCAGGGATCAGGCTAAACCAGCAAGTTGAAAAAGATGCGTCTTCAGGGCCCGACGAAATGTCCGGAGGTCGGAGATAATTCTCAATTCTGGAGGAAGATCATTCCAGAGGGTGGGGGCTGCCACAGAGAAGGCTCTCCCCCTGGGGGTCGCCAGCCGGCATTGTCTGGCTGACGGCACCCTGAGGAGGCCCACTCTGTGGGAGCGAACCGGCCGGTGGGAGGCAATTGGCGGCAGAAGGCGGTCCCGTAAGTACCCGGGTCCTAAGCCATGGAGCGCTTTAAAGGTCATTACCAACACCTTGAAACGCACCCGGAACTCCACCGGCAACCAATGCAGCTCGCGCAGGAGAGGTGTAACGTGGGAGCGCCCCGATGCTCCCATAATTCCCCGCGCGGCCGCATTCTGTACCAGTTGGAGCCTCCGGGTGCACCCCAAGGGGAGCCCCATGTAGAGAGCATTGCAGTAATCCAGGCGAGAGGTGACGAGTGCCTGAGTGACTGTGCGCAGGGAGTCCCGATCTAGAAAGGGCCGCAGCTGGCGTATCAGGCGAACCTGATAGAAAGCCCCCCTGGCCACAGCTGTCGTATGATCCTCCAAGGACAGCCGTGGGTCCAGGAGGACGCCCAAGTTGCGCACCCTTTCCGTGGGGGCCAATGATTCGCCCCCAATAACCAGCGATGGTGTCAGCTGGCTATATCGGGACGCCGGCAGCCACAGCCACTCGGTCTTGGAGGGGTTGAGACGAAGCCTGTTTCTCCCCATCCAGACCCGCACGGCTTCAAGGCACTGGGACATCACTTCCACGGCATCGTTGGGGTGGTCTGGGGTGGAGATGTACAGCTGAGTATCATCAGCGTACTGATGGAACTCCACCCCAAAACCACGGATGATCTCACCCAGCGGCTTCACATAAATGTTGAACAGGAGGGGCGAGAGGACCGACCCTTGCGGCACCCCACACACTAGGCGCCTCGGGGTCGACCGCTGCCCCCCTGTCAACACTGATTGCGACCGGTCAGAGAGGTAGGAGGAGAACCACCGTAAAACGGTGCCCCCCACCCCCAGTCCCTCCAACCGGCGCAACATGATACCATGGTCGATGGTATCAAAAGCCGCTGAGAGGTCTAACAGCACCAGGATAGAGGAGTACCCCCTACCCCGGGCCCTCCAGAGATCATCCACCAACGCGACCAATGCCGTTTCGGTGCTGTATCCAGACCTGAAGCCGGACTGGAGCGGGTCTAAATAGACAGCTTCATCCAGGTACCGAGGGAGCTGCCACGCAACCACACTCTCAACAACCTTCGCCAAAAAGGGAAGGTTGGAGACTGGACGGTAATTAGCCAAAATAGCTGGGTCCAAGGAGGGCTTCTTGAGGAGGGGCCTCACCACCGCCTCCTTCAAGGCAGGCGGTAGGACACCCTCACTCAAAGAAGCATTTATAATCTCCTGGAGCCAGCCTCGTGTAACCTCCCGGGAGGCCAGCACCAACCAGGAGGGACACGGGTCCAATAAACATGTGGTTGCGTTCAGTCTCCCCAGAGTCCTGTCCACGTCCTCGGGAGCCACAGGATCGAACTCAGCCCAGATAACACTCTCAAGACCTGCCTCAGTCACCCCGCCTGAACCAACCCAGTCAGCGGCCAGATCATCCCGAATCTGAGTTATTTTATCATCCAGATATTGAACAAAGTCCTCAGCACGACCCTGTAAGGGATCCTCCCGCGCTCCCAGATGAAGGAGGGAGCGGGTCACCCTAAACAGGGCGGCTGGGCGATTATCTGATGACGCGATAAGAGTGGCAAAATAGTTGGATTTCGCCGCTTTTATCGCCACTAAGTAAGTCTTAATATGAGCTCTTACTAGTGTCAAGTCAGATTCAGAGCGACTGGCCCTCCAACCGCTCTCTAGGCGTCTTCTCCGGCGTTTCATCTCCCTCAGCTCCTCGGTAAACCAAGGAGATAAGTGAGTTCGACGCCGGGTCAGAGGCCGCAAAGGCACGATGCGGTCCAAGGCCCCACTGGCCGCCCTATCCCAGGCCGCCACCAGGTCCTCAGCCGAATCGCGTGTCCGTGTCTCAGGAAATGGCCCAAGCTCCGTCTGGAACCTATCAGGATCCATCAGGCGCCTGGGGCGGAACCACCTGGTCGGTTCCGCCTCCCTGCGGTGAGGTGCAGCGGTCAGAAAGTCGAGTCGAAGGAGCGAGTGGTCAGTCCATGACAAGGGTTCCATACCTATATCCCCAATATCAAGACCACTCAACCACTGACCAGAGACAAAAACAAGATCCAGGGTGTGTCCACCGATATGAGTCGGGCCCTGAATTACCTGGGTCAGGTCCATGGCCGTCATGGAAGCCATGAACTCCCGGGCTATCTCAGATGTTTCACCGATAGATGGCAGGTTGAAATCCCCCATGACCATAAGCCTGGGGGTATCAACCGCCACCTCGGCTACAACATTGAGAAGCTCGGGCAGGGTCGTTGCCACGTGGCAGGGAGCCAGGTACGTGACTAACAAACCCATCTGCCCACCACGACCCCACCTCACAAAGATGGACTCACACCCGGCTATCTGAGGTACAGTGGTCTCCCTCGGATCCAGACCTTCCTTGATAATGACCGCTACTCCCCCACCCCTGCCCTGAGCTCTCGGCTGATGGAATGCAAGGAAACCTGGTGGGCACATCTCCACGAGGGGAACCCCCCCCTCGTGGCCCAACCAGGTCTCGGTAATCCCGGCAAGGTCCGCACCCCCCTCTTGAAGGAGCTCACATATGAGGGGGGCCTTATTGACAACGGACCTTGCGTTGCATAACAACAGCCGGAGCTTCGGGTCCTGAGACTCTAGACAACCAGGGGAACGGGAATGGCTCGGGGGACCGGGGCACGCAATCGCTCGAAGACAGCGAGTGCGAGCCCCCGCCACATGATATGGTCCCCTACCCACGCCATATCTGCCCCTCCCACACAGTATCTTAATCGCACAACCCTCGACAGAGGGCTTAGCAGAAGCCCTCTTGCCTCCAGAATCTTGACCCCCCGCGGCCCCATGAACAGCTGGGTCTAACCTTCCCCCCTGTAAGTTCTCCCCCAAACCCACTCCCACCCCCACCCCTGAACCCCTTAAAAATTTAGTAAAACACAAGTTTAAGAAACCCCTCAGTCCCCGTTTTTTGGCATGCCACCTCTCGGGGTCCCAAAACCCGTCATTAAGGTGGGCCCTCGATAATGTAGAGGGCCAAACCTGCGAGAGGGGGGAGTCTCGCAAGGCAAGAAGGCTGGACCTCGAAAACATCCGAAACACACAACGAAGATGGACAGAAAAAAGGCATGGCTAGAGTCTGTGCTGGTACATAAAAAGTATTGAAGAACAGACAGGAGAAATCACCGCTACCCTCTCACGGTAGCGGGAGGAGTCTATAAGTTCAGAGTCACTGCGGGGGTATCCGGACCGCCCTCTCACGGAGGTCCGCCATACAGACAGGAAGTTGGAAAGTCCAGGCCACTCTCTCACAGGGGCCTGGCATATTTGTCCTGTGAGGATAAGACTCCCCCATCAGGGATGAACAAAGGTGGAGCCAGCTCCATCAGTCCTCCCGTAGGCAGGCCTGTTCTGCGATAACGCCAGCGTGCGCGATGGTACTAGGGCCAAGTTCCAAGCTACTCCAGGAAGAAAGCGGATCGATGGTGCTACAGGCGAGAGAGCCAGATAGTCCCCGGCAAGGGGGGCCAGATATTCCCCGACGGGAGGGCCAGATATTCCACGGGCCAGGTGGGGGGGGGAGGTTGCCGCCAACCTGCGATCCCCAGCGAGAGGGCCAGATCTTCTGCGGGCCAATGGTGGGGGGGAAGGAAAGGGTTGCCGATGGTCTGCAATCACCCCCCTAGGTGCCGCTGGCCACCTCCCGCCACTCTCGTCGCTTGCCGCCTCTCCACCACTCCAGCGGCCTCTCTCTCCTCTCTCCTCTCACACAGGTGGCAGCAGCTCCCAAAGGCCAGTCACGTATGGAGAACGCTGGTAGGCACCCGCCCCCCAGCGAGATGGACCGATATTCCATTGGCCGGGTGGGGGGGGGTTGCTGATGGTCTGTAGCCGCCCCCCTCGGCTCCGCTGGCCGTCTCTCACCACTCTCGCCACCTGCCGCCCCTCCAGACCACTCCGGCGGCATCTCTCTCTCCTCTCCTCTCCTCTCCTCTCACACGGGCGGAAGCAGCTCCCAAAGGCCAGTCCCACCAGGAGAACGCTGGCAAGCGCCAGCCCCCCTGCGAGAGGGGCAGATGTTCCGTGGGTCGAGTGGGGGGGGTTGCGGATGGTCTGCAATCACCCCCCCAGACTCGTTGGCCACCTCTCGCTGCTCTCGCCGCTCTCGCCGCTTGCCGCCGCTTCTCACCGTTCCAAACCACTCCGGCGGCGTCTGGCGGCGTTCTCTCCTCTCCTCCCTGACACACACCGGCGGCGACAGCTCCGCAACTCCCCGAAGGCCAGCAACAGATGGAAACGCTGGAGGGCACTCAAACCCACCAGCGCAACGGCCACAAGCTCAGCAAGCCGGGTAGGGGGTTGCCGATAGTCTGCAACCCCCCCAGACCCATTTAAAACGCCCGTTGATGCCCATCTCCTCACGGCGTTTCAGAGGCAACCGCCATCTTGGGCATGCGCAGTACTAGATGTAATAAATGTAATAATACATTTATTCCAGCAAAAAGAAAAGAAAATTGAAATAATATAGGATTATGATTTACTAAATAAGACTCATTTAAATTGGCTTTTATATAAATGGTATTGTTAAATACTGTAGACAGAATTTAGGGAAATAATTGTGAATTGTATTATGTTGTGTTATTTGAATTAAGAACTTTGTTTAAATGTTAAATTGGTATATTTTCAGGATTAGAGATAAGATTTAAATTTGATGAAGTAATAATTAAATAAAGACTTAATGAATATTATATGAAGTAATGATAAAATGTAAGTTCTAGAAATGGAAATAAGATTTAGAAATATAAATATGTTTCAATTGTATTTTTAATAGTGAGTATTTGGCGTAAGAATTGTGAAATGTATTATGAGGTATTAATTGAATTAAGATTTAAGGTGGATTAATAGAAGGGTAATAGTTTTGATTAAGTTAATATGAGTTAGCTTTCTATAAGATGGTAATAGTTGAGGTATGTGATAAGTGTTATGGCAAAAATAGAATATATAAAATTCCATTAAAGATGAACAAAAAGTTGAACAAATTTATGACCGGATCAATGTTCTGTTCTGAAAAGATATATTGTATGTTTATTTGTGTGTTTAAAAAAAAATCCCCCCCCCCCCAAAAAAAAAAGAAGTGAATGTGATGCTTACTCCTCCGAGGAAAACTTCTCATTCATTTTGAGAGAGGCTGGTGCGATTTTGAAGAAATGAGGAGATCTTCTAGCAGGAGACCTTATACAATTCTGGACAAATGGTTGCCTGATCTTTTCTTAAAAAACCTCCAGTGATGGAGCACCCACCACTTCTGGAGGCAAGCTGTTCCACTGGTTAATTGTTCCAACTCTCAGGAAACTTCTCCTTAATTCTAGGTTGCTTCTCTCCTTGATTAGTTTCCATCCATTGCTTCTTGTCCTGCCCTCAGGTGCTTTGATAAACAGATTGACCCAGTGGCGAAATGTAAAATTTATTACTACCAGTTCTGTGGGCGTGGCTTGGTGGGGAGGGGTGTAATGTGACTGGGTGGGCATGGCCAACGTTTTGGTTTTTTTTTTAAAAAAACTTTTAAAACCATTTTTTCTACAACTTCTTCGGCCGAAGAGGTTGCAGGAAAAAAAATGCTTTTAAAAGCCTCTGATGATTAGGCAACACAGCTGGGATCGTCAGAGGCTTTTAAAAGCATTTTTTTTCGACAACCTCTTCAGCTGAAGAGGTTGCAGGAAAAAAATGCTTTTAAAAGCCTCTGACGATCCCAGCTGATCTGCGCAATCATCAGAGGCTTTTTTTTTAACTTTTCAAAGCATTTTTTCAGTCGAAGAGGTTGTAGAAAAATGCTTTTGAAAATTTTAAAAAAAGCCTCTGATGATCGTGCGGCTCAGCTGGGCATGGGGGGGGGGTGGGCAGGGATTTTTGCTACTGCTTCTCTGATCCACCCACCGCCATCGCTACTGGATCAGGCAATCCGGTCCAAACCGGGAGCATTTCACCCTGGATTGATCCCCCTCTTTCTTGTGGCAGCCCATCAAATATTGGAACACTCCTATTTTGGATTCATCTAAGATCTGGATGGAAACCAGAATTTGCTATAAAAAGCTTTGGAAGGTATAACAGAATAACAGAGGTGGAAGGGACCTTGGAGGTCTTCCAATTCATCTTCCTACTCAAGCAGAAAACCCTATAACATTTCAGACAAATGGTTGTCCAATCTCTTTTTAAAAAACCTCCAGTGTCTGGAACATCCACAACTTCTGGAGATCAACTGTTCCGCTGATTGCTTATTTTTTCTGTCAGAAAATTTCCTCTTTCGTTCTAAATTGCATTTTTCCTTGGTTAGTTTCCATCCGTTGCTTCTTGTCCTGCCTTCTGGTGCTTTGGAGAAGAGGTTGACCCCCTTTTCTTTGTGACACCCCCTCAAATTTTGGAACACTGCTATCATGTCACTCCTAGTCCTTCTTTTCACTAGACCAGATATACCCAATTCCTGCAACCATTCTTTTTATGTTTTAGCCTCCAGCCCTAATCATTTTTGTTGATCTTCTCAGCTCCCTTTCCAGAGTCTTTGTTGTTCCAGTGTATTTTTTGTTTGTTTGTTCAGTTACTAAGTCATGTATGACTCTTTATGACCCCATGGATCATAGCACACCAGGTTCCCCTATCCTCTCCTGTCTTCCGGAGTTTTCTCAAATTCATGATCATTGCACCGATGACAATATCTAACCATCTCATCCTCTGCTGTCCCCCTTCTCCTTTTGCCTTCCATCTTCCCTAACATCAGGATCTTCTCCAAGGAGTCCTCTCTTCTCATTTGGTGGCCAAAGTATTTGAGCTTCAGCTTCAGGATCTGTCCTTCCCAAGGATAGTCATGGTTGATTTCCTGGTGACCTTCCTAGAGGACCACTATTTGCCTCCAACGTCCGGGAAGTATCTGGTTGTCCATTGTGTAATACAGTGGGATGACGTATTGGATGATCCATCCAATTTTTTTAGATGTTCTCCCGCCCTCATGAGTTACTCATGTAATGCCACCAAAGATTCTCAGGAGGCCAGAATAAATCATTGCCTAGGGAGACACTTCTGTGATATGTAGAAAGGATGAATGTTCTTATCATAACAATTCAGAACTAGCCCAGGAAGGTGGAAGGTCTACCAGTAGATCACAGAAAAAGAAGTTCTTTGCATGCACTAATGAATTAAACAGCTGGAAATAGGAGACTGTGAAAAAGGTGAATGCAATGAGATTGCATCAATGACACTATCTAACCATCTCATCCCCTGCCGGTCCCCTTCTCCTTTCACCTTCCACCTTCCCCAACATCAGGGTCTTCTCCAAAGAGTCTGCATTTGGTGGCCAAAGTATTTGAGCTTCAGCTTCAGTTTCTGTCTTTCCAAGGACAATCAGAGTTGGATTGACTGGTTGGATCTCCTTGCAGTCCAAGGGACTCTTCTCCAGCACCACAAATGCATCCATTCTTCAGTGCTCAGCCTTCCTTATGGTCCAATTCTCACAGGCATATATTACTATTGGGAAGACCAAAGCTTTGACTGTATGGGCATTTGTTGGCAAAGTGATGTCGCTGCTTTTTAAAATGTCTAGGTTTGCCATAACTTTCCTCCCAAGGAGCAAACATCTTTCAATTTCATGGCTGAAGTTGCCAACTGCAGGGATCTTGGAGCCCAAACAATAAACCAAGGAAGTTCAGTTGCCTTTTTGAAAAGCACCTTTGGGACAATGCTTCTGAGATATTCACCTCTAGTTTATCACAGAATTATACCCAGGTTGAAATGTTAGATGTGGCTTTGCAATGTCCTCCCAGCTGAACCTCGTGAGAACTTATCAAAGTGAGAGCTCTCTCTGGAGATTCTCAGTCATCCAGGTCATGGTTGTCCCAAAGGTGCTTTTTCATGAGGGGACTGGATTTTGTTTTTTTCTTTGAAGATGTTTTGCTTCTCATGCAATGTTCTCACCTTCTCTCCACTCTCCGTGTTCGAGGATCAGGAGGGAGCAGTCCCTGCTCATCACCTGAGCTCTGTCTCTCATATTCACCTCTTAGCTCTCTTGGCCATCCTGCTCCCCCTTCCACCCTGCCTACAAGCCACCCTAATCCTGAAAAGCCCTGGCCTGACTGGGCCTGCTCCTCCCCATTTTCCTCCAAAGCCAACAAAGCCGCCCCTCGACCTCTGTTGGCTTCAGTTCCAGCTCATCTTCCTCTGCAGATTCAGGCTCTGGCAGGGGCATGACAGCTTGTTTCCATTTAGTTTCTGAACATTTTGTTACCAGATTGGGTAAGATCATCAGCAGGATTTCCTTGTCTTGCTCCTCTTTAAGTTATAAATGTCTTGGTCGTTGGTCCACGTGGTCAGTTGGGAATGTGATTGGTTGTTCATTTGGAGCTATATTTAAATTCTGAGCAGCTGATTGGTGCTCTTGTGGATTGGGTGTTCAAATGGTCTGACACCATGTTTGAATGACATCACTCATATGACCATGGCAGAATTGAGCCACGGTGGCCCAGTAGTTAAGAGTGCAGTACTTCAGGCTTCTTCTGCTGACTGCCAGCTGCCTGCAATTTGGCAGTTCAAATCTCACCAGGCTCAAAGGTGACTTAGCCTTCCTTCCATCCAAGGTGGGTAAAATGAGGACCCAGATTGTTGGGGGCAAGAGGCTGATTGTCTAAACTGCTTAGAGAGGGATGTAAAGCACTGGGAAGCAGTAGTTGTTGTGGCCCTCCAACTGCCAGTGGAGCTGGCGGCAGACTTGGACGATGAGGAGGTTGGGGAGGAACTTGGGCCAGCTCTGCGGAAGGTTCTGATGGATTCTCTGTGTCTGAAGCAGAGATAAAGCCAGGGCCGTCCACCATTTCCCACCCATCAGAAAGGCAGCTGCCTTCGGAAGTTGAGATAAGTGGGGAGGAAGAATATCTGGGACCTATTCCAGATGTGCATATGCCGGGGTGAAATGCTCCCAGTTTGGACTGGATCAGGAGATCTGGTAGTGATTGTGGCTGGTGGTTCAGAGAACCGGTAGTGATGGCGGCGCGAGACTCCACCCATCCATCCCAGTGTCATTACTTATGGGTTTTAACCAGGAAGTATTGTGTTTTTTACCCTCTGCACATGCACAGAAGGTTTTGTGCATGCACAGTGGGTCTGCACAAGCATGTGACGCTCACATGCACTTCCGAACCGGTAAGGAAGGTAAGTAGATTTCACCCCTGGTGTATGTGCAGAGCTGTTAAGAGAGGAGAACAACGGAGGGCAAGGAGTCGACTCGGGAAGCAAAGCACACATGGACACTGAATGGCCCTTCCCCGGCTGGCAAATAAATAGAAGGAAAGGGGAGTGGTGGTCGTAGGAGACAACCGTTCGTATTTCTGAAGATTTTGCTCATTGTGTTTCGTGCCTCAGAGGCTGCTTGCCAGAACTTTATTTACAGCTTTGCGGATGGAAGCTCCCGGCCTGGCAATTATCGCAAGGAACTGCTAAGGTCTGTTACTCCCATTAACTCCTTGAAGGACTCTTGCCTGGACTTTTTGGTGGGTGAATGCCATTAATTCACCAGAGGTAAATAAAGAGGGGTTTTTTGGGACAAGGAATTAGTTTCTTGTTTCTGTTAAGGCTGGGTCTAAGTGCTATTGCTATCCGTCACGGTTGTGTGATTAAAAATTCAAACGCTTGGCAACTGGCTTCTATTTATGATGGTTGCAGTGTTCCGGAGGTCATGTGATCCGCGTTCGTGACCTTCTGATGAGCAAAATCGATGGGAAAGCCAGATTCAGCTTACAACCATGTTAGTAATGTTACAGCTGCAGTGATTCACTTAACAACTGTAGCAAGCAAGGTTGTAACATGAGGAAAGACTCAAGTAACTATCTTACTTAGCAACAGAAATTTTGGGCTCCGTCCGTTGTGGTCGCAAGTTAAGGGCGACCTGTGTTTTTTAGGATTTGTTCAAGTGTTCTTTATTTTTGTGAGAATGGGGACTTTCAGATTATGTCCTTTATTTATCGGAGAACTGAGAAAAATTTATTCGAGCCAATTACACGCCTTGCACCATTTATTTCTGATATTTAGAAAGGGTGAACATGTTAAAACCCACATTCTCAGGTAGGAAAATGAGCAATTTCTTTGGGTGTCCAACAGCTCAATCAGTCATGTTCTTTTTTCCTTTTTCTCTTTCCCCATTTCTTTTCCTTTACTTCTCAAGATAACAGGAGCAAATAAATACAGATTTTCATCTCCATCAAGGGGATATGCAACATTTGATTGAGCAGGAGAGGGAAATAATAAGATAGACAGAAGCAAGTTACGAGAAAAATGGAGAAAAGGAGAGAGAACGGACTCAGCTGATGAAATCTTTCATTCCCAAGCAGAAATAATTACAGTCATGGTCAGTGGGGATGTTTTGACAATTTTACAATGGCAATGTAGCAAGTTGGTTTCAACAAGATTTGATATTCAGGACGAAGCACAGCAGCCCAGTTTCTGAGGCATTGCTTATAATCATCATTGTGTTTTACAGATATTATGCTGTACTAAAATGTAAAAAGGGAAATATGTAAAAAGGGAAAGAGGAGAAGGAGAAGGAGAAGGAGAAGGAGAAGGAGAAGGAGAAGGAGAAGAGGAGGGTTTGACTTGGAGTCAATCACCAGGAGATGGTGAGCTCTAGTCTTGCCTTAGCTATGAAAGCTATAGGTAAGTAGGTAGGTAGGTAGGTAGGTAGGTAGGTAGGTAAGTGGGAGGGTGGGTGGGTGGGTGGATGGATGGATGGATAGATAGATAGATAGATAGATAGATAGATAGATAGATAGATAGACAGACAGACAGACATACTGTACATACATATATATATATATATATATATACACACACACATAAAGAGATACAGATATAAAAAGATAGATAGATAGATAGATAGATGATAGATAGATAGATAGATAGATAGATAGATAGATAGATAGATAGATAGAGATGGATGGATGCATGGATGGATGGATGTTGCATGGACAGACAGATGGAAGATAGATAGATAGATAGATAGATAGATAGATATAGATAGATAGATAGATAGATAGATAGATAGATAGATAGATAGATAGATAGATAGATAGATAGATAGATAGATATGGATGGATGGATGGATGGATGGATGCAGGGGTGAAATCTAAAAAAAATTCCCTACAGGTTCTGTGGGCATGGCTTAATTGATGGGCGTGGCTTGATGGTCAGGTGACCTGGTGGGTGTGGCTTGGTGGTCAGGTGACCTGGTGGGCATGGACAATAATAATAAATAATAAAAATAAACAAATTACACAAAACAATAAGAGGTACCAAAAACCAACTTTCACACTTTACACACACACAACACAACATAGCACAACTGACTCACACACAATGTAAAAGCCACTGCACTCGACCCAAAATGGCCTCTGCAGCAAGCAGGAACTTCACACAGCCACAAAAAAGCTCAAAAACCAAGTTTCACACTTTTTCCACACAAAATGCCACATACAGCTTTGTGAGATTTTGTGTGTTTGTGTAGTTTATTTTATTTATATTTTTAGATAAAAGCAGCTAAATTTAAAACTTCCTTAACTTTAAATTGCTGTCAAAAAAACCCCCTCCTTAAAAAAAACCCAATTAACTATTTTTTTAAAGCTCCGCCCCCCTGCAAAAAAAAAAAAAAAGCCAGTTACTTACTCAATTGAAGGCACAAGGCAGGCAGATTCAGTTGCTCACCAATGAGATTGATTGCAGGCAGGCAGATTCAGTTGCTAGCTGATGCAATTGATTGCAGGGATTGCAGCAGGTGAAGCAAGGTGGGAAAAGCGAGTGAGCTGGAAAGAAGCAGCAAGCGGGCAAGTGGGTGATTGGGTGGGCATGGGCAGGGGCACCCAAGGATTTTTGCTACTGGTTCTCTGAACCACCCGCCGCCATTGCTACCGGATCGGCCAATCCGGTCTGAACTGGGAGAATTTCACCCCTGGATAGATGCATGGATGGATGGAAGGATGGAAGGTTGGATGGATGGATGGATGAATGGATAGATAGACAGACAGAGAGACAGACAGACAGAGAGACAGACAGACAGACTGTAAACACATACACATACACACATATATAAAGAGATAGATGATAGACAGACAGACAGACAGACAGACAGATAGATAGATAGATATAGATAGAAAGAAACATAGAAAGATAGACAGATGGTAGATAGATAGATAGATAGATAGATAGATAGATAGATAGATAGATAGATAGATAGATAGATAGAAAGATAGATAGATAGATAGATGATAGAAAGAAAGATGATAGATAGATAGATAGATAGATAGATAGATAGATAGATAGATAGACAGACATAGACAGATAGATAGATAGAAAGAAAAATAGATAGATAGATAGATAGATAGATAGATAGATAGATAGATAGATAGAAAAAAAACAGATAGATAGATAGATAGATAGATAGATAGATAGATAGATAGATAGCCCAAGAGACAGTGGCTTCTAGTCCCACCTTAGGCGTGGAACAATGGTGGTATTCAGCTGGTTCTATCTGGTTTGGGTGAATCAGTAGCGGTGGCCATGGCGGGAGGCTCCGCCCACCCACCCGGACAACATCACGTCCCATTTTTTATGCATGCATACTCACATTTGCGAACCAATAGCGAAGTGAATACCACCCCTGGCATGAAAGCTGGCTTTAGGCCAACAACCAGGAGATGGTGAGTTCTAGATCCACATTAACCATGAAACCCATCTGGGGGATTTTGTGCTAATCACCTGGAGATAGTGACATAGTCACACTTTAGGCCTGAAAGCTGGCTGGATGACTTTGGGCCGACCTGCTAGAGACGGTGTGAGAAAAACCCACAAAGATATGGCGTATGAACAGAAGTTTGAACTTGCTTGAAGGAATCATGTAAGCTTTACTGAACAAAGCCCATTCATTGTGTGCCGATCGATCGTGTAGGGAATTTTTTTTTTTTTTTTTTTTTTTTTTTTTTTGTAGAAAAGCAGACAAAAGAAGATCAAGAGTTTCAGCTCGTTTGGCTTACACGTTCTCAATCTGCTATTTTTTTTAAAAAAAAAAGTTCAAAAGTATCAGGAAAATACAGATTGTGCGAAGGTGAATGCATATTTAAATTTCTCTTTTATGTTAATGATTTTTTTTTCATTATTTATTCAACATCCCGCGTGCCAAGTTCACTTCAAAGTGACTGTTGAATCAATATCTTTGATCTCGAAGCCAGTGGGCTGTGGGCCACCAGTCGCTTGAATGAGAAAATACCCATTTCTCAAAGGATGGACAGCTATCTCCTCCTGCCAGCCTCACGGGCGCTTCCTGGCAAAATTCAGAAGTCAGCTTGGCCAGAATGATGGATAAGTAAAAGGTCATTAATTCCAACCACTTTGTTTCGCTGTTCTGTGGTCCCCGTGGTTAAATGATTCCGAAAGACAAAAGAAACTTCGGGATAAAACTGCAAATTCCAAGGAGGCGTTTATTATTAAGCCGGCTGGACCACATTCTTCATGGGGACTAAGTTTACAATAGTGTTTTTCTGTTGAGCATCTTAATGGGAAATGGACCGAACACTTGGCGAGCGGGATTTCGTTGCTGATGAACAAACTAAATGAGAACCTCCAGCTTTTATTCTCTGGGTTTCACTTCAGCTTGAGGTACTCAGCAGACGGAGGGTTTTTGTTCGGTTTCAAGAAAGGAGGTAGAGCTATGCGATACAAGAAATGTAAGGCCTTTTCAGTGTGGGGGGGGATGGAGATTTTAAGTAAGAAAAATTAAGTTCTACCTAGTTTCAAAGAGATAGATAGATAAATAGATAGATAGATAGATAGATAGATAGATAGATAGATAGATAGATAGATAGATGATAGATAGATAGATAGATAGATAAGAGAGAGAGAGAGAGAGAGAGAGAGAGAGAGAGAGAGAGAGAGAGAGAGAGAGAGAGAGAGGGAGAGAGACTGGAAGATGTCAAAGGTCCCTTCCAGCTCTATTCGGATGGATGGATAGATGGATGGATGGATGGATGGATGGACGGATGGATGTTGGGTGGAGAGACAGATGGATGATAGATAGACAGATGGGATAGATAGATAGATAGATAGATAGATAGATAGATAGATAGATAGATAGATAGATAGATGATAGATAGATGGGAGAGGGAGAGGGAGAGGGAGAGGGAGAGGGAGAGAGAGAGAGAGAGAGAGAGAGAGAGAGAGACTGGAAGATAACAAAGATCCTTTTCAGCTCTATTCTGTTTGTGCTGTACCATCCCCCAGAGTCCATTTAAGCTCATGCCGACTGCTTCAGTGACTCCATCCAGCCACCTTGTTCTCTGTCGTCCCCTTCTTCTTTTGCCCTCCATCGTTCCCAGCATTAGGCTCTTCTCCAGTGAGTCCTTCCTTCTCACTAGGTGGCCAAAGTATTTGAGTTTCCTCTTCAAAATCTGGCCTTCTAAAGAACAGTCAGGGTTGATCTCCTCTAGGACTGACCAGCTTGATTGCCTTACAGTCCAAGGGCCTCACAGGAATCTTCTCCAGCACCATATTTCAAAGGCCTCAATTCTTTGGCGTTCAACCTTCCTTATGGTCCAACTTTCACAGCCATACTTTGCAAGTGGGAAAACCATAGATTGAATGATAGATAGATATAAACAGATACACAGATATAGATAAAAGATAGAGAGAGAGAGAGAGGGAGAGAGAGAGGGAGGGAGGGAGGGAGGGAGGGAGAGAGAGAGACAGATGGACGATGGACAAATGGACGGATGGACGATAAAAAGGATGTCTTGAGGAAAAGGTAAATGAATGTTGAGGGAATTAATAGGAGAAGATTTGATTTGCTGGAATCTGGGTAGAGAGTAATGGCCAGGGTAAATTGAAATGGGTAGCAATTTAGGAGCTAATATATTGGAGCAAAGGAAGCAAATGGAAAAGCAATGACCTGCACTAGGGGTAAAGAATAGGCAGTAAATTAATTGAAGGTAAATTGATATAGGTTGTTTGAGAGGTAAATGAAATTGGGGAGGAAAGGAAGAGGAATAACATTTTGAGAGAGAAGTTGGAGAGCAATGATTAAAACTGAGACCCTTCACTTCTACTTCCAGACATTCATCTCGTTTAGGTGAAAGAACCACAATCAGATTCTTACATTTCAGGAAAAAGAGGATGGGAGAAGCTCTGAAACACTGATTGCAGGGTCTTAGGATATCGGTGCAAGAAGTCAATGTTGAAGTCAAATGGGTAGACTTCAACTCCCAGAATTCCCCAGCCAGCATGGTTGCCTGAGGAATTGTGGGAGTTGAAGTCCACCCATCTTAAAGTGATGAAATGGTTAGACTGGGTGAAACCAGGCTTAATAGCAGTAACTAGGAGAGGGACCTTGGAGTCTTAGTGGACAACCAGCTAAATATGAGCCAATCGTGTGCGACGGCAGCCAAAAAAGCCAATGGAATCCTAAATTGCATTAACAGAGGGATACAATCAAGATCAAGTGAGGTACTAATATCACTCTATAAAGCCCTAGTAACTCCACACCTAGAATATTGTATCCAGTTTTGGTCACCACACTATAAAAAGATGTTGAGATTCTAGAAAGAGTGCAGAGAAGAGCAACTAGGATGATTAGGGGACGTGGCTGTACGTAGTAACAAATTTTACATTTCACCCCTGAGGAGAACCTATACCCTCTCAGAAAAGTGACTGTCCAGTCTCTTCTTAAAAACCTCCAGTGATGAAGCACCCACTACTTCTGAAGGCAAATTGTTCCATTGGTTGATTGTTCTGACTCTTAGGAAATTTCTCCTTAATTCCAAGTAGCTTCTCTCTTCGGTTAGTTTCCATCCATCGTTTCTTCTTCTGCCTTCAGGTGCTTTGGAGAATAGCTTGATCCCCTCTTCTTTGTGGCAGCCCCTCAAATATTGGAACCTGGCTATCAGGTCACCCCTAGTCCTCTTTTCATTAAAGTAGACATACCCAATTCCTCCAATCATTGTTCATATGTTAGAGATACTGAATATTGTGAGTGATTAATTAATAGAACAATGAATTGGAAGTGCCTTTGGGGGTCTTCTAGTCCAATCTCCTGCTAAAGCAGAGGGCCCTATACCACTCCAGACAAATGGTCGTCCAATCTCTCTATGGAGATTCTTAGTCATATAGGTCTCGGTTGTCCCAAAAGTGCTTTTTTCAAGAGGCAACTGGACTTTTTTTCTTTGAAGACCTTCTGCTTCTCATCCAAGAAGCTTCAATCCAGTCAGAGCTGAACAAGCTTCTTGGATGAGAAGCAGAAGGTCTTCAAAGAAAAACCAGAAAGTCCAGTGGCCTCTTGAAAAAAAGCACCTTTGGGTTGTCCAATCTTTTCTTAAAAACCTCCCATGATGGAAGACCCACAACTTCTGGGAGGCAAATCATTCCACCAATTAATTGTTCCGTCAGCTAATTCCTGCTTAGTACTAGGTTAGCTCCTTCCTTCATTAGTTTCCATCCATTGCTTCTTGGGTGAATAATAATTGAGGAAAAATCCTTGATTAGATCATGTTTCTATATCCTTAGATCAGGGGTGAAATGCTACCGGTTCGCTTTGGTTCGGGCGAACCAGTAGTGATAAAAACTACCTGTTCAGGGGAACCAATAGTTAAAAGAAGCTACCGGCTCATCCGAACCGGTATTTCCAACAATCAGCTGTGCCGTGTGGTTTATATTTGCTAGAAAGGATGAAATCCTGCTTTCTAACGAAGCTAAATCACACGGCACATCTGTTCCTCCTCACTGTTCTACTTACCTAGTGAAGTCTTCTTTTTCCACACAAAGCACATGTTTGGTGCGCTGTACACATGCGTCCACAGCGTGCTTTTGGCATATGCCACGCATGCGTAAGCAGCAAACCAGTGGCGATCCACAGAGGATTTCACCACTGCCTTAGATTCATTAGATCTATGATTCTATGTCCAATTACATCAGCTTCAGACCATAAGAGGCTGAAATAGCATAACAAACCATACTCCACATTTCTGTTTCCTTCTAGAAGCAGAAGTATTTCCTTTTTTATTTCTACACCAAGAGATGTTAAGCAAAGCCACCAGAGCACAAATCCTATATACCTATGCTGTGAAAGATACCTACTTACTTGGCAGCGAGTTCATTTGAGTTCAGTGGGATGTACTGGTGCGGAGACAGGGACTGACATTAGAAAAGCAACAGTTTTCTATTTAATGGGTAGATGAACAGGGATATTGGAGAAAGGGGCCATGAGTTTCTAGGGAGGAAACATAGGATGAGCCGCCATGATGAAATCTGTGTTGGGCAGTCAAGTATATAATTCAAAGAGACTCCCAGCTTCCCATTTTGAAATAGTTCACGAGTATAAATTCAACAACGGCTGCATCTATAAATGGGTACCTTGGGAAAAATATGGGCTTAGCCATTTCAAAAAGCTGAGTGCATTTTCAACTCCCTCTATTACTTCTTCTCTGTTTGGGAGAATTAAGTCCAGAATGGCTGTCCCTCTAGTTCCCTCCTTTACCTTTCGGATGATAAAGTTGCCAACTAGGTTGGTTAGGAATCTGTTCGATCTCTCACTTGTGACAGAGTTTG
The DNA here is from genome assembly GCA_030761175.1 of Masticophis lateralis. Taxonomy (NCBI): domain Eukaryota; kingdom Metazoa; phylum Chordata; class Lepidosauria; order Squamata; family Colubridae; genus Masticophis; species Masticophis lateralis. The sequence goes on along the minus strand of JAUDYJ010000002.1, from coordinate 278,668,897 downwards.
TCTCCTGCTTGATATCAGGATAGTTAAAGTCTCCCATTATTACTGTGGTGTGTTTCCTACATGTATGTGTTAATTGGTTAGCAAAAAGTACATCATTTTTTTTCTGCTTGGTTGGATGGCCTGTAGTATATACCTATAGCCATGTCATTCTTTTTTTCTTTTATATTGACCCATATGCATTCTAGGGGATTTTTTGTCTTTGGTTTCGTGCCTTTCTGTAGCAATATAGTTGCCTTTTACATATAGCGCAACTCCAGACCTCCTCTTTTATGGCGTCTGGGTTTTTTTGAACAGTCTGTATCCTTCTTTCAGTATGTGTTGTAGCCCATCAGTGGCTTGTGCAGCTAGTAGCTGATTCTGACAGCAAGGAGGCTGGTGTGGTGCTGCGCCATCAGCCTGTGCAGCTGGCACTCAAGTCAGACAATGAGGAGGCTGGAGAAGATGTGGTGCCAGAGGTGGGGATTCAGCCAGGGCCTTCAGAACTTCCAGAAGCTCCCATAAGTGAAGAGGAGGAAGAGAAGGAGCCTCTTCTCGATGCACGGGCGCATAGGGCTGCCAAAAGGCAGGAGTGGCTCCTCAGGAGGAGGTCTTCTTGAGAGTAAAGCTTGGGGCTAATTGGCCACCCCCTTAGCTTATTTAAGGAAGGATGATGACTGAGGCAATTTGCAGGGAACAACTTCGTTCACTCTCCTTCGCGTCCTGATCTTAGTTCTCTTATCAATTTCCTACAAATTGCTTCTAGGCTTTCTGCCAACCATAGTAAGATTAAGATTATTTATTCTTTGGATTCTTGTAGGCTGTTAAGAAAGTTAATTAACAGCCTTTATTTGAAAAAGACTGCTTCAATTTAGTAAACTAAGGTTGGTACAGACTTTGTGTGTGCTGCGTTCTTTGGGGTCCGTAGCTGGGGCAGAACAGTATGTTCCAGTCATAGGTTTCATCCCATCCGGTTTCTGTGATTCCAAATATATCATACTGTATCTACCTTCATGTATTAATAACTAGTTGGATCCCCATGCTTCGCTAAAAAACTATGTGATCAGACTTGATAAATCAACATTTACAGCTTGAATCCTTCCCTATCCTATCCCCTTCTCTCACTTAGCCTTGCCCCACAGAAACGTCTCCTAACCTATCCTATTCTCTCCAGAGTTTTCAAGTTGGGAGGGGGAGTAGAACGTCTAACTAATTAGCATCAGATCATGTTATAATAATATAGGAAATACTAATGTCCTGATGGTCATTTTGAAAAATCATTTCTTAGTGAGCACCTATAAGCCAAGAGGAACATACATGGCAAATTTCAAGTTTGTAGGCTTTACGGTTCTGAAGATTTCGTGATTAATGTGTGAAAAACAATCATAAGTCACTTTTTGCAGTAACATTGTAACTTTGAATGGTCACTAAAAGAATGGTTGTAAGTCGAGCAATGCCTGTATTGATGTGGTAGAAACTCAAACGTTGGAGATGCAGCTTTGTATCTTTTATAGAGAGAAAAGAACCTAGTAATGGACATCTTTCCACCACCTTTCCCCCCCCCCCCCAATAGTTTTCCAATCATGTAAAAGCATGGAGATTATTTTTAGGACCGCTCTTTGAATTCTGCTCCTCCTCCCTTTTGTCCTTCTCCTTTCTCTTCTTCTCCTTCCTCTTCTTCTCCTTGTCAACCCTGAAGCAAACCTGGCTGAGACCATCTTTGAGACTCCAGGGTTACCACAAGACAAGAAGGGGGAAAAATAGCTAGCTGGACGTTTGTAGTCAAATCAAAGTTTTCCTGTGGGAACCAAGCACATTTCAACAGGTGGCTGGGAAGAGGAGGAGAAGAGTAACCAAACAACTAGCCAGCACCTCTATTGGACAATGTGACTGATGATTTGGGGGAAACGGGGGACTTTTGATTTTAAATTAGGTGAAAACTGTGGGAACTTTCAGAGTCAGTTTTCACCAGTTGTGCCAATATGATGTATCCAATAAATTGTTCTTTGAGGAATCTATCTGCCTCAGAGTTCTGCTTTCAATGGGTGCATTACTTGGAATGCTGACACTCCTTTCCCTTCTCCTCCTTCCTCTTCCCCTTCCCCTTCCCCTTCCTCTTCTCCTTCTCCTTCTCCTTCTCCTTCCTCCTCCTCCTCTTCTTCTCTTCTCCCTTCTCCTTCCTCTTGTTCTTCTCCTTTCCCTTCTCCTTCCCCCTTTCCTTCCTCTTGTCCTTGTCCTCCTTCCTCTCCTCCTTCTCCTTCCTCCTCCTCCTCTTATTCTCCTTTCCCTTCTCCTTCCTCTTCTCCTTCTTCTTTCCCTTCCCCTTCCCCCTTTCCTTCCCCTTTTCCTTCCTCCTGTCCTTGTCCTCCTTCCTCTCCTTCTTCTCTTTCCTCCTCCTCCTCCTCCTCCTCCTCCTCCTCCTCCTCCTCCTCCTCCTCTTTTCCTTTCCCTTCTCCTTCCTCTTGTCCTTCTCCTTCCCCTTCCCCTTCCTCTTCTCCTTCTCCTTCTCCTTCCTCCTCCTCCTCTTCTTCTCTTCTCCCTTCTCCTTCCTCTTGTTCTTCTCCTTTCCCTTCTCCTTCCCCCTTTCCTTCCTCTTGTCCTTGTCCTCCTTCCTCTCCTCCTTCTCCTTCCTCCTCCTCCTCTTATTCTCCTTTCCCTTCTCCTTCCTCTTCTCCTTCTTCTTTCCCTTCCCCTTCCCCCTTTCCTTCCCCTTTTCCTTCCTCCTGTCCTTGTCCTCCTTCCTCTCCTTCTTCTCTTTCCTCCTCCTCCTCCTCCTCCTCCTCCTCCTCCTCCTCCTCCTCCTCCTCCTCCTCCTCCTCCTCCTCCTCCTCTTTTCCTTTCCCTTCTCCTTCCTCTTGTCCTTCTCCTTTCCCTTCCCCTTTTCCTTCTCCTTCCTCTTCTTCTTCTCCTTTCCCTTCTCCTTCCCCCCCTCGTCCACCCTGCCCCAACAAGAATAGAAGAGACGACAGACATGCCAGCTCTCTATCAGAGCGTGTAACTTCATTAATAAACTTTACTCATCCTTTTGGCCGTTTCAGCAGCTGTCTCCCCAGCACTCTTAATGGCCTTGTTTCTACTCACACACGCTCAAGTGTCCAACTGCAGGCTCCAGCGGACGAACTGGAGAGTTCTAATGAGGGTTAACTCATTTTCTTCCCCTTACAGATAATGAGACTAGTCAGCTGGATTCAGAAACTTGCAGATCCAGTGAAATTTTGCTCAGCTCGGTACAGATGTTAAAACTAATTGACCAGCAACTTGAGAGTCCAAAATTGGTATATTAAAAGGATGAACCAGAGTAAGCATGATAGAGCAAGGCAGTCATAAGCAGGGAGATTGGCAGCCTTCGGAAGCTGGGATTCAGCCCTGCGTGCTTCTTGTTTGTGGTGCTGAATCGGGGAAAGGGCCGACTGTGCTAGGCTTCCTATCCCACAGAGCAAGAGGCTGTGTGCTACTTTTTGGTTCAACACTGCCCTCCGCAGCGAACGTGTGTGGGCGAACCAAACACTCAATGCCGCTGAGACTAAAGAGCATAAAACCACTGATTCTGCAGTTATGGGGTCATAAAATCCTGCTTTCGATGTGAAAAGCATTTAATAGTGGACAATTTTAATGTCTCCTCTCGGAGAAGCTGTAAGACCCAAGGGATCTGGAATAATTACTCAGGATAAAATATTAGGACTAAATGCTTGTCAGGGAAACAGATGGTTCCTCCCCCTTCTCTTTTCTTCTCTCTCCTTGTCTCTCCCCTCTCCCCCTTTCCACCAGTGTTTTCCTACCCAAAATGGATGCTTTGTGTTCCTAACATTTTGACAGTTGACCAAAGGGCCTGCTGGCTCGGCAGACTAAGCATTGTGATTAACACCAGCTGTCTGCAATTACTGTAAGTTCGAATCTCACCAAGCTCAAGGTTGACTCAGCCTTCTATCCTTTCTAAGGAAGGTCAAATGAGGACCCAGTTTGTGGGGGCAATAAGCTGACTTTGTATAAATATACAAAAGTATAAAGGCTATTGCTTTACACATTGTAAGCCACCCTGAGTCTCCGGAGAAGGGCAGCATATAAATCAAATTAAAAAAAAAAAAGAGGAAGAGATCCGCTGCTAACTCTAAATGGAAGCAAGCAAGGCAAGACAAGAATGGGGTCCTTAGAACAGCAGAAGGCAAAGTCGTGGATGCATTGAGTAAAACAGAACTGGTTTCTCCAGTGAATACAGCATTTTTTGAAAAAGGGGGAAATAGTGTATTATACATAGAAACTAACCGAGCATTTAAGTTTGGTTCTGCAGCAGCTCCGTGTAAAAGTTCCAAGGAATGAACTCAACCCATCCAGCAACTCTGAGACTTTTTGGCTTTTTCAAAGAACTGCTTTATTGAGTGCATCCTTTTGGCACCTTCGAAATGCAAAACCAGCTCTGGCTATTTCCTGCTTTTTCAGTATAATTAAAGAAGAGATCACAGGTCACATTGTCCAATTAGGTGTTCGGGCGTCTCCTTGGTCTCTGCCCAGCACCCTGTTGGCATGACCTTGGTTCTAGTAATGGGATTCAAATCCCATCGCTACTGGTTTGCTCGTGTGCACTTACACGATGCTTCTGCCCATGCACAGAGACGTCCAGGTGGGTGGGCGGAGCCTCCTGTAGTAAAAAAAATAAATAAATTTACAATTAAAGTATATATTTTCTTACAAACATTTTAACACCATTTTAGGCCAGTCGACACAAGCTACAATACATTTTAAAAATGTGAACTGTACATCATTTTATAATATATTTTTATTTTAATCTCATCATTAATTTTTTTCGGAGAATCGAGTTCAATGGATATTCGATCTTTGTCTCATTCTAACTTATGAAAAAAAGAGACAAAACGCGATTCTCCTATCCTTATTCTCTTAGACTGTACAGCTTTAGATTACGTACCATTTCATCATAAAGCTTTTGAATAAAAAAAAAATGTCCACTATTTTGTGAAAAAAAAAATAGTGAACATAATGTGAAAAAAGCAGACTATCCACTCAAATAGTGGACACCGGGCAACTCTACTCCCAAACTGGGGCAAACCAATAGCAAGCCACCACTGCTTGGTTCCCATGAGATAGTAAGTTGTCGATGTTCACTCTGACATTCCACTCTGACATTCCATTCCAGTAAGTTGTCCGATGTTCACTCCTCCTCCTCCTCCTCCTCCTCCTCCTCCTCCTCCTCCTCCTCCTCCTCCTCCTCCTCCTCCTCCTCCTCCTCCCCCCCCTGCAAAGTGTGTCAAGCAGAGAAAATGGCTCGATCCATTTTGAAGTTGACACTCTGGAGATAATGCTTTCCCGCCTGGGTCATATGGATGAGGCCACATCATTTTCTCCTCCAACTTCCTCTGCTTGCAAGACCTCATGTTTCCTAAGAATAGGATCAGCCCAAGCTAGAACTGTGTAGAATTGAATGCCAGCTGGCAGTCAGAAGTCATGAGGAAAATTCCTTAACTGTACAACACTGCCAACTTCGAAATGGTTCAGGCCTAATGCAATCATCTTTTCATTTCTCAGATTGCCACCCAGTGTGGGAGGGGGATAAGTCAGGAATGTCAAACAACAACAGAGCATCCAAGGTGTTGGCCACCAGCCCCTCCAGTAGCCAAATCAGATGAGGAGGAGGAGGCGTGGGAGTCACAGTCAGAGAGCTCTGAGGGGAAAGAGGGAATGGAACTGGCAGAGAGAGAGAGAGAGAGAGAGAGAGAGAGAGAGAGAGAGAGAGAGAGAGAGAGAGAGAGAGAGAGAGAGAGAGAGAGAGAGAGAGAGAGAGAGAGAGAGAGAGAGAGAGCCTGGACATCTGCCAGCCCTCAGATCATGGTGAAATGTTCCCGGTTTAGACCAGATTGCCAGATCCAGTAGCAATGGCGATGGGTGGTTCGGAGAACCAGTAGCAAAAATCACTGCCCCCCCCCCCGCACGCCCATGCCCAGCTGAGCTGCACAATCATCAGAGGCTTTTTTTTAACCTTTTAAAATCATTTTTTTTTCTACAACCTCTTCAGCCGAAGAGGTTGTAGAAAAAATGCTTTTAAAAGTAAAAAAAAAAAAAAAAGCCTCTGATGATCGCGCAGCTCAGCTGGGATCGTCAGAGACTTTTAAAAGCATTTTTTCTACAACCTCTTCGGAAGAAGAAGAAGAAGAAGAAGAAGAAGAAGAAGAAGAAGAAGAAGAAGAAGAAGAAGAAGAAGAAGAAGAAGAAGAAGAAGAAGAAGAAGAAGAAGAAGAAGAAGAAGAAGAAGAAGAAGAAGAAGAAGAAACAACATTGGAAAGAAATTCACTTTGTTTGCATTTGTAAACTCCACTTTCTCTCAGGGCTATTGAAAGCCAGTTGACATATGTCTGTCTTTGCAAAGTATTTGGAAAAGGTAGTTGGTGCAAACTGTGGCAGCCAGCTTTCTGTCTGGTGCAAAGTCACAACAAATCCATCACTATGACAATTGTATCAGCTGCCAGGTTGTTTCCGAGAACAATTCCAAGCTCTCATTTTTTACCAGGAGGGCTTCCAATGGTTAAGGTCCAAAGTACTTCAAGAACCAGCCATTTCCCAAAGAAATGTCCCTGGATTCTTCTCTGTGATGAAAGTTCTTGGATGGTAGGAGATGCTTCCATAAATTGGAGGAAATCAAAAAAGCAATGGAGTCTCATCAGGGTTTTTGCTGCATTTCCCATATTAGAAACACTGAAAACTGACGGCAGGAAAAGACATAATAATCCATCGAGTCTTCCCTTTGAGATTATTTGTATTCTTTTCAATTTATTTATTACTATTTTATATTTCATTTTTTTTTAATTTTTTGTCAAATGATGGACATATGACAGAATAACAGAATTGAAAGGGACCTTGGAGGTCTTCTAGTCCAACCCTCTGTTCAAACAGGAGACCCTATACCATTGCTGATAAGTGGCTGTCCAGTTTCTTCTTAAAAGCCTCCGGTGATGGAGCATCCACAACCTTTAGAGGTAAGCTGTTCCACTGATTAATTGTTCTCACTGTCAGGACATTTCTCCTTAGTTCTAGGTTGGCTCTCTCCTTGATTAGTTTCCATCCATTGTTTCTTGTCTTACCTTCAGGAGCTTTGGAGAATAGCTTGACTCCCTTTTCTTTGGGGCAGCCCCTCAAACATTAGAACACTGCTATCATGTCACCCCAGTGTTTCTCTTCACTAGACTATTCAGGCCTGCAACCATTCTTCATATGTTTCAGCCTCCAGTCCCCTAATCATCTTTGTTGCTCTTCTCTGCACTCTTTCTAGAGTCTCAGCATCATTTTTACATCGTGGTAACCAGAACTGGATGCAATATTCCAAGTGTGGCCTTCCCAAGGCCTTATTAAGTGGTATTAACACTTCACGTGATCTTGATTCTATCCCTCTGTTTATGCAGCCTAGAACTGTGTTGGCTTTTTGTCTTTCTCTTCTACCTGATCTGTTCCAAACAACATATCTTTGAAAGCGGCACATGGATTGTGTAACAAAAACCTCTTCCTGATTTTGGTATAATTAAAAGCTGGGGTTTTGCTTCTTTTTTCAGGACTAATCATGGCTTCTAAAGCTAGAGCCTTTGAAAGTGGCTTGTAAAACAAGACCATCTTGAAGTTGGAAACGTATCCTGCGTATTTCTTGGGCTGGTAGATAGAAAATACAATGACAATGTTTCTGTACATTTCTTACCCAAAACAGCATGGCTGGTACCTCCTAAGAACCCAGTGCCATAGCAGAATGCTTAATCTTGCTTTCGTGTCGCCTGCAGCAAAGATCTCACTGTAGGTGGTCTTGGAGAATGCATCTCCTGGCAGCGGGGTATCCAGAGGGGAAAATGAGTGATGGAAAATTGCTATGATTTCTTCAAAGTATCTCCTGGAGTTTCTGAACTGTACTGCACATAAAAATGGTATTTCTACCCAAGAGAAAGAAAGAGGTATAATGGGCCAGTTTAGCTTTCTGGAATACATTAGAAATCTCTGTTTTTTGGGGGGAAGTCTGGACACACTGAGTCAAGGAAACTTTTTAGCCAGGGAAAATGAAAAGAAGAAGGAAGGGATGATTGACGTACCCTTTCAGAATGCTAAAATCTGGGTTTTAGAAGCTTCTTGGGTGTTTCTTCCTAGGCCACAATTCCAGCCGCACTTTTAATTCCAATGTCAGCATTCCAGAGCAACCCAATTTCATATCATTCCAATGTGCTATGCTTCCTGGAACAAAGAAGATACTTCGATTAATAGGATGGTTCAGGAATAATAAGGGAGGAAAGGGAAAGGGAAATGAATCTAAAGAAATATTTGGTAAACCCATTTCAAAATATATAACGAATGGGCTGTCTTTTGAAGTATTGCCAGACCTGTAAATTTGAGAATATGCGGTGGATGCTGTTAACAGAAAGTCTACCAAGGAGATGTTTCTGCCTGAAAATGATCAAACAAGTTTGACTAAACCTCTTTTTAAACAGATAATGGGTGATTGTGGTGGAATGTAGTCTGGATTCCCAGAAGGAGAGGCTGCCTTCCAGAGGGTGAAGAGATGGAAGAACTTGTAAAAGCTCTTGTAAAAGTTTGGTCAGCAGAAAGAGGATTAAAAGGGCTCCTCCCTAGCTTATCCCAGAGTATATATGTAGTTATGCAAATAGTTTCTCGAGTCTGGAAAAATTGATGTCAGGGCCAAAATCAACATGTTGAAGCATTGTTTCTGTTATTTTTCTTCATGTGTAGACAGAATCTTGCCAGACTGAAGCAACTATCTACCGCATTTTTCAGACTATAAGACGCACCTTAGTTTTTGGGGAGGAAAATAAGGAAAAAGCTGATTGGTGGGTGGATTGGCCTCCCAGAATACCTCCAATCAGTTGTTCCAGAGGTGAATTTTAGCAACAGGTTCATTGGTTGTGAGCTCTGCACCTTGCTTTTTCTGAAACGGAGGTTTCAGAGGCTTTTTTGCTGAATCTTCATTTTGGAGGCTTTTTTTTCCTGAAGCTCCATTTCAGAGGCACTTTTTTTTTCTGAAGCTGTTTCAGAGGCTTTTTTTCTGAAGTTTAGTTTCAGAGGCTTTTTTTCTGAAGTTTCGTTTCAGAGGCTTTTTTCAGCCTCTGAAAACTCCGTTTCAGAGGCTGGGTAGGGCTACATTCAGACTATAAGACGCACCCAGATTTTCACCCTCTTTTCTGGGGGAAAAGGGCGCGTTTTATACTCTGAAAAATATGGCATATAACTATAGATATATTCTCATGATACAAGTAGTTGCAGGGTCTTTGGTGCTCTTCAAGCTTTGTTGTTTTCCTGGAGATGTTTCATTTCCCAACCTCAGTAACGTCATCAGTGCACAAGTAGTTGCATTAGGCAAGAGTCCGTCTATAGCTAAAGAACAATCAAATAAACTATGGTTAATTACTTAACCATAGTTTATTTGATTGTTCTTTAGCTAGTAATTCCACTTGTCATTCTTGGTGTTCTTCAGGCCTAACAATGGCTAAGCATACATCTGTATCTTTTCCATATTATATACCTGTTAATGTGAATTGCTCAATAAAAAATAATGTTAATTGTTTTTTTAGACCACACATTTCTCTAGTTCAGATTTTAAAAAAATAAAAATAAACAATTTTCACCAAAACAATATCTGTAATCTTTTAGTGGCATGCTTTATCTAGGGGTTGTTTTGTTTTTATATTTCTGATTAAAGAAAGACATACCCTCGTTGGAATTTGCTTAATGCTATCTTCACGCCACTCTGGAAGGAAGGGTAGAGTATGACAATTCACTTACTTGCTCATCAGCACAGAAGAATTTAGAAAGCTTACAATGTGAAGTAAAAGATTGGTTTCATCCTTAATTTACAACTCAATTGTAGGAAAATATTTGAACTATGTCTAACAGCTTGTGAATCAGTTGAAATCAGTTTGTTTAAAAGAAGCCTGGAAACTTAGAAATAAATATTTTTGTGGGCTGATGATTCCCAGTATTCATTCATTCATTCATTCATTCATTCATTCATTCTCTCTCTCTCTCTGTGTGTGTGTGTGTATGTGTGTATGTATGTATGTATGTATGTATGTATGTATGTAAATGTATGTCTTTGGTTAAAGTAAAATTGGAAGCGGGAGAAGACCCGAATAACCAAAGACCTACATACAAACACCCACGAAAACCTCAGAAAACCTATGTTTTCTGAGGATTTCGCGGGTGTTTGTATGCAAAAATATTATATATATATATATATATATATATATCATATCAATCAATCTATATCTATCTATCATCTATCCCTATCTATCTATCTATCTATCTATCTATCTATCTATCTATCTATCTATCTATCCATCTATCTATCTATCTATCTATCTTCTAATTTTCTTGAACTTATTGGAGCCTAAAATATAAATGAAACTAAAAATACTGGAAAAAAGGGAAAGGGGAAAGAGAGATGGGTAGGTTAAAGCAGGGGTGAAACGTAAAATTTGTTACTACCGGTTCTGTGGCATGGCTTGGTGGTGGTGGTGGTGGTGGTGAGGGGGGGGGGGGTAATGTGACTGGGTGGGCGTGGCCAATTTAAAAAAAAAACTTTTCAAAGATTTTTTTCTAATGTTTTGAAAAGCCTTTGCCAATTAGGAAACTCAGCTGGGATCGTCAGAGAGGCATTTTAAAAAATATCTCTCTGCCATCAGGAAACTTAGCTGGGATCATCAGAGACTTTGCAAAGCATTTTTTTTACCACCTCTTTGGCCAAGAGGTTGCAGAAAAAAATGCTTTGAAAAGCCTCTGGCTATCAGCTGAGCCATGCTTTTACTTTTAAAAGCATTTTTTCTACAACCTCTTCTGACAAAAAAATGCTTTTAAAAGTTTTTTTTAAAAAAGTCTCTGATGATCCTGAGGCTCAGTTGGGCATAGTGGGGGGGGGGGGGGGAGAACGGGGATTTTTGCTACCGGTTCTCTGAACCACCCACCACCATCGCTACCGGATCGGGCGATCTGGTCTGAACTGGGAGCATTTCACCCCTGGGTTAAAGGGGAAAAAGACCTTATAACTACTGCATCATGAGAGTACATCCATAGTTATGCAGGCAGTTGCTTTAAGTTGGCAAGATTCTGTCTACAACTTCCCATTCTTTTCAGTGCAACAGAAGGAACATAACATTACAGCCTCAACTTTTTATTTTGCATACTCAGTATATGCTAGCCTTTTCTATAACACATACACAACAAAAAACCTTGTCTAATCAGTCAATCCCCAAATCAAAGTTTCAATTTTTCTCCCTATCTCAAACATAAAATCCAGAAGCGGTTTTGAAATAGAAACAAAGTGAGATGCTGATTTCTCTTTAATTAAAGCAATTAATTTGACCAGCTCCATTAGTTCCATCAGTGTCTCCAACCATTCTTTCATTGTGGGAAATAAGATGTATGGTATCTTTCCATTTTTTGTGCATAAAGTATTCTTACCACTGTCAACATGTAGAACAACAAAGTTCAAAAGTTTTCTTTCTCCATTAAACTCAGAAGAAAAAATTATCAACAAACTACTATTATTATGAAACTTCATTGCCAGACTTTCTATAGAAGTTCTTTAGAAACCAGCTAAATGGTTCCTGGAGTCCTTTAGATTCTAAAGTTTAGAAGCTGCAAGAATAGATAAAATAGAATAGAATTCTTTATTGGCCAAATGTGATTGGACACCCAAGGAATTTGTCTTGGTGCATACACTCTCGGTGTACATAAAAGAAAAGATATGTTCATCAAGAATCATAAGGTACAACACTTAATGATTGTCATAGGGGACAAATAAGCAATCAAATCATATTAGGAAGCAGTTGATATAAATCGTGAGGATACCAGCAACAAGGTTACAGTCATACAGTCATAAGTGGGAGGAGATGGGTGGTGGGAATGATGAGAAGATTAATAGTAGTGCAGACTTAGTAAATAGTTTGACAGTGTTGAGGGAATTATTTGTTTAGCAGAGTGATGGCATTCAGGCAAAAACTGTTCTTGTGTCTAGTTGTTCTGGTGTGCAGTGCTCTATAGCATCATTTTGAGGGTAGGAGTTGAAACTGTATATGTCCAGGATGCGAGGGGTCTGTAGATATTTTCACAGCCCTCTTTTTGACTCGTGTAGTATAAGGGTCCTCAATGGAAGGCAGCTTGGTAGCCATTGTTTTTTCTGCAGTTCTAATTATCCTCCAAAGTTGGTGTCTGTCTTGTTGGGTTGCAGAGCCAAACCACACAGTTATAGATGTGCAGATGACAGACTCAATAATTCTTCTGTAGAACTGTATCAGCAGCTCCTTGGATAGTTTGAGCTTTCTGAGTTGGCACAGAAAGAACATTCTTTGTTGTGCTTTTTTGATGACATTTTTGATTTTGATGTTTTGCTTCTCTAGTCTTTGCTTCTCTGCTGTGCGAGTTATACGTTGATCTTTTGGTTCTTGCGCCAACAGTTCAAGGTCCAAATCCACCTCTCTTGTAGCTCTGGGATGCTTTATTCTGGGCTCTGGGAGGTCTGCAAAAAAATCCTCTGAAAAACCTCCTACTGCTCCTAAAAGTACTTCCCTTGCTGTTGCTCGAAGTGCCTGTCGTTCTTGTTCCCTGTGTAGTTCTTGAATCCCTTCTTCAAAATCCTTATCTTTAAGGACTCCTTCTGCAGATAACAATGTGGATGAACATGGTGGTGTTGAGGATTTTTTAAGAATGTTATGATAAAAATGTTCTGCTTTTTCCACCGAATTTAAACGGTATCTTACATCTTCATATCTCAAAATAATACCAACAGGAGCGTCCCATCTAAATGGAATCTGGCGCTTTTTCAATTCATTTACCAAAAACCCATAGTCTCTTCGATCTCTTAACATTTTGGGTAGTAGCTCTTTAAAAACACCAATTTGATTACCCTCAGCTTGAACAGTAGTGTGGAAGGAGTTTTGCAAAATATCATTTCTCAGCCTTCTGTCAGTAAAATAAATCACAACATCTCTAGGCAAATTCCTTTGTCTTGCCACCCAAGAGTTGACCCTGTAAATCTTGTCAATTCTTTTAGCAATTAACTCAGGTTCCAACTTTGAGATCTTGGCCAATACATCCACACAAGCTGCCCTCAAATCCTCTCTGTTGTTCTCCCTTAGTCCTCTCAATCTTAAAGCAAACTCCATAGAACGAAACTGCATCATTGTAATTTCATCTTCTAGCCTCTGATTTCTCAAATCCACTTTAAAAAAATTTTCTTCTGCATCCTTCTTATTGGTTTCCACTTCTAAATTTAAATCATCCACTTTTTTCTCCACCACCAACAACGCATCTGTAAAAGCTGTTACTACTCTGGTTACATCCTGATTTAACTTATCACTTTTTTCCTTGACCCACTGCTTCATTTCAATTTGGTTATTCTCAATCTTATCATTCAAATTTTTGATTTGATCAGTGAGAGTTGCTGTTAAATTAGCCATAAAAACTTTCAGATCCTCATTCCCACTTTCTTGAATTTGGCTCTGAGCCTGTGTTGGTAACTTAGCTGGCTTTTCCTTTGTCTGGTGAGTAGGGGAATCCCCACCAGATTTCTTTGAAGCCATGCCTGGACACAATCTTAATTTCTGGAAAAAAAGAAAATCTTCCTCCCTTTCCTGTTGCTCCAGTTTTTCTTCCCAGTTTTGCAAAAAGGGGGATCAAATAAGTTATATTTCTGCTTTAAAGTCTTAATAGTATATTTCTTTCAATTACTACCAGGCAGGCTAGATCACTCTAATTAGCACTTTCACTTTCCACTTTCACTTCCTCCGTTTTAGACAGACGCCATTTTCCATACACTTTCGCTCAGAAGTTTAAACTGACAACTTTTTTCCTTTTATCCTTAAAATGCTTATAAATTCTTGAAAATAAGTCCAGATCTCACCAAAGTCTTTAGTTAGAAGAAAATCCCCATATGGAAGGTGGAGTTGCTCACGTCGTCTCGCTCTGCTGCTTGACAGAGGTCCCTCGCCGCGCGGAGCTTCAGTAGGGTAGAAAGGGAGCCTTCACACAGAACACCTTCCAGGGCAAAAAAAAGACCCTGGCAGAAATTCTGGGGGCTCTACCTGCTCCCCACCAGCTCTGACCTCTCTTCCAATCCGAAGAGAGGGTTTTCAAGCCACCTGCCGATAGCAGAGCGGCTGTATACACACAGCGAAGCCGGCGGCTATAAGAAAGCCGTCCGGCGACGACTAAGACGCCACCCGGAAGCCCAGATCTCTATTGTTGATACTATGTTGTCTAGTATTGTGAGAGGTGGAAGTATGGAAGGGTTTCTCCTAAAATCTACCACCATTTCTACAGTTTTGAGTGTGTTCAATTCCAGATTGTTCTGGTCACACTACGTGGCTAGTTGCTCAACCTCCCATCTGTATGCGGATTCATCATTGTCTCGAATGAGACCAATCACTGTTGTGTCATTTGCGAACTTCAGTAGTTTAAGAGATGGATCGTTTGAGATAAGAAGTAACGTAAGATGCCTGAACTTCCTAACGGGATCCAAGTACATTTCAGAACTGCGATAGACTCCTAATCATTACAGTCTGATTCAAGACCCAAAAATGTGTTCCACAGTAGAGTCCACAGACCTCTGAAGTGAGCACCACAAACATATTACAATTATGCACATGCAATTGACCCCTTTCTTCTGGCCAACCCATTACCGATCTCGGCTGGTGTTTTCAAGGCACTCTTGAAAGATCTCTTGAGTTCAACTTCTTTATACCTTTAAATCCCTGGTGTTTGTATTAATTAATATACTTGATGGAGGACCAGAGGTTGAAATCATCATCAGCATGGTTATCATGCTTTCTCCATTGCTGCCGAGTGTGCAGAAATAGTGACCTTCCTTGTCTCTCAGGCTACTGTTGCACATTTGACACTGTCCTAGTTTTTAGGTAGCAATTTTTCATGCTGATGAGTCATCAGGGATTAGGAGAGAAAGAGGGAGAGGGAAAGGAAGAGGGAACAAAAATCCTTTCACACAGCATATTAAACCTTTAAATGAGTTAACCTAGAGTGCGACAAGTTTTGCTTAGATACCCTGCAGAAGATGAGAAATTTTGTGTTCATTGTACATTTTTTGGAGCTTAGCTTCTTATGACTATAACTTTGTTCCTTGTATCTCACGATTTATGTCGATCGCCTTTACTTAGTGTCCTATTATGGTTTATCTTGTTTGCTCATTTAGCATCCTATGACTATCACTGAGTTTGTATTTTAGGATTTATGATGATTGTATTTTATGAATCATGATCAAGATGGATCAGTTGTGGCTTGTACGTACACTGAGAGCTTATGCACCGGAGACAAATTCCAATCACATTTGGCCAATAGAGAATTCTATTGATCTATCGACTCATTCTTTTAAAGCACTACTCCAGAAAGAAATTTGGACGTTCAGTTCAAATTGGTGCTTTGTGGAATGTTTAATTATCATTTGTAAAGTCTATGACGTCCAGAAATATTTCACAAGAAGAGTCCTCCACTCCTCTGCTCGCAATAAAATACCTTATGCCACCAGACTTGAAATTCTAGGCTTAGAAAACTTAGAACTACGCCGCCTTCGGTATGACCTAAGCATAGCCGATAAAGTCATCTGCTACAATGCCCTACCTGTCAATGACTACTTCAGCTTCAACCACAACAATACACGAGCGCACAATAGATACAAACTTAAAGTGAAGTGCTCCAAACTCGATTGCAGAAAATATGACTTCAGCAACAGAGTGGTCAATGCCTGGAATGCACTCCCCGACTCTGTGGTCTTATCCCCAAACCCCCAAAATTATAACCTAAGACTGGCTACTCTTGACCTCACCCCATTCCTAAGAGGTCTGTAAGGGGCGTGTATAAGAGCACTTATTGCCCACTCCACTATAATAGACTCTACTTCATAGAAAGTTAAACAAATCAACCCCCAGCCCCCTGGTGACAACAATCAAACCAAGTCCTTGATGGCCTCTATATCACCTTTATGTCTACAAAGCAACAGTTTATAGAGTTGTCTATGGAGATTCTCAGTCATCCAGGTCATAGTTGTCCCAAAGGTCTTTTTTCAAGAGGCAACCTGACTTTCTAGGTTTTTCCTTGAAGACATTTCACTCATCATCCAAGAAGCTTCTTCAGTTCATGGTGAGAAGCAAAACATTTCCAAAGAAAAACAAAGAAAGTCCAGTAGCCTCTTGAAAAAGCATCTTTGGGATGTTGCAGAGTTAAAATGCCTAGAACTGAACTCTTATACAGAATGATAGAGTTGGGAGGGACCTTGGAATTCTTCTAGTCCAATTCCCTGTTTAAGCAGCAGACCCTATACCATTTTAGACAAAAAAGTTTTCCAAACCCTTCTTAAAGGGTTGTATTGGAGTGCTCCAATATTGGAGCACTCACAACTTCTGGAGGCAAGTTGTTCAATTGGTTGATTGTTCTTACTATCTGGAAATTTCTCCTTAGTTCTAAATTCTCACCTTGATTCATTTCCATCTATTGTTTCTTTTTCTTGCCTTCTGGTGCTTTGGAAAGTAGATTGATCCCGTCTTTGTGGCAGCCCTTCAAATATTGGAAGTCTTCTATTGTGTCACCCCTAGTCCTTCTTTTTACTGGACTGAAAAATAAAAGTTCCCCTTGCACATAGAGGGCTCATCTCCATTTCAAAGCCGAAGAGCCAGCGTTATCCAAAGTTGTCTCCGTGGTCATGTGGCCGGAATGACTAAATGCTAAAGGCGCACGGAACGCTGTTATCTTCCCACCAAAGGTGGTCCCTAGTTTTCTATCTGCATTTATTATTATTATTATTATTATTATTATTATTATTATTATTATTATTTAATCTGTAGTGAGATTCACAGCCTTTGAGGCTGGTTAATAGCTCAGCAGCTCGAGTCCTAACCAAGGTCTTAGGGACTGTTAAGGTATCGTCGGAGGATGTTTATTATTATTATTATTATTATTATTATTATTATTATTATTATTATTATTATTATTATTATTATTATTATTTAATCTGTAGTGAGATTCACAGTCTTTGAGGCTGGTTAATAGCTCAGCAGCTCGAGTCCTAACCAAGGACCTAGGAACTGTTAAGATATCGTCGGAGGATGTAAGCTGTTCCGAGTAAGGTGGTTTTTTGTAGAGTCAAAATGTTCAAGTCTGGTAAATTTAGAATTTCTAAATAACGGGGTAGCCCTTTGGGTATTGCTCCAAGGGCTCCAATTACAATCGGAACAACACATGATTTCTTTTTCCATAGTCGTTCAAGTTCGATTTGCAAGTCCCGGTACTTTGTGATTTTTTCTTGCTGCTTATCTTCAATCCGTGCATCACCAGGTATTGCAATGTCAATGAACCATCCTTTTTTCTTTTCAACTACCGTTATGTCAGGTGTGTTGTGGACCAAGTGCCTGTCAGTCTGAATCCTAAAGTCCCACAAGATCTTGAGTTTCTCATTCTCTAGAACTTTCTCAACCTGATGTTCCCAGTTATTATTATTATTATTATTATTATTATTATTATTATTATTATTATTTAATCTGTACTGAGATTCACAGCCTTTGAGGCTGGTTAATAGCTCAGCAGCTTGAGTCCTAACCAAGGCCCTAGGGACTGTTAAGGTATCGTCGGAGGATTATTATTATTATTATTATTATTATTATTTAATCTGTAGTGAGATTCACAGCCTTTGAGGCTGGTTAATAGCTCAGCAGCTTGAGTCCTAACCAAGGCCTAGGGACTGTTAAGGTATCGTCGGAGGATGATGATGATGATGATGATGATGATGATGATGATGATTATTATTATTCCGCCCTTCTCCCGCAGGACTCAGGGCGGTGAATAGCCAAGATTAAAATACATACAATATAAAATTTAAAATAATTTAAAACATAATTAAATAAATTTGGCTTCCCCAATTTAAAACCCCTTTCCCATAAAATTAACCCATTAAAATTCTTTAAGCCAGCCCGGTTTGCTGAAATAAAAAAGTCTTCAGGGCTTTGCGGAAAGTACGGAGGTCCGGGATCAGTCGTAACCCTGGGGATAATTATGGGCTTTTGATCTGCTATGATGGCAGAAGCTGGGGCAAGTAACGGAAGTTCACCCCATTTTGTGGCACTAGGATTCGAACCGCTAAACTGCTGACTTTTTGATCGACAAGCTCAGCATCTTAGCCACTAAGCCACCGCATCCCTCTTCACTGGACTAGCCATAGCCAATTCCTGCAATTCTTCTTCATATGTTTTAGCCTCCAGCCCTCCAATCATCCTGATTGCTCTTCTCTGCACTCTTTTCAGAGTCTCCACATCTTTGTTTATTAATGGAATGTTTCAATCTTAATATTTTCCCCTTGGGCTCCAGATACACAAAGGCCTTCAGATACACAAAGGCCTCCAGATACACAAAGATGCCATCTAGCTGCATGGAGTGTTCTTTTTTGGAGGGCGGGAGGGAAGGGGGGATATTGCAAATTGAGTTTTTCCGTGAAAAGTAATGAATCTAAAGTGGTGATGGGCTGCACAGCGAGCTTCTCTTAAACAAGAAAATAGAGCCGCAATGAAAATGCCCAAAGAATGATAAGGTGTTGATTACGTGGGGTGAGATTTTAATGCTTGGCTTTAAAAAAGGTTAGTGGGATGGGTTTGGAGAACTTCGTGGAAATGACACAAGGATTGTTTTAGGGCTGCCCCACTTTCTGGCCTACCCCGTCCTCCCTTGTTTGTGTTCCTCGCTTGATTGCCAAGCTGAAACACGTCAGCAAAATGATGGATTAATTAGCAGAAATCTAAAGCAATTATTTTCCTTCTCTTTCTCCTCTCTTTTAAAGGCCATGTGGGAAGGGGGAGAGAGAGAGAGAGAGAGAGAAAGAGGAGGAGGAGGAGGATATGGGGAAAAGCTTTATCTCTCTGCGAGATCTTTTCTGCAGCCTTCATTATTACCCCATGGTGAGTTTTGAAAGTCATTTACATAATAGCTCACAAAAATGTACTCAGCGAAACTCCGGGCCCACTTAACATGAGGGATAATTACGCCGAGAGAATGATATTCCTCTGCCAACTCCATTTCGCGAGAAACATTTATTTGCCTTCTCTCCCGTTCCCCAAAACTAAAGAGCCATTTACCATATTGCAGAGGTGTGCATTTTGCAGGCTGTGGAGTTGGACAAGTCAAAGCCCCACTTTGTGTCATCCTCAAATCACCTAGATGCTTGTGTATTCCCCCCCCTCCCCCTTTCTTTCCCTTCTCCTAAATTTCCTGCCTTGGGAGCGTTGTATCGTCCCATTGGGGAAACCGAGATGATATAATTACCAGTAGAGCGATGGGGGAAACCTCCAGTTAACGGCCAGCTCTTCAAATATCTCCATGTAATCGCCAATCGCAATCTCTCCCTATCGCATACTGTGCTAGGAAAGCTCATCGCATTCCCCCCCACCCCCTCTATTTAACGCTTGCCTAATGAATTAGTTTCGTACTTCCTTGGGTGAGGAATTAAGACAGAGAGAAAGGTGATACGATGGCGACCGAGTTATGGCAGAGGAATGTTTGAGAAAAAAAGCAATTTAGCAAGGTGAATAACAGTAATGGAGTTGGAAGGGGCCTTGGAGGTCATCTAGTCCAACCCCCTGCCCATGCAAAAGACCTGTACTAGGGATTCAAACCACTAAACTGCCGTCCTTTCTGATCGAAAAGTCAGTCAGGCATGGCAGATCCTATCCCAACCAAACCAGGAGGTTGCTTATTTTTTTTTATTTATTTTACTCTTTTAATTGATTTTCTATTAAATGCATTTCTTAGTGCTTAATAAACATCGTGTTCTCTGGGTGTTTAATTGGCTTACCCCCTTTTTTTCCCCAACCATTGGTAAAATAAATGCCATGTTTGATAATATTCTGCATCTTCTTTGTTCCAATATCTCAGGGGCTGCCCCAAAGAAGAGGGAGTCAAGCTATTCTCCAAAGCAACAGAAGGCAGGACAAGAAGCGATGGGTGGAAACTCATCAAGGAGAGAAGCAGAACTAAGGAGGAATTTCCTGACAGTGAGAACAATTAACCAGTGGAACGACTTGCCTCCAGAAGTTGTGAATGCTCCAACACTGGAAGTTTTTAAGAAGATGTTGGATAACCCTTTGTCTGAAGTGGTGTAGGGTTTCCTGCCTAAGCAGGAGGTTGGACTAGAAGACCTCCAAGGTCCCGTCCAACTCTGTTATTCTATTCTATTCTATTCTATTCTATTCTATTCTATTCTATTCTATTCTATTCTATTCTATTCTATTCTATTCTATTCTATTCCATTCCATTCCATTCCATTCCATTCCATTCCATTCCATTCCATTCCATTCCTCTCCTCTCCTCTCCTCTCCTCTCCTCTCCTCTCCTCTCCTCTCCTCTCTTCTCCTCTCCTCTCCTCTCCTCTCCTGGTTGCTCTTCTCTGCACTTTTTCTAAAGTCTCAACATCTTTTTTATAGTGTGGTGACCAAAACTGGATGCAGTATTTTAGGCGTGGACTTACTAAGGCTTTATAGAATGGTATTAGTACCTCATTTGATCTTGATTGAATCCCTCTGTTAATGCAATTTAGGCTTGTGTTGTCTTTGTTGGCTGTCGCTGAACACTGCTGGCTCATATTTAATTGGTTGTCCACTAAGACTCCAAGGTCCCTCTCACAATTACTGCTATTAAGCCTGGTTTTGCCCAGGCTATACTTTATGTGTACTTTTTGGTTTTTCTTGCCTAAGTGTAGGACTTCACTTTTCTCTACATTGAATTTCAATTAACAACTGTCTTGCTTAGCAACATAAATTTGGGTCTCAATTGTGGTCGTAAGTCGAGAACAACTTATATGCTCGGCTTCCTTTTCCGTAAACGATCTCTTTTTGCTCATTTAGGCAGGAAAGCTAGCATTAAGGTGAACAGGACTGTAGGAATGCCATAGGACTTCAGAGTCAGATAAAGAATTGCAGGGCACAATGGACTTATGTATATTTCTGGAGATAAGTAGGGAGGGGAAAAAAGAGATTTATAGCACCAAAGTAGATATTACAAGCTTATTTATGTCTCTGGCCCATGACAACTGGAAACAGGGGTCCAGGCCATATTTCAACATGAGAAAGAGATCTGTGCATAATGGGAATGCATTCCCCATCCTCATACATTATGTTAGCCTGGTTTGTCACTTCTGGAATGTTCTCAGCTCACAGCTGGAAACACAACAGGTTCAAGAGGGGGAAAAAACGTTGGAAGTTCCAACAATCCTAAACTGTTTTAACAGAGGGATACAATCAAGACCACGGGAAGTATTAATACGACTCTACAAAGCCTTAGTAAGACCACACCTAGAGTACTGCATCCAGTTTTGGTCACTACATTAGAAAAAAGATGTTGAGATCCCTCCCTTCCTCCCTTCCTCCCTCCCTTCCTGCCTTCCTGCCTTCCTGCCTTCCTTTTTTCCTTCCTCCCTCCCTCCCTCACTTCCTTCCTCCCGCTCATCTTCCCTCCTTCCTTTTATCTTCCTTCCTCTCTCCCTTCCTCTCATCTTCCCTCCTCCCTCTCATCTTCCTTCCTTCCTTCTTCCCTTCCTTCCTTCCTTCTTCCCTTCCTTCCTTCCTCCCTTCCTCCCTCTCATCTTCCCTCCTTCTTTTCATCTTCCTTCCTTCCTCCCTCCCTCCCTCCCTCTCTCTCATCTTCCCTACTTCCTCTCATCTTCCTTCCTTCCTTCCTTCCTTCCTTCCTTCCTTCCTTCCTTCCTTCCTTCCTTCCTTCCTTCCTTCCTTCCTTCCTCTCTTCTACCTTTCTTCCTCCCTCTTGCTGCTTTTTTCACTCTTATGATAGTTTCTATCTCCTTTGTAAAACTTTTAAGAATATTTATTTTAAAAAAAGAAACCAAGACAAGCAATGGAACCCACAAAGTTAAGAAAAAGAAAAAGAAGAAAGAAAAGCAATGGAACCACAAAGCTAAGACTACAAACTGAAGCCCATCTGTTTGTATCAACGTTTCTGGCCTTTGAAAGTCTACAATGAAGTTCTTCTACAATGATAGAAGGACTCTCTCTTTCAAAAAAACACTTCAAGCATTCATCTGAAAATGTGTCACTGCACAATGATCCCAGGAAGTATAATAGAAAAATTGTATAAAGTGTCTCTACTGTTTGGGGGGAAAATAATGCCACATCTTTACTGAAAAGCCTAAAAATAATTAATTGTCTTGCCTACAATGCAGGAAACTGACCCCACTATTCAATTTTCATTTTTTCCCCCACCCTGGAGAAAAAGTAGACTCAAAACTTTCACAAAACTGATGGACCTTGAGAACAAACGACGGGTGGAATTTTATCGTTTTAATCCCTTCATAGTAGAAATTTGGGACAAAAGACTTTATGGTAGGGTTGAAGATGAGGAGGTACTATAAATGTTCAGCTCTGATGGGTGAGGTCCAGGGTTGGGCTGCTGGGGGTTTGCAGGGGTTCAAGAGAACCTCTAGCTAAGATTCTGTGCAGTTCGGAGAACACCCAAATCCCACTCCTGGCTGGCCCCGGCCACCCCACCCCTCCCAGGAATCCCCACACAGCCTGTTTTGGATGCAGGTAAGTGCAGGGCATGCACAGAGGCTTGGGGAGGGTGAAAAATTGGCCTACTGGAAGTGCAGAGCCTGGGGAGGCCATTTTTGCCCTCCCAGAGGCTCAAGGAAAGCCTCTGGAGCCTGGGGAGGGCAAAAATGGGCCTACTGGAAGTGCAGAGCCTGGGGAGGCCATTTTTGCCCTCCCAGAGGCTCAAGGAAAGCCTCTGGAGCCTGGGGAGGGCAAAAATGGGCCTACTAGAAGTCCAGAGCCTGGGGAGGCTGTTTTTGCCCTCCCAGAGGCTCAAGAAAACCCTCTGGAACCTAGGGAGGGCAAAAATCCCCCCCACACCTTGGTGCAGGAGGCCGACTAAGCCACACCCACCATGGCCATCTCCCCCATCAACTGGGCAGAGAAGCCCTTGCTAAAATTTTTGAAGCCCACCCCTGTTGAGGTCTCTAAAAGTTCAGAGGGGAAACCGCCCCCCCCAGAAACCTCATAAAACGTATCAATTTGCAATTCTGAGTGTCACACAAGGCAAGGCCAAACTAATTATTTATTACATGGCTGGAGACCTCATCATATTAGCTTAATTTGAGTTTAAGTCAATGGAATTATTCCCCACTTCTCACTTTGCCTACCCTTTGGGGTGGATTTGCTCTGCAGGACCCCCACAATAGCAAAGCTGATCTTTGACCCAGAAAACATGATGATGTATCCCTGGACTACAGGAATGGCCCAGCTTCATTTGAAAGCATCCTGAGATCTCTGCTGCTGGGCCTGAGATAGTTACATGATATGGAAGCCTATTTAAGCATATATATGCATGCAAATCATCAAACACATCCCTAAGCTGAAGACTTGCTTCCTTTGGGCATGTGCTAACATTCTCTCTGGGAGAATTATTCTCTAATCTTTGTTCAGAATAGCCAACTGTTTCAAATGATGTGGCCATTTAGCTTCCCTGGAGCAATCTCTTCCACATTTAAAATATTTGCCCCAAGATACAGAGCACTCTACATGAACATACAGGAGAAGAATCTGCATATTGAAAGCATGTTGTATGTAAGTTTGTAATGCGGTCCCTTGGTCAGTCAATCGGCCTGTCTCTCTGTCTCTCTATCATCATCTATCTATCTATCTATCTATCTATCTATCTATCTATCTATCTATCTATCTATCTATTTATCTATCTATCTATCTATCTATCTATCCACCATTCTCTCTCTATATCATATCTATCTATCTATCTATCTATCTATCTATCTATCTATCTATCTATCTATCTATCCATCCATCCATCCATCCATCCATCCATCCATCCATCCATTTACCATCTCTCTCTCTCATCATCATCTTATCTTAAAATCTTCTTCTTCTTCTTCTTCTTCTTCTTCTTCTTCTTCTTCTTCTTCTTCTTCTTCTTCTTCTTCTTCTTCTTCTTCTTCTTCTTCTTCTTCTCCTCCTCCTCCTCCTCCTCCTCCTCCTCCTCCTCCTCCTCCTCCTCCTTCCCCTT
Source organism: Masticophis lateralis (assembly GCA_030761175.1). Taxonomy (NCBI): domain Eukaryota; kingdom Metazoa; phylum Chordata; class Lepidosauria; order Squamata; family Colubridae; genus Masticophis; species Masticophis lateralis. Next base: position 278,644,855 of record JAUDYJ010000002.1, on the reverse strand, counting down.
CCCCTTCCCCTTCCCCTTCCCCTTCCCCTTCCCCTTCCCCTTCCCCTTCCCCTTCCCCTTCATCCTAGTGTATTCCCACAAATGCAGGGTCTGCTTTTTGGATGCCACTTGTGCATAGTTGGCTGTGTCTCCAGGGTGCAGGCCTGCAGCTTGCATGTCTTGATGGTGTCTTGTCATCTCTGTTTTGGATGCCCGTAAAGTCACCAGCCATTGACTTCTAGTAGGTAGGCAGTCATGGCCATGGTGGAAGGTGCTGTTCTCTGGACATGTCCACACCAGCAGAGTTGACCTTCTCTTCTCTTCTCTTATAACTGGTGCCACACCAAAATGCTGTTGGATGGTGTCATTTGTGATGTGGTCAAGAAGGGAGATGCCTGATATCCAACAGAGCATTTGCATTTCCATTTGTATATCTAATCTTAAAATGTGCCATGAAAATAGAGCCATGGGTTATCAAATGCCTGAAATGTCCTACCATTCCACTGCAAAAACCACTTATCTGGATGTCTGGATAAGAACTACAGAACTGAAGAAACGTATTGGATGAGAAGTGAAGCACTTTCTGAAGAAAAAAACCCCAAGAAAGTCCAGTTGCCTTTTGGGGGGACAAAAAGACACCTTGGGGACAACCATGACCTGGATTATTGAGCATCTCCATAGACATTAACCTGGATTTGTTCTTCAACCTTGGAATCTTCTACTGCATACATAAGCAAGGGACAATCACAAAACACTTGGATTTTAGCCAAAGACTAGTTTAGCTACTTGAAGAAAGGACTTGGCCATCTTTATTTTTTTGAATAACAGAATTGGAAAGGACCTTGGAGGTAATCTAATCCATCCAACCCCCTGCACAAGTAGGAGACCCTATACCATTCCAGACAAGTAGCTGTCCAATCTCTTCTTAACAACTTCCACTCACAGAGCACCCACAACTTCTGGAGACGAGCAGTTAATTGTCTTCACTGTTAGGAAATTTCTCGTCAGCTGTAGGTTTTATTTATTTATATTTATATTTATAAATATAAATAAATAAATAACTAATCAAGGAGAGATTGCTTCTCTCCTTGATTAGTTTCCATTCATTGTTTCTTGTCTTGCTGAAGCATATTCTTATTCTGCTGGTATGGACTTCTTGTGGACTGGATTTGGGTACAAAAATCTTGGAGGGGTGAGCGGTATCTAAGTGTTCTTTGACTATTTGTGGAAGATAAACTACCAAAGAGTGACAAGTCATTGTGAAGCTGAAGGGAAAGGATGAAGGGGAAGGAATTGAAAGAAAGAGACAGAGAGACTGGTGAAATGGAAATCTCATAGCATTTGACAGCTATGCTCAATTCTTCCCAGAGGATGAAGTCACCTGGGGGAAACAAAAGAAGAGAGACCATTAAACTCGACCATTTCTTCAGGATTCTTCAGAGCTGCTAGAAGTTTATAAGGAACAGCAAGGGGTGCCAGAATACAAAATGAAAGCTGCAGTTGACAACTCGGTTAGGTTCAGAGTGGTTGTTGTGTTGTCCAGGACTGGAAAACGAGGTCATTCTGTAGAGTCAGTTGGATTTAGGATTCTCCCTGTCTCTCAAAAAGATTGTCAGCCCTGGAGGCCATCTTTTTCTCTGGATCTTCAGGGCTGCCACATTTAGTGCTGTGGGAAACTGGGAGGGGGGATTGCATGGAGTTGCAGGGATATCTAGCCATAATAACATTCCTTTCTCTGAGAAAGGAATGAATGTTCCTTTGAACATTCCTTCCTCTCAGGAAGGAATGAATGACATTCCTTCCTGAGAGGAAGGAATGTCAAGGACATTCAGCCTGCACCTGGAGTGGCATTACTGGGAGGCACCTCCCATTGTTTGGATCATGTGATGGACATGTGGGTGCAGGGGGAAGGGACTTGGACTTTCTTTTGAGGGGGGAAACTTGGAAGCTTTCAGATTTGGGTTTTCCCAGATGTGTCAATATGACACCTCTAATAAAATGGAACTTTGAGGAACTTCAAGCCTCGGAGTCTTCTCTCGTTGGGGGTGTTACTTGGAACCTTGACAAAGATCTAGATTGTAATTGATTTATGTAGTCATTATGTAATCGGTCCTATTTTACATGAAAGTTGGAACATGTCCACTGAAATAAAAACAAGGATAGAGAAAGCTCGAACAGCATTCTTCAAAATGAAAAAAAAGGTCTTTGCAGTCTCGACATAAGCCTAAGATCGAAAATCAGGCTTCTCAGATGCTGCATCTTGTCTATCCTGCTCTACGGAGTAGAGAGATGACAGAAAGCCACTTGAAGAGACTAGAAGCATTTGAAATGTGAATTTATAGGTGGCTGTTATGTATAAGTTGGGTTGACAAAATCAGAAATGAGGAGGTGATACGTTGCCTGGGAAAGCCAAGGGAAATCATCAAAATCATTTAAAAAAAGCAAGTTAGAATATTTTGGACATGTGATGTGACACCTAGAAAAATACGGCATACTTCACTTAATCCTCCAGGGAAAGATTGAAGGCAAATGAGGTCGAGGCAGAAGAAGAACATTGTGGCTTCAAAATTGAAGGGACTGGTTTGGACAACACTCAACAGCACTTTTTTGTGTGACTGTTGATAAAAATAGGATCGCCGACATGATCGCCAGCATCCTATGATGGATATGGAAGAAGAAGAAGGAGAAGGAGAAGGAGAAGGAGAAGGAGAAGGAGAAGGAGAAGGGGAAGGGGAAGGGGAAGGGGAAGGGGAAGAGGAAGAGGAAGAGGAAGAGGAAGAAGAAGAAGAAGAGGAGGAGGAGGAGGGGGGGGGGAATTGGTTTGGACAAAACTCAACATTTTGGTGCAGTTATTAATAAAAATAGGATTGCCAACATGAATCCTAACATCCAATGATGGATATGGCAAAAGAAGGAGGAGGAGGAGGAGGAGGAGGAGGAGGAGGAGGAGGAGGAGGAGGAGGAGGAGGAGGAGGAGGAGGAGGAGGAGGAGAAGAAGAAGAAGAAGAAGAAGAAGAAGAAGAAGAAGAAGAAGAAGAAGAAGAAGAAGAAGAAGAAGAAGAAGAAGAAGAAATAATTAAATGAATTTCCATGAACCTCATGTCTGGGCTACTTTTTTTTCAAATTTATCAAACGTTCTCAACAGAATACCTTATGCAACCAGACTTGAAATTTTGGGCTTAGACAACTTAGAACTATGCTGCCTTCGGTCTGACTTAAGTGTAGTACATAAAATTATCTGCCACAATGTCCTACCTGTCAATGACTACTTCAGCTTCAACCACAACAGAGCAAACAATAGATACAAACCTAAGGTAAACTGCTACAAACTCAATTGCAGAAAATACGACTTCAGCAACAGAGTGGTCAATGCCTGGAATGCATTGCCTGACTCTGTGGTTTCATCCCCAAACCCCCATAACTTTAACCTTATACTGTTGACCTCACCCCATTCCTAAGAGGCCTGTAAAGGGCATGCATAAGCGCACCAATGTGCCTACTGTCCCTGTTCTAATGTCCCCTTTTATTTATAACCATTTCATCTATTCATAATCATGATTATACATTTCATGTATCGACAATCATGTTTATACCTTTATCTGTAATCTTATATGTGCTTGACAAAATAAATAAAAGGAAGAAAACAAAGAAAAAAAAACCCTCCACCATAATGCTTCTACTCAGCAACACTCTTCTGGCAAAAACAGGGTTCAATTCCCAGCTTTAACTCATCCCTTCCAAATGGTGAACATCGGTTAAATTTTGCCATTCTGTTGTAGATTTATTTGTGTGTTTGAGATCAACCCACATTCGTGGAATGGTCAACTCATGGCTGAAGGTTTGGATATTTCCTTGCAGGATTTGCTGGTTCAGACAGAATCTATGGACCACTTTGTGATTGTGAGCCTTCCAGGTTTTCAGTCCGCAAAACACCCTCAAACCCTATTACTGCTATCTGTATGCTTCATATGCTTTTATTGGAATGCAATGTTTCATTTGCTCTCAATACATCATTTCTTATTAATGCCAAAATGTTCCACTTGCATCTCATCTGTCTGCAGAGCATTATTCCAAAGTCTGTTTGGGTCATCCAAGGGATGACTGGCAAGCTTGGGATGAATTACGGTGTCTTTTTTCTGGACAGCAATGGCTTTTATCCTTATTTGTCCTCTTTGTGTTTCATTCGATTTTGATTCTGCTCTTTTTCCCCCAGAGGGAACTCAAAAAAATCAGCTCTGTTTATACTCACTTAGCTCTTTTAAGTGTGCCAAGATACCAATTCTCCTCCTCCTCCTCCACCTCCACCACCGCCTCCTCCATCTCCTCATCATCATCTGCTCCTCCTCTCTTCCCTCCTTCTCCTTACTCCTTCTCTTTTCCCTTCTCCTTCTCCTCCTCCATCTCCTCCTCTCTCCCCTCCTTCTCCTTTCTCCTCTTTCTCCTTTGTCCTTCTCCTCCTCCTCCTCATCTTCCATCTCCATCTCAACATCTCCTCCTCTCTCCCCTCCTTTTTCTTTCTCCTTCTTCTCCTTTCTCCTTTCCCTCCTCCTCCTCCATCTCTTCTTCCTCTGTCCCCTCCTTCTCCTTTTTCCTTCTCCTCCTCATCTTCCATCTCTTCTTCCTCTGTCCCCGCCTTCTCCTTTCTCCTCCTTCTCCTTTGTCCTTCTCTTCATCATCTTCCATCTCCATCTCATCATCATTTCCTCCTCTCTCCCCTCCTTTTCCTTTCTCCTTTCTCCTGCTCCATCTCTTCCTCCTCCTCCTCATCTCCTTCTTCTCTTTTCTCCTTCTCCTGCTCTTTTCTCCTTTCTCCTCCTCCTCCAACTCATCATCTCCTCCTCCTCTTCCCCTCTTCTCCTCCTCCTCCTCCTCTTTTTCTTTCTCCTTGCTCTGAAAATTTCTGTCCTTTTGTTTTTTTCTTTTTTGTCATATGTGTGCCAGAGGTGTGATTTTTCTGGGGAAGATGGCATTTTTACAATACGTCTGTTGGTCTTTCTATTATTGTTTTGCACTGTCCTCAACAAAGCAAATGGTACAATGACATCTCCACAATGCAAGCACTGACATTATTCTCTTCGGCTAGGATAACATCAGTTTGCATAGCCCCATTGTTATCAGCAGGCGACAGGTATGTCAACAACAGAAAGAGATTTGATTTAAGGAAGGTTAACGATCAATGGTTTAAGGGGGGAAACTATTAAAAAAAATGTTGGGCTACTTGCAAGTCAGTACTTTATCTCCTTGAAAGTCCATCATTTCAACATCTAGCAAAATGGGTGAGGAGAAATCCTAGTGTTTTCTTGATCTTGCTGGACATTCCTTCTAAATAAGCAATAATATTAATATCAGTTGTGGGATTCAGCCAGTTCAGTCCGGTTCAGACAAACTGGTAGTTAAATTGCTGGCTGGCTCCATCCCTTCCAGGAATCTCCATGCACCCCATTTTGGCTCCTAGGTAAGTGCAGGGAGGCTTCCAAAGTCCAAAATGGAACACAGGGGTGGTGTGGCCACCCAGCAGCCCATTTTCATTCCCAGGAGGCTGCAGGGAGGCCTATTAGGCCCAAAACAGGGCACAGGGGTGTGATGTGCCCTCCTGCGGTGTGTTTTTGCTCCTAGGAGGCTGCAGGGAGGCCTCCTAGGCCCAAAATGAGGCACAGGGGAGCAGTGCCACCCCCCATTTTCCATTTTTGCTCCCAGGAGGCTGCAGGAGTCCGAGTGCTGCCTGTCACACCCCCTGGCCACACCCATCATGGCCGCGCCCACCTAGCCAGTCATTAGGGCAGAGAACCAGTTGTTAAATTATTTGAATCCCACCACTGATTAATATATATTAATAATATGGATATAAATGTTATGGAATGAAGTGACCAAGCAACATCCCTAGGTCAGCCAGAGAGAGAGTTTATTTGCGCAAAGACTCAGAAGCTTGATTCCCATCTTAGCTTTGAGTGAAGAGTCTATGATTACATGACAAATTTTATACTGTTTCAAACAAAGGATTCTGCTAACACAGCAACTTTCCATATATGGTTAACATACATCTGTTACATTTAATTGACATTTCCTTATTACTAAAGTTTTACATTATCCTTGCCAAACAATCATTCTGTTATAAATGATTTCCCGCCAGGTGGCTATCCTTGGTCTTACTAGCCTTTAACTATATTTCATTCCTATCTTCTGACAAGCCAGGGGGCCACTTAGATAGAGTATCAAAGGATTTTAAGCTGAGCCTGTACAATTTCTAACCGGATGTATTTCCTGCTTTCAGAATATAGTTGCTTTTAGAATATAGTGAAAAGAAAGTTATCCAGTGGTCATCTAGCAGCTCCCACTTTATAAGGAACTGAAACATCCATTTGTTGAATAGTCAATAATTTGTGCCATATGGGTGGCTGGAGCAGGTCTTTATTATCATTTCATTTTTCTGGTGGGAAGTTGGAAGAATAGAAGAGGGAAAAAACCCTGCTGAATGTAAGGCTTGAATATAATTCTTCATACAGAACTCATGCTTTTTTAGCAGCAAAATATGCCGGTATTTGTGGCACCCAAATATTATATCTGCATCTTCTGTTATTGGGGTGGCACAGTGGCTCAGCAGTTCAGACACTGGGCTTGTTGGCTGGTAAGTTGGCCTTCTAGGTTCAAGACCTGAGCGCTATGTGACAGAGTGAGCTCCTACCCTTGCTCCAGCTCCTGCCCAACTAGCAGTCCGAAAGCATGCAAATGTGAGTAGATAAATAGGTACCACTTCAGTAGGAAGTTAACAGTGCTCCATGATGTCATGTTGACCACATAACTACCAAAATGTCTTTGGACAGCACTGGTTCAATGAAATGGAGATAAGTAAAAGTAAAGGTTGCCTCTCACATATGTGCTAGTCATTTCCAGTTCTAAGGGGATGTGCTCATCTCCGTTTCAAAGCCGAAGAGCCAGCACTGTCCGAAGATGTCTCCATGGTCATATGGCCAGCATGACTAAACACCAAAGGCTCACGGAGCACTGTTACCTTCCCACCAAAGTGGTCCCTATTTTTCTACTTGCATTTTTTACGTGCTTTCAAACTGCTAAGTTGGCAGAAGCTGGGACAAGTAACAGGAGCTCATTCCGTTACATGGAACTAGGGATTTGAACCACTGAACTGCTGACCTTCTGATCGACAAGCTCAGCGTCTTAGCCACTGAGCCATCATGTAGTGGTGATAAGTACTATGCGGTGTTAGAGATAAGTACTGCCCCCTATAGTTGACAATGACTAGCAGAATAAAATTTGCAGGGATTCCTTAAATCTATTATCGCATTGTCCATACATTTGATATTAGTTATATCTTTCTAGGTTACTCAATTCTCCGTTATCATTTATGGTATCTGTCCTACTTGTGGTTAAAATTTAGCACAAATGTGGGTGATTGCCATTGCTGTTTGTACTACAATTACTATAATAATATATTTTAAGTAATTTTATTGCATGTTTTTTTTAAAAAAACATATTAATTTAAAACTTTTAAAAATTTTTATTAATAATTACAGGTTTGTGTATTTTATTGGGGTTTCTATAGGCATAATCAAGAGGCCATCTAAGACTGAACAGCGAGGGGGAGGGATATGACACCACCTATCACTGTTTACGATACAATCCTTTCAGCGGGTCCAAGAAGTTCCACACCCATTTGCACTATTCAGGTGACCCCAAGGGCACAGATCAACCTCCAAATGGCTTCAATGACTCTCAGAGGGAGTACTAACAACGAGATGACTGCAAGGAACATAAAGCCTTCCATTCAGTCAAAACTGAAGAAGTTTCTTGGATGAGAATTGAAAGGTCTTCAATGAAAAACAAAGAATGTTCAGTTGCCTCTTGAAAAATATATATTTGGGAAAACAAGGAGAGGACAACCTTTAGAAGAACTGAAGCTGAAAATTCCCAATCTAAAGCTATAATTCCCTCTGATTTTTCCTGACACAGTGGTTAGAATGTAGTAGTTCAGGCTAATTCTTTCTCACTGCCAGGAGTTTGATCCTGACCAGCTGAAGGTTGACTCAGCCTTCCATCCTTCCAAGGTTGGTAAAATGAGGATCCAGATTGTCGGGGGCAATACGCTGACTGTGTAAACCGCTTAGAGAGGGCTATAAAGTGATATATAAGTGAAAATGCTATTGCTATTTCGTTCCATCATCATCTCTTTAAATACAATCCTTCCTAAATTATCTTGCACTTGGGAAATGCTGATTTTTTTTCCCTTTAAAAAAGTATCTCCGATACATGTTTTTTTTTTTTCCCTGATGCATAATTCATTTTCATTTTGTTCTTGGTGCTATGTGTACCAGGAAAACTATAAAGCTGCAAAGGAGTGAGAATGGAACCAGACCAAACTGCTCAGCGGAAGAAATATCGACTCGCAATCAGGAGGCTGTGAATTCGATCCTAGGTAGAGGCAGATACTTCTCTCTCTGGGTGCAATGAAAATATACTTGCTGAACAAAACTCCGCATTGACAACAGGAAGGGCATCCGGCCAGTAAACACTCTGCTAGCTCCATTCAGTTGTTCAGACTCCATCCAGCAAGGGATTATGGGGTTGTTAAAAGATGATGAATGAATTGTGTTGATTCCTGTGATCTGGGATTCTATTGTTTTATTATCATTAGTTCTATTAAGAAAGAGTCAAAGTAAAAGCTGAGGTACGACCTTTGCTTTTATGAAATAGGACAAAAACAGACAATTTCTTGATGATGAAGGGCCATAACTAACATTTTGGGTGGGAGCCAGGCCCGCAGAGAATAAACCAGCAAATAACAAAGATTCTATTCCAGATTCCAATCCATAAACAGACAGTTCTGGGTTCCTCCTTGCTTTTCACTTCTTGGGTGAGGATTTCTGCAGTGGAGGCAAACATCCCAGCTGGCGGATGATGGTTGTCTTAACCACACAACTGAAGTTCCACCCTCTGTCCATGTGTATGGATGCACAAAACAGCAGGGTTGAGAGCATCTGGTTGTGACTGCCATCTTCATTTGTTGTCTCTCTACAACTGGCCTTGTGTTTGGAGTAAGATTTTTCTTTTGCTTTCTAAATGGATATTTGAGTGGCTTCATACTTGTTTTGTTGCCTGGAAGGAGGATGACTCAGGGACTTAAAGACATTGGAGAAGGTCTGCGCTCTGGCGGTTTGAGTCCTAGTACCACAGGATGGAGTGAGCTCCCATCACTTGCCTCAGTTTCTGCCAACCTAGCAGTTGTTACATGCAAGTAGATCAATAGGTACCCCTTTGGTGGGAGGAAAAATATTGTTGTTTCATGTGGAAGTATGAACCCAATCCGGTGCCAGACCTATCCAAATATGATGCCTGGACACAAAGCCACATTGGTAGAAGGAGAAACCCTGGATCGTACTGCAGAATGCCATTAGTCATTTTGAGTGTGGCTCCATGGTGCAGCCCCTGTGGTGCACCATGGATTGCACATGAATGTGAACCAAATGGCCTATCACTTTTAGGGAGCCAAACAACTACTCTCTACTAACAATATAGTCTCCTGGTTCGTGTACCATAAATAAATAAATAAATAAATAAATAAATAAATAAATAAATAAATAAATAAATAAATAAATAAATAAATAAATAAATAAATAAATAAATAAATAAATAGTTTTATTGTATATCTCAGCTAAACGTTTGTTCATTCATTCATTCATTCATTCATTCATTCATTCATTCATTCATTCATTCATTCATAGGCTTGCATGATCACCCAGCTCACAGCAAGTCTGTGTGTACAAGTCAGTGAAAAACAATAATAAAACAGTTGATATCAAAGCAACCTCTAGAGACATTAGCCAAGCTACTACCATGCTTTACACAGATGGGTTTACTCAACATTCTGGCAGTCTGTAGAGATTCTCAGTCATCCAAGAACTTGGTTGTCCCAAAGGTGCATTTTCAGGAGGCAACTGGACTTCCTTGTTTTTCTTTGAAGACATTTCGCCTTTCATCCAAGAAGCTTCTTTTGCTCTCACTGAATCCTTCCACCACCACCACCCCCCATCCAATCAGAGTTGAAGAAGCTTCTTGGATGAGAAGTGAAACCTCTTCAAAGAAAAACAAGGAAGTCCAGTTGCCTCCTGAAAAAACATCTTTGGGTCAACATTGTAGCCTTCTCTGGATTTCAGGCCAGATGGTCTCAAATCAAGGAGATGATTGGTCTCATCTTGTTTAGCTTTTCAAATGAAGACAGACCAACATTGCAATAGGAAGCTTTTTTTTTAACCAAAAGGTAGATCACAGTCAAAGGCTATGATCTGATATTTGTACTTTGGACTGAGAGGTGGGAACAGATTTTGTCATTTGCGATCCAATCAGATTGAAATCTGATCAACCGCCACTGGTCCAGATGTAGTCTTGTAGAAATTCCCTTAGCTAATTCATCAGAATCTGTGAGAAAAGGAAAGAATAACAGGACAGACACACGTTGAAGGATTTGTTCTGAGATATAACATGTCAACATTCCAAGTAATGCATCTGCCAAAAGCAGAACTCCGAGGCAGGTAGATTCATCAAAGAACATGTTTATTGGACACATCATATCGGCATAACTAGTGAAAACCAACTCTAAAGGTTCCCGCAGTTTTTCCTCTAATTAAAAGAACAAATATTTCCCTCCCCGGGTGTCACCGATCACATTGTCCTGTGGAAGTAGCTGGGAGGCTGCTTGGTCACTCCACTCCTTTGCTTGCCATCTATTGGGATGACCTTGATTCCCACAAGAAAACCTTTTGTTTTGACTGGAAGCCGGTCTATCTGCTTCCCTCTTCCCTTCCCCTTTTCAAAGTTCGTGGCAACTATGAGGCAGGCAAAGATGGCTGCAGCCAATTCAGCTTCAGAGTTGACGTCACATAGGACAGAAGACAGGGATATTGTGAGAGAACTCCACCCCATCCGTTATTTCTATTCCTTTCCTCCTTAATTCTATTTCAAGGGCTCATAATTGCCTGAGGGGCTACAATCACAAGTATTTACTTCTGAGCAGATAAGCTGAGCTGCCTCACTCCCGTGCAGACTGGGTTATCTGGAAGTTGTAGTCTCAACACGTCCTGATGGCATCAGGGGGCATAATGTTGTGTTGGGAGTTTCCTTGTATCCGTCTAGTCTTTTCCCTCCTTCTTCTTTATCTCTCGGATATCTTCAATTCTCACTCTGTGAGCAGCAGTTGCCTTGATTTAAACTATATGGAGCACTTTGGGGAAAAAAATTAGGCACTTATATCCAACAATTAAGAATGAAAATTATAATGCACCAAGTCCAGCATGAGCAAAAGATAAGATCAAGTTGCAAGAAAGAGAAAAGATTCTAACATCTGTCCGTTGGTCAGTTTGTTTATCTGTCTGTCTGTCTGTCTATCTATCTAATCATCTCTCTCTCTTTCTTTCTCTCTTCTATCTATATCTATCTGTCTGTCTGTCTGTCTATCTATCTATCTATCTATCTATCTATCTATCTATCTATCTATCTATCATCTATCTATCTATCTATCTATCTATCCTATCATCTATGAATCCATGTATAGTATCTACCTCTCCATCATCTACATACCTATCTATAATTTATCTCTCTCTCTCTGCATCTCTCTTTTTCTCCATTGTCTACATACATATTTATAATTTATTTCTCTTCCATTCTGTCTTTATCTAACATCTCTATATCTCTGTCTCTACGTCTGTCTGTCTGTTCTCTCTCTCTCTCTCTCTCTCTCTCTCATCTATCTATATCCATCCATGTATAGTATCTCTACACACAAATCTATAATTTCTCTCTCTCTCTCTCTGCATCTCTCTTTCTGCACCTCTCTCCCTCTTTCTCCATTGTCTGCATACCAATCTATAATTTATCTCTCTCCCACTCTCTCTTCATCTACAATCTCTCCTCTCTCTCTTCTATCATCTCTCTTCTATCTTATCTCTCTCTCTATCTATCCATCCTTTTCTTTCCACACTTCCTTTGGATATCCCAAGCAGGAGGTGTCAAGTCCTCTTTGAAATTGACTTGGGGCAACATTTCAATGGTAAGGTTCACCAATGAACCTCAAAATGCAAGGAAAGTTATGCACAGAGGTGGGATTCAGCTGGTTCTATTCAGTTCGGGCAAACCGGTAGTGCCAACCGCGAGAGGCTCCACCTATCCACCCGGACGAATTGTGTGAGCAAAGAGCATGAATGGAAGGCCGTGTGAATGTGCAGAGGAGGCACATGTGAGCGTAGCCAGAGCATGCACGCGCACTCACATTTGCAAACTGGTTGGGAAGGTAAGTGAATCCCACCTCTGGTTATGCACCTCCTCAAGTGCAGGAAGAAAGGTTTGATGAAATGTTTGCATACCAGGCTTCAGTGCAGAAGAAAGGCCCAGGTGTCGTTTAGCTGGGAGGGAAAAGTGGGGAGAAGAGCAAAGGAAGAAAGATCTGATGACAGTTTTCAAGTCCCTGAAAAAGATGCCATGAAAGACAGGAAAAAAAAAGTGGGGGGAGTGGGGGAGATTAGTTACCGAAGGGAGTAAGGAAGGCATTTCACAAGGCTGCTTTCCAGCATGGCTTAGAGGCTGTAACTTGCGACATAAATAATTCTCTTATAAGGAAGATCAGACTGTTTTCCTGCAAAGCTCATAGGAGTTGCAGAAATAGGTGGGGAGAAGCATTTTTGCTCTTCAATGCAGTTGAAGACACTTGGGGCCGTGTCCAAGAATGGAGAACGTTGATGATGGTGGTGCAAATAGGAAACTCACTTCTTTGTCTAAATGTCTGTGGAGATTCTCAATCATCCAGGTCATGGTTGTCCCAATAGCAATAGCACTTTACAGTGCTTTTACAGCCCTCTCTAAGTGGTTTACAGAGTCAGCCTATTGCCCCCCCAACATTCTGGGTCCTCATTTCACCCACCTCGGAAGGATGGAAGACTGAGTCAACCTTGAGCTAGTCAGGATCGAACTCCAGTGGGTAGAGTTGGCTTGCCGTACAGCTTCTAACCACTGTGCCACCATGGGAAGAAAGGAAGGAAGGAAGGAAGGAAGGAAGGAAGGAAGGAAGGAAGGAAGGAAGGAAGGAAGGAAGGAAGGAAGGAAGGAAGGAAGGAAGGAATAGCAATAGCATTTGGACTTATATACCGCTTCACGGTGCTTTTACAGCCCTCTCTAATTGGGTTACAGAGTCAGCCTCTTGCTCCCAACAATCTGGGTTCTCATTTGACCCATCTCAGAAGGATGGAAGGCTGAGTCAACCTTGAGCCTGGTGGGATTTGAACTGCCAAACTGCAGGCAGCTGGGAGTCAGCGGAAGTAGCCTGCAGTACTGCATTCTAACCACTGCGCCACCAAGGCTCTAAGCAGAACCTAAAAAGATGCTTTTTGAAAGGGCAATTGGACATTCTTCTTCTTCTCCCCCCCCCCCTTGAAAACATTTTGCTTCTCACCTAAGAAGCTTCTTCCAGTTCAGTTCTCTTCAGAACTGAAGAAGCTTCTTGGATGAGAAATGAAATGTTTTCAAAGGAGAAAAAAAAACCCCAAGAATGTCCAATTGCCTTTTGGAAAAGCATCTTTGAGTCACTCTTGTGTCACTCATCCAATGTAATATTATATTGGACAGGGAGGGGTCCTTGGTGCTCCCTTGAGCGTGGTTATTTTCTTGCAGATATTTCAATACCCAAACTAGAGACTTCATCAGCACTGCTGATGTTACTGAGTTTGGGTAATGAAATGTCCATAACAAAACAGCCAAGCTCAGAGAACACCAAGGACCTGTCAAGTATGGAGTATGGAGCCTGGATAGCTCAGCAGACTAATGCATTGTAATTTAACTCCAGCTGTCTGCAATTAGTAAATTCGAATCTCACCAGGCTCAAGGTTGACTCAGCCTTCCATCCTTTCTAAGGTAGGTAAATTGAGGACCCAGTTTGTGGGGCAATAAGCTGACTTTGCATAAAATATACAAAAGTATGAAGGCTATTGCTTAATGCATGGTAAGCCGCCCTAAGTCTCCGGAGAAGGGTGGCATATAAATCAATTTAAAAAAAAAAGTACCAGGGAAATCAGGAGATTCAGACAGTTCAAATGAGTATAAAGATTTACTGCAGTCTTAAACTCTCTACAAAAATACGAGCTACTATCAGTCAAGAGGGAGTTAAGAAAAACTTTCAAGGTGGACTGGACTTAGTTGCATTAACAGAGGATAAGGATAAGGATAATTTTATTTCTATACCGCCCCTCTCCCGAAGGACTCGGGGCAGTGTACAGCCAGGTAAAAACACAATACAAATATCGCAATTTAAATTTAAAAATTATTAAAAGTATTAAATTTAAGGCTGAAGTTAGCTAAAAAACCCAAAAATTTAAGAACTCCAAAAATTAAAACTGAATTATGAAGCTAGCCCTGCCTGTCGGAAGAGCAGGGTCTTAAGAGCACAGTAGAAAACTCAGAGGTCAGAGATCATGCGCATGTCTGGGGGCAGTTCATTCCAAAGAGCAGGGGCTCCCACAGAGAAGGTTCTCCCCCTGGGTGTCACTAGTCGGCATTGCTTGGCTGATGGCACCCTGAGAAGTCCCTCTCTGTGGGAGCGAACTGGCCTGTGGGAGGCTATCGGTGGCAGAAGGCGGTCCTGTAAATACCCAGGTCCTAAGCCATGGAGCTCTTAAAAGGTGGTAACCAACACCTTGAATCGCACCCGGAAGACCACTGGGAGCCAGTGCAGCTCGCGCAGGAGAAGTGTTACATGGGTGCAACGAGTTGCACCCATAGTCACCTGTACGGCCGCATTCTGGATCAGTTGGAGCCTCTGAGTGCTCTTCAAGGGGAGCCCCATGTAGATAACTGAGGGATGCAAGCAAGATCAAGTGAGGTACTAATACCACTCTATAAAGCTTTAGTAAGACCACACCTAGAATACTGCATCCAGTTTTGGTCCCCACACTATAAAAAAGATGTTGAGACTCTAGAAAAAGTGCAGAGGAGAAGCAACCAAAATGATGAGAGGACTGGAGAATGCAATGAACACAAGTTTGGGCAAACTCTGAAAGACAATGGACAACAGGAAGGCCTGGTATACTATGATCCATGGGATCATGAAGAGTCAGACATAACTTAGCAACAATCTTCAGCAATCATAGTGTGTTTACTAGATAATGTCAAGGTTCCAACAGATGCCCTAATTAAATCTTGAGTCCTGAGCCAAGCTTCAATAGAAATCCAGTCATTTTTTAGGAGCTTCATATTGGCACATTCCCAAGTGAAGCCCGCTCTGACCCTATGTAATTTATACTCCAATTATGACCCTGTTTCTCCCTCCCCCTAGGGGATGTCATCAATCACATCTGCCAACAGAGCAATTTCGTGGGTTGTAGAAGTCACTCCCCTTCAACTACTGTAGGTATCCCTGGAATACAGCCTTCAGGGAGATAAGCATGGAATGTGCATCTGTTTTTGGCTGCTGTGCAGTTTCGCCAGTTTCCCATCCCCCCTGGCCTATGACAACTTGAGAGCAGGCCAGGGATGCTTTGCCAGCTAAACTGTCAGAAGTTGACAGATAAACTGATTCAGAAGGAAGCAAAAATGTGGCTCTGAGGAAGATCAAATATGGAGCCTAGATGGTCCCTTCCAGACCTATGATTCTATGAATTCTCTGTTCTGTATCATTCCTTCAATCAGCCATCCCCAACTCTCAACAGAAGCACATGCCAACTTAATTGGGGTTTTCATGTTTCCTAGCAGTGTGACAATGGCCTCAAATTCTTTCCTCTCTCCTTTATACACTTTCTCATCTGACCCAATTCACAAATTTAAACTCCAGGCAGTAAGCAACCACAAAAACAAAAATCACAATATCCTAACAACAACAACAACAACAACAACTCAAGGACAAGAGCAAAACACACAGTTAGGGCACATCAGTGTATGCTCCATATGCCAGGATTTGTTTACAAAACATCTGAGCCCCTGATGGCTGAGGGAAATCAACTAACATCTCCATGTTGAGTTTACTTGTTCAAAAAACAATCTTAAGGTGGCTAGAACATTGCATAAAGGTCTACGAAAATCATGTTTCATAGACTGCTTTAAATATCTGTTTTTAAATAATCCATGTAATGTTCTGTTGATTTGGCCATGTATTTCTGGGTTGATCTTCTTCTTCTTCTTCTTCTTCTTCTTCTTCTTCTTCTTCTTCTTCTTCTTCTTCTTCTTCTTCTTCTTCTTCTTCTCCTTCTTCTTCTTCTTCTTCTTCTTCTTCTTCTTCTTCTTCTTCTTCTTCTTCTTCTCCTCCTCCTCCTCCTCCTCCTCCTCCTTTTCTTCTTCCCCTTCCCCCTCCTCCTCCTCTTCTCCTCCTCTTCTTTCTCCTCCTCTTCCTCCTCCTCTTCCTTCTTTTTCTTCCTCCTCCTCTTCTTCTCTTCCTCCTCCTCATCCCCATCCCCATCCTCTTTCTCCTCCTCTTGCACTTGTAGTGGCCTTACCATTGTTGTTTAATGCTGTTGTAGTGTGTCTTTGGTGTTGCCTGTCCATCTTCTTCTGCATCTGCCTCGTGTTCTTTAACCTTCTCCTCTTTTTCTATATGACTTACACAGTCTTGAATCTACAGTGGATCTCAGAAATATATATCCTACTTCTGCCATAGAATACTTTTCCCCCTCCGTCTAGAAAATAAGCATATCAAGGAAAAGGGCTAGTTTAGGATATGTTATCCAGCCGTGTTAGTTTTCTTAGCGTAGGGGATTTAGCTGGCTGACCTCAGGTTCCCTCTAATGCACAGAAAAATTAGATTATGCAAACTGGATGTGAATTTTTTCAGAATAGATGCTGTTCACGTTTTAAACATTTTCTTGGCCCCAAATTAGCTCATCTTGGAAAAAAAATGTGAGCATATGTGAATTGGTTAGTCTGGGAAATGAAGCAGAGAGTGGTTTCACTATGAATATTTTATTTGAGCTAGGGAAGGAGTAAGGGCCAACATATTTGAAAGAATCTGATCCGCAAGTATCTCTCTTAGGCAGCCTTCTGCTATTGTCAACATGTATGCCTGGATTTAGGCAATGAACCTGAAAGGCGTCTCTCTCTCTGCCAATGCCCTAAAGCGGATGACAAACAAATGCAGATGTGAGGTAGAGGCCCACCAGCTGCTGAAAATATCACGTCAATATCCTAAAGGAACCCATTCCTTATCAGAAAGAAACTTAATTTCGGCTATAAAGAATTTGATTATCTATTGTTCTACCAAATGTGATTAATGTTTTGCGGTGATTAATCAACTGCAAAATATATAATTATACCATCTGTATTTTTCCATCTTCTTGTCACTTAAGAATTCCTCAGGGTGGTCGGGCAAAATGGAAATAAGATGCGTTGAGAGAGATTTTCACACAGAGAGAGAGAGAGAGAGAGAGAGAGAGAGGGAGAAGCTGGAGCAATCTGAAAATGCAAAACGGGCTCGCATTAACTTTAATGGAGAAATCTTTAGGTTAGCAAAATTAGGTCCAGGCCAACTGAGTGTGATGCATTTCCATTCTATACTTTCTAAAGGGGTCTAATCCATTAAATAATTAATCTGTTTTAGAGATTATTCTCTCATTTCAATATTTTTGTTTGGAGAGGAAGATCTTTGGGAGAAAATGCTCACATGGTCTCACAAAACAGATCATAAAAATGGATATAATTGTGTCCTGGATATACTCATTCAATGGGGGGGGGGGGAGGAGGAGGAGGAGGAGGAGGAGGAGGAGGAGGAGGAGGAGGAGGAGGAGGAGGAGGAGGAGGAGGAGGAGAAGTAGATCCTATACCATTTTAGACAATGGTTGTTCAATCTCTTTCTAAAATACCTCCAGTAATGAAGTACCAACAACTTCTGAAGGCAATCCATTCCAGTGGTTGATTGTTCCCATTGTCAGGAAATTTCTCCTTATTTATTTATTTTATTTATTTATTTATCAAATTTACATACCGCCCTACACCCAGAGGGACTCAGGGCGGTGAACAGCCAAAATAAAAACACAATTACCATACAAAAGTTAAAAGCTATTAAAATAGATTAAATAATTTAGGCTCAGAAAATCTAAAACATCCAATTTATATAAAACATTTAAAACCCAATTTAAAAGGGAGAGTTAGGCCAGACACGCCTGTTGGAATAAAAACGTTTTAGCGCAAGGCGGAAAGTGCGTAGGTCTTGAACCTCCGTATCTCTGGGGGGAGCTCATTCCAGATGGCAGGTGCCCCCACAGAGAAGGCTCTCCCCCTGGGGGCCGCCAGTCGACACTGTTTGGCCGACGGCACCCTGAGGAGCCCCTCTCTATGGGAGCGAACTGGTCGGTGAGAGGCTATCGGTGGCAGAAGGTGGTCTCGTAAGTACCCTGGTCCTAAGCCATAGAGCGCTCTAAAGGTGGTAACCAAAACCTTGAAGCACACCCGGAAGACCAAGTGTACCATTTCTATGTTGAAAGTCTGTAGAGATTCTTAGTCATCCAGGTCATGGCTGTCCCAAAGGTTATTTTTCAGGAGGCAACTGGACTTTCTTGGTCTCTTTTTCCTTCTTTGAAGACGTTTCACTTCTCATCCAAGAAGCTTCCTCAGCTCTGACAGAATGGTGAGGAATGGAAGGATTAATACTCCTTGCAGACAGCGGGTCCTTTGCATCCTTTTAGAGGGTCGTTGAAGCACTTGGAGGTTTATCTGTGTCCTCAGGGTCACCTGAGTGGTGCAAATGGTTCCTGTAGTCTGCCATTTTCTCTCTCTCTGGAAATCCATTCCTACTCCCACACCATTCCAAAGGTCTTCATCCCAAATTGTATAGCTAAAAGTCTGTAGAGATTCTCAATCATCCAGGTCATGGTTGTCCCAAAGGTGCTTTTTCAGGAGGCAACTTTCTTCTTGTTGTTTTTTGTTTGTTTGTTTTAAGATGCTTCACTTCTCATCCAAGAAGCTTCTTCAACTTATCCTGTCAGAGCTAAAGAAGTTTCTTGGATGAGAAGCGAAACGTCTTCAAAGAAAAAAACAAACAGAGAAGACAGTCCAGCTGCCTCCTGAAAAAGCACCTTTGGAATATTTCTAAGTTGCTTCTCTCCTTGATGAGCTTCCATCCATTGCTTCTTCATCTGCCTTCAAGTACTTTGGAGAAGAAGTTGACCCCTT
>JAUDYJ010000002.1:278600289-278625630 GCA_030761175.1 Masticophis lateralis | reverse complement strand
TAATCGAGACCTTTCAGCCTTCAAATGGTGCAGCCATTTCAGTCCTAATTAAACTTATCTGCCTTCATACTACTCAACCTCTTCTTTTCAGTCACAAAAGGCAAAAGCTAACTAAGCTCTATATTTTTATTGTCACTACTAAGGCTGGCTAGTTATACTTGTTATTAGTTTGGTCATCTATATATTTAATCTTAATGCTTTTTTTCCCCCCTGTGCTCCTTGGTTTTTGTTACTAGATCTTACAGATAATTTATATTTGCAGAGTGCAAAGAAGAGCAACAAGAATGATTAGGGGGCTGGAGGCTAAAACATCTGAAGAATGGAAACAGGAATTGAATACGTGCAGTCTAATGAAATGAAGGACTACGAGTGGTATGATAGCAGTGTTCCAATATTTGAGGGGTTCTACAAAGATGAGGAGGGGATCAAACTATTTTCCAAAGCATCAGAAGGCAGGACAAGCAACAATGGATGGAAACAATGGATGGAAGCAAGGAGAGAAGCAAGCTAGAACTAAGGAGAAATATCCTAACCGTGCAATCAACCAATGGAACAACTTGCCTTCAGAAATTGTGGATGCTTCATCACTGGAGGCTTTCAAAAAGAGACTGCACAATCATTAATCTGAAATGGGATAGGGTCACCTGCTTGAGCAAGGGATTGGACTAGAAGACCTCCAAGGTCCCTTCAACTCTTATTATTCTAATGTTAGTGTTACTAGCATAATCAGGCCTATCCTTTCTTTTCTTGTCCAGTCCAGTCCTGTCCTGTCCTGTCCTGTCCTGTCCTGTCCTGTCCTGTCCTCCCCCATCTCCTCCCCTCTCCTCCTCTCCCCACCCTTCCCTTCCCTTCCCTTCCCTTCCCTTCCCTTCCCTTCCCTTCCCTTCCCTTCCCTTCCCTTCCCTTCCTTACCCTACCCTACCCTACCCTACCCTGTCCTATCCATCTCTCCTAACTTTTACTCTGCCTTTATTAGCTATCTTTCATACCTAAGGCATGACTAGAATTCACTTTCTCCTGGCCATTGGCCCAAAGTCACCCAGTTGGCTTTCATCCCCAAAGCAGGACTAGAACTCATCATTTCTAAAGCAGACCTTAATCACCAAACCAAATTGGCTGATTACGGCCTATTTATTCCTCCTTGTTATTAATTTTTCCTCCTCCACTTTTAAAACCACAATCTTCTTCTTCCAATCCAGCTTTCTTCAATACATACTGAGCAAACAGACTGACCGACAGCATCAAAGGCCTTTCTCTAATCAATGAAACACATGCTGGTTTCTTTCTTATATTGTTTGGCCTTTTCAACCATTCAATATGCATCAATAACGTCTCATAGAACTGTAGAATAACAGAGTTGGAAGGGACCTTGGAGGTCTTCTAGTCCATCCCCCTGCTTGAACAGGAAACCCTATACCAGGTTCAGATAAATGATTGTCCAATCTCTTTTTGAAAGCCTCCAGTGAGGGAGCACCCACAACTTTTGAAGGCAAGCTTTTTCCATGGGTTGACAGTTCTCACCATTAGGAAATGTCTCTTTAGTTCTAGGTTGCTCCCCTCCTTGGTTCGTTTCCATCCATTGTTTCTCGTCTTGCCTTTTGGTACTTTTCAAAATAGTTTGATCCCCTCATCTTTGCTGGAGCTGCTCAAATATTGCAACACTGCTATTATATCTCAGTCTTTTCTAAAGCCACCCTGAACATCTGCCACTTCTAATCTGCAATGGCTATTCCTAAACATTATCTGCTATCATGTGAAATTAAGGATATTGTATGATAGATTAAAAAAAAACACAAGTCATGGGTCAGGATGTGGATTCACCTCCCTTTATTAAAATCTCTGCACAAGAACTGGAGGTCATCTATGACTTTGTGTACCTCGGCTCAACTATCTCTGACACTCTCTCTTTAGATACTGAGCTGAATAAACGTATTGGTAAAGCGGCCACCACATTTTCCAGACTTACAAAGAGAGTATGGCTTAATAAGAAGCTGACCTAACATACAAAGATCCAGGTCTCTAGAGCCTGCATCCTGAGCACACTCTTGTACGGCAGTGAGTCTTGGACCCTCTATTCATGGCAGGAGAGAAAGTTGAACACCTTTCATATGCGCTGTCTCTGATGTATTCTTGGCATCACCTGGCTGGACAAAGTTCCAAATAGCGCAGTCTTGGAACATGCTGGAATTTCTAGCATGTATACACTATTGAAACAACAATGTCTACACTGGCTGGGGCATGTCATGAGAATGGCTGATGGTCAGATTCCGAAAGATCTCCTGTATGGAGAATTAGAGCAGAGAAAGTGCCTCAGAGGGAGATCACAGCTGCGATATAAGGATATCTGCAAGAGGGACCTAAAGACCCTGGGAATGGACATTAACAACTGGGAAACCTTGACCTCCAAGCGTTCAGCTTGGAGGCTAAAGACGCAGCATGGCCTTCTCCAATTCGAAGAGACACTTGTTTGGCAGGCTGAGGCAAAGAGGCAGTCCCGGAACCAGTGAAATCTGGGGGCTGGGCAGGGGATGGACTGTGTCTGCCCTCAGTATGGAAGGGATTGCCACTCTCAAATTGGCCTTTTTAGTCACACCAGATGCTGCCTAAGGACCTTTTTCCAGAGCACCATACCATAGTTTCTTGAGACTGAAGGATGCCAATGATGAGACGATAGGTTCAATTAAGTCTGTTTTCTTTCGTATTTGATATGCTGACTGATCTGTTCCAGTGTCAGGGCCACTGTGTTGTCTATGTTGCCTTCCAGATGGGTTGGCACCATGTGGCTTGCTGGCATCCTTAATCATACCAGTTATGAATTCAAAGCTCCTTTGGAAGGACTCCCTTGTTTTTCCGCGTCTGTTTCCATATACAATATCTTCCACAGATATTGTTGTAATTCTGCTTCTTCCCTGTTCTTAACATCTCTCTGAAATTCTTTATGAAGTTCTTTCTTGAAATCGTGGCTAGAGTTTCTCCTTCTTAGCCTTCTTTCCATAGATCAATCCGGCATCCATTGCTTTCTTGTGTTCCTTGTGTCTTCCGCTGTCTCTTTTCATATCCATCCTTAATGACTTCTTTGATTTTAATTCTACAGCTCCTCTTGTTCCCAGTGAATGAGATTCAGAACTTCAAAGCGACTTCGGTAAGAAAGAATAAAACAAAGTGGAAAGAAGGCGCTTCCAATTTGATCCTCGCAAAAAAAAAATATGACAGTTATCTTTTACGCTATGATTATTTTAAGAAATCTCATTTTTTTGTATTATCTTTCCCCCCCTTAATCATTGAAACCTTAAATCATGAGCATTTTTTCCCCATTTCAGGCAACTCCCCCTGCCAAAACAAACAAACAAACAAACAAAAAACCACACACCTCTACAAGGGATTTTGATTCAACTATAAATTTAGATATTGTCTTTTTTCTGATCAAGGAAATAAAGTTAGCCATCTTTGGAAGCTCCATCATCTTCTTACTCCATCTCTATTCCTTCATTGTGAATAATGTTGAACGTTTCCAATTTTGAACATACCAGTAGAATATAAACATTGAATATTGAACAGTATCATAGTCTTATAACAGCAAATGTAAAGAACCATTGAAAGGCTACAAAGTTCTACACTTGTATTCAATTTCCTGGGGTGAAACGGATTCCTGATTTCATTGAAATCAGCTCCAGTGGGATGATCTAAGTGAAATTTTGCTGAATCAAACCCTAACCCTAATCCCCAACCTAACCCTAACTTTAACTCTAACCCTAACTGCAACCATAACCATAACCCTTACCTCAACCCAAACCTTAGTCCCAACCATAAACCTAACCCTAATCCCTAACTCCAACATTAGCCCCACCCCAAACCCAACCCTAACCACTAACCCCTAATACTACCCATAATCCCTCACCCCAACCCCAATCTTAACTCTAACCCCTAACTCCAAACCTAAGCCAAAATTTAAACCTAACTCTAAACCTAAAATTAATCCAAACCTAAACCTCAACCCTAAAACCAACCCCAATCCTAACCCCAACCTGGACTATTGTAACACTCTCTACATGGGGCTCCCTTTGAAGAGCACCCGGAGGTTCCAACTGGCACAGAGTGTGGCCGCACGGGTGGTGCGACATGGCATTCCCATGTAACACCTCTCCTGCACGAGCTGCACTGGCTCCCAGTGGTCTTCCGGGTGTGCTTCAAGGTTTTGGTTATCACCTTTAAAGCGCTCCATGGCTTAGGACCTGGGTACCTGCAGGACCGCCTACTACCACCAATAGCCTCCCACCGGCCGGTACGCTCTCATAGAGAGGGGCTCCTCTGGGTGCCATCGGCCAAACAATGTAGACTGGTCCCCAGGGGGAGAGCTTTCTCTGTGGGGGCACCTACTATCTGGAATGAGCTCCCCCCAGAGATAAGGAGGATCCCGGATCTGCGCACCTTCCGCCACATTCTTAAGATCTTTTTATTTCACCAGGTGGGCCTGGCCTAACCTTTCTTCCTCTTTTAGTATCTAAATTTTAATCTGTTTTAAATTGTCTGGGGTGTTTTAATTTGTCTGGGCCAAAATCTATTTAATTTGATTCTATCTGGGTTTTTCAATTTTGTGTACATGTATTTTTATTGTTGGCGGTTCACCGCCCTGAGTCCTTCGGGAGTAGGGTGGTATATAAATCAAATAAACCATAAACCAAACCCTAATCCCAACCCTAACTCCAACCCCAACCCCAATTTCTTCATCTCTACCCCCTGCTTCCTTTTGTTTGTTTGTTTTTAATTCATATTAAAATCAAGGTCCCTAAAATTTACACAATTTTTAATGAGAGAGAGAGAGAGAGAGAGAGAAAGGAAAAAGAAAGAAAACAGAGAGAGAGAGAGAAAAGAAAGATCAGAAAAAGAAAGAGAGAAGTAGAAAGAAAAAAGAAAAAGAAAAGAAAAAAGTAAAAAGAAAGAAAAAACAGAAAAAGGAAGAAAGAAAAAAAGGAAGAAGGGAAGAAAGAAAGAAAGGAAGGAAGGAAGGAAGGAAGGAAGGAAGGAAGGAAGGAAGGAAGGAAGGAAGGAAGGAAGGAAAAGAAACACAGAGAGAAAATAATCAAATCAAATCAAATCAAATGCTGGTGAATTTGTAAGGTCACAAAGTGACAAGAAGTAACATAATCCAGAAAGGAAGGGGAGAAAACTTTGTGGCATCAAGACTTGTCCATTAAAACAAGCTATTATGATTGTCTTTAATTTTGCATTCCTCTTTCTAAACAACTAGGACAGAACATTTCATCTTTTAAAAGAAATGTTTGAATTAAGAACAGCTCTATGATCAGAATGTGTATGATTCACCTGTAGCTAGATCTTTTATCTCACTGAACTGCACCCATTGGTGGCTAATGGTCTAGAAACTTTCATAGTCTCTTGTGCCAGATAGAACTCATCCCTTTAGGCTAGGGTATAATGCAATGCTATGAGAGCCTAAATTGACTCTGTAGACTATTCACCATTTCTTTGGCGGCATTGAATTGAAAAATAAATCTCATAGTTTTAAATATACATTCTATTTGGGGGTCTGCATGTCTGTGTAAATTGAGGAGGAGGAGGAGGAGGAGGAGGAGGAGGAGGAGGAGGAGGAGGAGGAGGAGGAGGAGGAGAAGAAGAAGAAGAAGAAGAAGAAGAAGAAGAAGAAGAAGAAGAAGAAGAAGAAGAAGAAGAAGAAGAAGAAGAAGAAGAAGAAGAAGAAGAAGAAACAATTGGCTGTTGATAAAAATAGGATTGCTAACATGATCGCCAATGTCCAATGACAGATATGGCACAAGAAGGAGGAGGAGAAAGAGGAGGAGGAGGAGATGGATGGATGGATGGATCATTTCATTCTTAGGGCTGCTGCAGGTAACACACCTGTGACCTCTTATTCAGGTAAGAGCTTCAGTGATTTCTAGACAAGAATAGAATAGAATAACAGAGTTGGAAGGGACCTTGGAAGTCTTCCAGTATCTGAACCAGAGGTTTCTTACCAAAATATGTTGGGAGAGTTTTGCATATCCTGAAACTCATCCTTTTTCTCTACAAAAGGCAGCTTTACTCAGAGTAGCTTACATCCAGCAATAAGACAACTTCCAACTACAACATCTTCCTAGTTTAGATCCTAAGGAAGGATTTGACAGGTGGACTAAAAGACCAAATCCAGTCTGAACATCTGACCGACAACACGGCCAACCATATTTTTGTTTGTTTATTTGTTTGTTTAACAAATCTTTTAACAACTCACACATGGCAAGCAAATTTTTTGAGGGGTCTCGGATATTTTGCAACTCTGCAGAGGAGCATCCCCCAGAATTATGAGTTCTATGTGTCAGGCATTCCCAGCCTTGTTGGGTTGATGCCCACATTGGGAATGCTGCAGACTTGAGGGTGCTTTCACAAGATGGCTCACGGGGGTCGGTCCATTGAGAGAGCAGCTGCCCTGTTTGTTGCAATGAGTTTTAAAGCCTCAAAGATTTAGCAAAATGCTACAAGCCGTCTGATCTTCCAGATTTCCTTATGATTCTTCTTTACCTTTACCTTTCATCCCTTCTTCCCTCTGTCTGTTCTTTAAAATTCTCCTCCCTCCCTCCAGCTTTCCTTCCTTCCTTCCTTCCTTCCTTCCTTCCTTCCTTCCTTCCTTCCTTCCTTCCTTCCTTCCTTCCTTCTTCCCTCCCTCCCTCCCTCCCTCCCTCTCCCTCTCCTTCTTTCCTTCCTCCCTCCTTCCTTTCTTTCCTCCCTCCTCCCTTCCCTCAGCTTTCCTTCCTTTCTTCCTCCCTCCTTTCCTCCCTCCCTCCCTTTCTTTCTTTCTTTCTTTCTTTCTTTCTTTCTTTCTTTCTTTCTTTCTTTCTTTCTTTCTTTCTTTCTTCCCCTTCTCATCTTTCTCTGTATGCATACATACTGTATGTACTGAAGCATAAAGCAAGGAAGGAATCTGCCAGGGGCCCAGAGGAAAAGAAGAGAATATTTTACTGTTACTGAATTACCTTGAGGGTGATTTCTCTTGGATGCCTTGGAGTTATTTCGTTGAATGGAAGTCACAAGGATGTGTTTTGTCTTCCTTTCCCCCTATCTGGAGTCAATCACTGAATAACAAATAATAATAATATTATATTATTATAATAAGAATCCAGTCTCTAGGCTTCCGATGGTTTCGTACTTGATGCCTTAAAATGAAATTACATCGTACACAACCTCGTCTGTATATTTCAACCCTGAAACTCTTATTAATTTCAAAGGGAGGCTGGAGATTTAAAATCCTTAGGCGCTGCTTTCATAATGCAAGACTTGGAATAATACCACATAGCTCCATCAGAAAAAAAATCATCCTTCTACCTGGAACTGAACTTCCTCAGCTTTTCTTTTACCAGGGGACAAATTTTTCTCCACGTTTTGCTTTTTGTGTGAATTCTAACTGGGGGTAAATATTGCAGAGACCAGCCTAGTCACTAAGGTGACCTAGGCCCAAGTAATTATTACCAGACACAATCAGTCCTGTACAAACATATTTCATTAGAACAGCTGAGAATTACTTCATTCTTAGCTTAGTCCAAATTAAGTCCAAAACAAATTCTTCATAAACAGTCCTTCGACCTTATCGTCAACCTTTGTCTTCTTTGGCATTCTGCCAAAGACTTTTCTTGGCAAAAGTTCAGAAGCAAGAGATGCTGACAAAAAAAACAAAAGTAGCAATGTTGCTTTCCTACAAAGATCCCAAGAGCTGTTGCTGCTCTTTTAAGCCTTATGGGAGGGGCCAAACATCTCCTGGCCTTACTCCTGAGTCGTCCTTTTTGCTTCAGCTGCTCTTGACTTCTGGCAGCTCTTCGCATGTGTGTTCTAGGAACAGGCTCCTCCTGTTCCTCTGCCTCTCTATCCGCCTCTGGAGGCTCCAGAGTCCGCACATCACTCCCAGATGGCTCTGGCCCCATCCCTGCCTCTGTGAGCCCTCATCTGGACCTTCCTCAGACTCCAGGACTGACCCATGTTCCTCCCCAGCCTCCTCACTGTCTGACTCCACTGCCAGCTCCGCAGGCTTCTGGTGGACCACAACAGTCACAAAAGTTGCTAATATAAATGTTACACATTACCTAAGACGGGGGTGTCAAACTCAATTTCATTAAGAGCCGCATCAGGGTTGTGTTTGACCTTGGAGACCTGGGCTGGGTGTGCCCAGGGTGACCCTTCATGTTGGGAGACATCTGTGGTGACCAAGTGCTAACACTGGATGTTTTTTAGATAAAAGATCGGACAACCAAATGGTATAGGGCCATGATGGTGAACCTGTGACACGTGTGCCAGAGGTCGCACACAGAGCCCTCTCTGTGGGCATGCACACTGGCTAGCTCCTCTCTTCTGAGTTCCGGAACGTACATGTGCACAGCAGTGGTGAAATCCAATTTTTTTTTACTACCAGTTCTGTGGGCATGACTTGGTGGGTGTGGTGTGGCTTGGTAGGCATGGCAGGGGAAGGGTACTGCAAAATCTCCATTCCCACCCCACTCCAGGGGAAGGATACTGCAAAATCGCCATTCCCATCCCACTCTGGGGCCAGCCAGAGGCGGTATTTGCTGGTTTTCCGAACTACTCAAAATTTCCCGGTTCTCCAGAACCTGTCAGAACCTGCTGGATTTAACCCCTGGTGCACAGGCCAGCTGATCTTTGCGTGAAGACCAGGAGCCCAGAAGAGAGCAGCTGACAAGTGTTCATGCATGCCAGACTAGCTGCCCTCTTCTCGATTCCGGTGCTCCAGGTTTGGCACTCAGTGCCAAAAAGGTTAGCCGTCACTGGCATAGGGTTTTCTGCCTGAGCTGGGGATTGGACTAGAAGACCTCCAAGGTCCCTTCCCACTATTCTATTCTATTCTATTCTATTCTATTCTATTCTATTCTATTCTATTCTATTCTATTCTATTCTATTCTATATGCGAGTAGATAAATAGGTACCACTTCTGTGGGAAGGTAAGAGCATTCCATATGCCATTGGTGTAGAGCCATGCTGATCACATGACCTGAGAAAATGTCTTCGGACAATGCTGACTCCCTCAGCCAAGAAATTCAGATGTGCACCGCACCCTAGAGACAGGCACAACTGGACAGGGAAACCTTTATCTTTGTACCCTATGGTATCCAAACTGAATTTAGCTGAGTTCCAGTAACAGAATCCTGAAAATCATTATGAAATTGGTCGCAATCATGAGGATTATCTGGTCCAACCTCCTGCAACGTGCAAGAAAACAGCTCAACCCTTCTTGGAAGACCTAAAGGTGCATATTCAAGAGGCAACTGGACTTTCTGGTTTTTCTTTGAAAGCATTTCACTTCTCCTCTAAGAAGCTTCTTCAGTTCTGACTGAATGGTGGAGAATGGAAGGAATTCTTCAGTCAGGGCTGATGAAGCTTCTTGGAGGAGAAGCACAACGTTTCAAAGAAAAACAAGAAAGTCCAGTTGCCTCTTGAAAAAAGCACCTTTGGATGACTGAGAGTCTCAATAGACATTCTTGAAAGATAGCTAGTCAGCCTCTTAAAAGCTTTGAGAGTTGGAGAACATACAACCTCCCATAAGTACCATGTTTTCCCCAAAATTAAACCTTGTCTTATATTTTTTTGAACCTCAAAATAAGTGCTTGGCCTTATTTTCAGGGAGGCCTTATTATTTTGAGACACGTGGAGCAAGATAGGGCTCCTCTTGCTGTCTTACCTGATTTCCACCTCTGTGTTTAAATATTTTCAAGGAGGGCTTATTTTCGGGGGGGGGAGCTTACTTCAGCACATGTGCTCAAAAGCCCGATTGGGCTTATTATCATGGAGCGTTTTAGTTTCGGGGAAACAGGGTAGATTGTGCCATTGTTGTACAGATCCTATCCTCTGGAACAATTTATTTATTTTATAATGCCTTGGTCACTCAGATACTCATCACCACCCAAATAGACAATTGCAATTTGATTTACATGGTCCTGCTTTGAAAGAACGAGTGATAGAACTGCAAATTTGGAATACTTAGTCCAGTTCTAGCTACTAGGACCCAAAGAAGATGCAGAGACCCTAGAAACTGTGCAGAGAAGAGCAAGAAGGATGATCAGGGATCTGGAGATTAAATAGTATGATGAACAGCTAAGTGACTTGGCGTGTTTATCCTAAAAAAGGAGAAGGCACGCGGAGACATGATAGCCATCTTCCAATCCTTGAAGGTCTGCTACAGGGAAGAGGGTATTGATTTATTCTCCGTAGCACCTGAAGGCAGGACAAGGAGCAATGGGTGGAAGCTCCTCAGATGGAGATCCAACCTGGAAATAAAGAGGAATTTCTTCCAGTGAGACTGATTCATCAATGGAAGAAATTGCTTCCTGGACTTGTGGTGCTCCATCAATGGAGGCTTTCAAGATTGAACAACCATTTGTCCAGTATGAATAAGAACTCCTGCCTTGGGCAAAGGGTTGGACTAGAAGACCTCCAAGGTACTTTCCAACTCTGTCATTCTGTTAAATGTGACCTAGGACTATGATTCAACCAGCCCTATGATTTTGTTCATAATTTACATTGGTTCACCATGAAGAGACTCATGTAGTAACGGGTGTTTGAAGATTTGCCTGTGTAATACCTTCTCCAAAAGTTGTCCCTGACTTGTACTTTTTTTTAATGTGACAGATGAGAGAAAGCATTAAACACATTGGAAGTAATCGTATTTAATCAGATTAATTTTAAATTAAACCAGAATTAGCTTTTATCCTGTTCACCTTCAAGGATGCACCTGCCATACACTATGAGTCAAACTGTCAGATTTCTTCTGCCTGGTTAAGCAAGAAATTGCAAGGATAATCTTCCAAGGATAACAAAACTTTGGTAAGTGGATGCATTTTTATTTTATTTTATTTTATTTTATTTTATTTTATTTTATTTTATTTTATTTTATTTTATTATTTTATTTATTTTATTTTATTTTATTTTATTTTATTTTATTTTATTATTTTTTTTATTTTATTTTATTTTATTTTATTATTTTATTTTATTTTATTTATTTTATTTCTTTCTTTTCTTTTATTCTTTTATATTTAATTTAATTTAATTTTTATTTTATTTCATTTTATTTTATTTCATTTCATTTATTTTATTATTTTATTATTTTATTTTATTATTATTTTTTATTTTATTTTATTTTATTTCTTTTCTTATTTTATATTTAATTCAATTTAATTTTAATTTTATTTCATTTCATTTTATTTATTTTATTTTATTATTTTATTTTATTATTTTTTATTTTTTATTTTATTTCTTTTTTATTATTTCTTTTCTATTTCTTTTCTTTTTTATCTTTTCTTTTTTCTTTTATTATTTATTTTAAGTTGTTATTTTATTATTATTTTATATTTAATTTAATTTAATCCTGCTATGAGCCCTACAGAGTTTTATTACATAAGATGCATAGCTCTATAAATCTTTTGAATCAAGACATTTAAGGTAGCAAAATAAATGAAGCCATCACAAAAGAATTCCTGTCTAGCAGATAAAAGCTTTATAGTAAAATCAAAATTCACATTCATTCAGGTCTTTTTCTTGCTTTTGTAATGAATTAGAAACTAAGGGGCTGCCATTCTCCAAAGCACCTGAAGACAGGACAAGAAGCCATGGGTGGAAACTCATCAAGTAGAGAAGCAACCTAGAACTAAGCAGGAATTTCCCGACAATGAGAACAATTAATCAGTGGGACAACTTGCCTCCAGAAGTTGTGAATGCTCCATCACTGGAAGTTTTTAAGAAGATGTTGGATAACCATTTGTCTGAAGTGGTGTAGGGTTTCCTGCCTAAGCAGGGGGTTGGACTAGAAGACCTCCAAGGTCCCTTCCGACTCTAATATTCTAAATTCTAAATTTCCCAAGTCCCAGGAACAAATTTCACATTCTTTCTTGTGGATTCTGTTCCCAAATACAACAGATTCTTGCATCCTTCACTGGAATCTTTTCTCCCTCATGTCCTCCTCCTGCTGGTCTATCTCACTTACTTTCTTACTACGCAAAATTTCCTCAAACCACCATTAGAAACAAAAACAGGTTGAAGGAATTATGCAAACGTTCTGTTCTCTTACTTTAAGACAGAACAGGAAGGTGGCAGACATTCTCATCACAGTTACCTTGTTCAAGACTGTAGTGCTAAACTGGATCTTTGATTTGATTGGTTGATCAAAAGTAGTACTAAGATTGATAAACTCGAAAAATTGGGAAGAGGAATACTGACATATCATTACTGACCCTCCCTCCCTCCCTCCCTTGTAAGTCTTTATTCTCCTTCTCCTTGTTCTCCTTGTTCTCCTATATTCCTCCCTTCTTCCCTCCCTCCTGAAGTCTTTCTCTTTTTCTTCTCCTTTTCCTTCTTTTCCTCCCTCTCCTCCTCCTATCCTCCTTTCCTTTTCCCCTCCCTCCTGAAATCTTTCTCCTCTCCTCCACTTCTTTCTTCTCCTTCCCCTATCTTCCTCTCTACTTTCCTCCCTCCTTCCTTCCTTCCTTCCTTCCTTCCTTCCTTCCTTCCTTCCTTCCTTCCTTCCTTCCTTCCTTCCTTCCTTCCTTCTCTCCTGAAGTCTTCCTCCTCCTCCTCCTTTTCTTTCTTCTCCTTCTCCTATCTTCCTTCCTTCCTTCCTTCCTTCCTTCCTTCCTTCCTTCCTTCCTTCCTTCCTTCTTTTTTGTTTCCTGCCTGCCGGCCTTTCCTTTGTAATCAAATTATTTTCATTCAGTTTAGCATTCTCTAAATCAGAGTCACCAAACTTTCGGACTTCGGGGACCACTAAATTCATAATTTTAAATCCTGCAGACCACTAATATGATCTGCCTAATGATGGCTGGATGGGCATGGCTAGGTGGTCATGTGACTGGGTGGGCGTGGTCAACTCAATGTCACTCACGTTGCGGGGCACCTCGCTGGCCTCTACTCGCCCCTCCTCTCCCAGCACCTCCTCCCCTATCTGCCCAAGCTCCCTAGGGCCCCAACAGGAAGCAGTTGTTGGAGCTAAGCAGCCACCATGATAAAGAGTTGGCAAGAGAGCTCAGTTCAAATTGGATCTGACCAAGAAGGAGGCTCAACAGAAGCACCTCACTGAGGACTACGAACATAGGCTTTCCAAGCAGAGGGAAGACCTGTGGAAGTGCAAGGCCAGGTACCAGCTCCTGGAGGATCAATGGGCTGAGATGGTCAGCCAGTTCCAGGCCATGATGCAGTCCCATTGGAACAAGGCCCTCCGGCTCTTCGCCACCATCGGCACTTCCCTCCAGCCTTCGGCCAAAGCCCCACAACAGGAGGCTGAAGCAGACTCCAAATCAGAATTTCTGCCCCCCTCTGACCCTCACAAAAAGACCGCAAAGGGGGAGACTCCCTGCAGCAACACAACCATTCATTGCACATATCCAGCTGGGAGGCCGTAGTTTGAGGACCCCTGATTTAGTGCAACATAAAAAATGCAAATAATTTTTCTGCGGACCACCAAAATTTTCTCGTGGGCCACCAGTTGGTGACCGCTGCTCTAAATGGCCTCGTTGAATGCAAACACACTAGGCCCCTGACTTCAGTTATACCATTTTGGAGGAGGAGGAGGAGAAGGAGAGAAAGGGAATCATTGAAACAAAGCTTCACGTGGGTTGCTTTTCATCCTTCTTTAGTTTGAGTGACAGTCCGATAAACCCACCTTGATCCTTTTGCTTTATGAACAAGTTAATTTGGAGAAAGACGTCCCAAGGCATTAAAGTACTTGGAACTACACATGAAACACATCACCAAACTCTGATGGTGGGCTTAAAGGACGGATACGTTGCACTAGAATTTGTCAGAACAGATTGTCTCAAAAATAATCTCTGGGGAATTCTAGTACTTTCCATTTCTCTTCCAAATAAATAATCTGACTGTTTGGGGAGAAACGTAGACATGTTCCCAAAAGATAACCCTCTGGTGTGGAAAGTTTTGTGATATTCCAGATAGAACAGGCCTTATTTTGAAGCCAGACTATATTCCTCCCTTCCCCTTCCCTCTCTCCTGAAATCTCCCTTCCTTTTCCTTTTCCTTTCCTCCCTCCCTCCCTCACCCTTCCCTCTTTCATAAAGTCTCCCTTCCTTTCCTTTTCCTTTCCTCCTTCCTCCCTTACCCTTCCCTCTCTCCTGAAAACTCCCTTCCTTTTCCTGTTCCTTTCCTCCCTCCCTCCCTCACCCTTCCCTCTTTCATAAAGTCTCCCTTCCCTTCCTTTTCCTTTCCTCCTTCCTCCCTTACCCTTCCCTCTCTCCTGAAAACTCCCTTCCTTTTCCTGTTCCTTTCCTCCCTCCCTCCCTCCCTCACCCTTCCCTCTTTCATAAAGTCTCCCTTCCCTTCCTTTTCCTTTCCTCCTTCCTCCCTTACCCTTCCCTCTCTCCTGAAAACTCCCTTCCTTTTCCTGTTCCTTTCCTCCCTCCCTCCCTCCCTCACCCTTCCCTCTTTCATAAAGTCTCCCTTCCCTTCCTTTTCCTTTCCTCCTTCCTCCCTTACCCTTCCCTCTCTCCTGAAAACTCCCTTCCTTTTCCTGTTCCTTTCCTCCCTCCCTCCCTCACCCTTCCCTCTTTCATAAAGTCTCCCTTCCCTTCCTTTTCCTTTCCTCCTTCCTCCCTTACCCTTCCCTCTCTCCTGAAAACTCCCTTCCTTTTCCTGTTCCTTTCCTCCCTCCCTCCCTCACCCTTCCCTCTTTCATAAAGTCTCCCTTCCCTTCCTTTTCCTTTCCTCCTTCCTCCCTTACCCTTCCCTCTCTCCTGAAAACTCCCTTCCTTTTCCTGTTCCTTTCCTCCCTCCCTCCCTTACCCTTCCCTCTCTCCTGAAATCTCCCTTTCTCCTTCCCTTTCCCTCTTCCCTGGTTGAACATACACTGGTTGACTCCAATATCCGATCCCCAGGATGCTTTTCACAAACCAGGGACATATTCTCCTCTCTCTCTTTCTCCAGGTCATCCTTCCTTAGATGAGAATTCAGATCAAATCAATTCACCGGGTTTAAACTTTAGATGACCGCTCTATCCCAAGACAGAACCAAATGCTATGTTATTCTTTTAAACCTTTGTCTCCAATAACTGTGCAGCAGAGGTAGTATTCAGCCGGTTCGAACCGGTTCACTCGAATTGGTAGCAGAAATCACAGGTGGGCCCGCCCAGCCACCCTGGCTCTATGCTGTCCTATTTAGGCATGTTTTGAGGCTGGATGCATGCAGAGAAGGCATGCGAGCAAGCAAAGCACATGCGTGGAAGGACATGTGTATGCGTGGATGAGGCGCGTGTGAGCGAAGCCATTTACAAAACCGGTAGGGAAAGTAAATGAATACCACCCCTGCTGTGCAGCATTTATCATATGTCCTTGCTTCTCTCTCCCCCCTCCCCTCCCCTCCCCTCTCTCTTACACACACATAGATAGAGAGAAATTGAGAGAAATTGGTGAGGGAGGGAGGGAGGAGAGAAAGATGGGAGAGGAGAGAGAGAGAAAGAGAGGGAGGGAGGGAGGGGGAGGGAGGGAGAGTTGGGAGAGAATAGAAAAGAGAGAAAGAGAGAGTGGGAGGGAGAGGGAGAGGGAGAGAGAAACAGAGTGGGGGGGATTGGTAATATGATGGGAAACTTAAGAAAGATGTTTTCATTGCAGCTTATTAATTTCCGAAGGCAAAGAGGTCCCGAGTAAAGAACGGGCCAAATTCCTTCATCTGACTGGTGAGCCAATAACAGCCTTTGTCATCTGCAATTTTCTTTACAGGATTTTTCATATTTGGGAGCGTTCATCTAAGTCATCACTCTTTGGGCGAATCTGTGTGAATCATCTGTTGTGATATTGCTATCAGTGGAAATGGTGTTGTCAACATTTATGTCAACTCTGAGGTTGTAATTTCTTGACAGTAATGTTCCTTACTTGATAAAACACTCTGTGTTCAATTTGAAAGAGGATTCTACTCGGTTATTATTATTATTTTTTAAGCTCGCAAAGTCCCAGGTGAGGAGCGATCTTTCTACCAGCTGATCCCTATCACAGATGGACTTCTACCTGTTCTGGGTTCTACCCTTGTTTCAAATTTGATTGGAAAGGACGTCGTGAATGTAGAGTATCATATTATCTCTTCTTGAATTCACATAATGTTTTCTTAATGTTCTCATGAGCATTTTCATATTGGATAAGAGTTGGAAGGGACCTTGGTAGTCTTCTAATCCAACCCCCTGTTCAGGCAAGAAATTCCTATACCATTTCAGACAAATAGTTATCAAATCTCTTCTTAAAAGTTTCCAGTTCTTCCAGAGAAGATAGATAGATGATAGATAGATAGATAGATAGATAGATAGATAGATAGATAGATAGACAGACAGACAGACAGACAGAAAGACAGACAGATAATAGATAGAGAAGCAGACAGACAGGTAGACAGATAGATGAGGGACAGATGGATAGAAATAGAATAACAGAGTTAGAATGGACCTTGGAGGTCTTCTAGTCCAACCCCCTATTTAGGCCGGAAACCCTATACCATTTCAGACAAATGGTTGTCCAGTCTTTTCTTAAAAGTTCCAGGGATGTTCTTCACAACTTCTGGAGGCAAGCTGTTCCACTGATTAATTGTCTTCACTGTTAGGAAGTTTCTCCTTAGTTCTAGGTTGCTTCTCTCCTTGATTACTTCTCTATCCATTGCTTCTTGTCTTGCCATCATGGGCTTTGAGAATAGGTTGACCCTCCTCTTCGTTGTGGCAGCCCCTTAGATACTGGAACACTACTATCAGGTCACCATAGTCCTTCTTTTCATTAAACTGGACATACTTAATTCCTGCAACCATTCTTTGTATGGTTTGGACTCCAGCTCCCAGTCATCTTTGTTGCTCTTCTCTGCACTTTTTCCGAAGTCTCAACCTCTTTTTTATATTGTGGCGAGCGAAATTGGATGTAATATTCTAAATGTGGTCTTACTAAGGCTTTATAATGCACTACTAAGACTTCATGTTGTCTTAATTGTGACCAATGCTTGCTATCTTCAACTCTAAGCTATCTGCAAAGAAATCTGCTCAGAAATCAAGTTCACATAACTTGTCAAACCCCACATCTAATCTGCATCTTAAAAATCTAAAGTTAAATGTGTATGGAGATTCCTAGTCATCCAGGGCATGGCTGTCCCAAAGGTGCTTTTTCAAGAAGCAACTGGACTTTTTTCCTTGAAGGCATTTCGCTTCTCGTCCAAGAAGCTTTTTCAGTTCTGATTGAATGGTGGCAAATGGAAGGGATTCATATTCCTTGAGGTCATCTGGTTGTTAACGCTCACTCTGATAGTCTATGGAGATTCTCCATCATCCAGGTCATGGCTGTCTCAAAGATGCTTTTTCAGGAGGCAACTGGACTTTGTGGTTTTTCTTTGAAGACATTTTGCTTCTCATCCAAGAAGCTTCTTCAGGTTATCCTGTCAGAGCTGAAGAAGCTTCTTGGATGAGAAGCAAAACGTCTTCAAAGAAAAGAAACCAAGGAAGTCTCTTTGCCTCCTGAAAAAGCACCTCTGAGATATTTCTAAGTTGCTTCTCTCCTTGATGAGATTTATTTTTTTATTTATTTTATTTATTTGTCAAGAACATATTAGGTAATATATATAAGTATAAACATGGATTGGGCACATAAAATAGATACAAATAGAGGAAACATTAGGACAGGGATGTTAGGCACTGTGGTGCACTTATGTACGCCCCTTACAGACCTCTTAGGAATGGGGTGAGGTCTACAGTAGACAGTCTTAAGTTAAAATGTTGGGGGTTTGGGGATGAAACCACAGAGTCAGGTAGTAGTGCATTCCAGGCATTGACCACTCTGTTGTTGGAAGTCATATTTTCTGCAATCGAGTTTGGAGCGGTTCACTTTAAGTTTGTATCTATTGTCTACTCGTGTATTGTTGTGGTTGAAGCTGAAAGTAGTCATTGACAGGTAGGATGTTGTAACAGATAATTTTATGAGCTACGTTTAGGTCATACCAAAGATGGCGTAGTTCCAATTCCATCCATTGCTTCTTCATCTGCTTTCAGGTATTTTGAAGAATAAGTTGACCCTCTCTTCTTTTGTGGCAGCCCTTAGAGAGTGGAAGACTGCTATGATGTGTCACTCCTTCTCTCTATTAAATGAGACATAGCCAATTCCTGCAACTGTTCTTCGCTCCCCTAATCATTTTTGTTGCTTTTCTCTGCACTCTTCCTAGAGTCTCAACATCTTTTTTCATAACATGGTGGATGCAGTATTCCAAATGTGGTCTTACCAAGGCATTGTGAAGTGCTACTAGCACTTACTATACATTACTGACTTTGGAACTGGAACTCAGGTCTGGAGAGCTATTTAGCTCTTCAGCTTTGATTGGACGGTGAAGACTAGAAGGATGGCCCTGAAGATACAGATAAATCCCCAAGTGGCCTCAATGACCCTCTGAAAAGGATGCAAATGACCAGCTGTCTGCAAGGAATCCTTCCATTCCCACCTTCTAGTCAGAGCTGAAGAAGCTTCTTGGATAAGAAGTGAAATGTCTCCAAAGAAAGAAACAGAAGTCCAGTAGCCTCTTGAAAAAAGTGCCTTTGGGTCTAAAGTTAAATCTAAATCTAACCTGCATTGGTGTAACATGTGATGTTCAGACAACTACAAGTATTTCTCGACATACGGCCCAATATTTATGTTGCTAAGCAAGACCGTTGTTATGTTTTGCCCAATTTTGGAGGGAGGAAAGGAGGGAGGGAGGAAAGTTGTAAAATTGGACACCTCTCATTTAACAAACATCTTGCTTAGCAATAGAAATTCTAACCCCCATTGTGGCCATAAATTGAGGCCTATTTGTAGCTCTGCCTTTTTTGTTAAGTATTCGTATTTTGATAAGTTTAGTGAGCAGCTGGTATATGATGGGGTTTTTTTTTAAAAAAATTGAACTTATATAAATAAGCAGATTGTGGTTATTCTTAGTATCTATTGGCACAATTTCAGCTCCTTCCGAATTTTCACTTCCCAATAAGAGTTCTATTATTCCAAGCTACCTGTGTGTATTTTTTTTTTCCTTTGTGACTTGATTTTTGTTTTGTTCCTGGCTGTGTCCTCCTTTTCTTTTCAAATCATCAGTAAGCCTTTAGGGGTAACAATCTTAGCTTCTTCTGCTATTCTCCATTTCTGATCCTCGGGGAGAACACAACACTAAAGTGTGTATTTTTAGCATCTCCTTTTAGGAGTCCTGACTGTTCTGAGCTCGTTCAGCTTATTAGTGTCAAACCTGAATCTGTTCGGGTCATCGTACAACTTCAGCTTCCCCGATTGCTGGGGAAGGTACATCCGGTGTTCCACAGGATTCTGTTGAAACCAGCAGTGAGTTCACAAGTCCAACCAGTGGATCGGGCACCCCCTAAACCCATGGTAATCGAGGGTCAGACTCACTATGAGATAAAGAGAATCTTAGACTCATGAGGGGTGAAATCCAGCAGATTCTGACAGGTTCTGGAAAACCAGTAGCGGAAATTTTGAGTAGTTTGGAGAACCAGCAAATACCACCTCTGGCTGGCCCCAGAGTGAATTGGGAATGGAGATTTTGCAATATTCTTTCCCCAGGAGTGGGGAGGGAATGGGGATTTTTCAGTATCCTTCCCTTGGAATGGGGTGGGAATGGAACTCCCAGTCTCCAGCCCGATGCCTTAACTTTGAGACCAAACTTTTTTTTAACAAGTCCAAACTTTCCTAAGAAAGTAGCAGGAACTTATCCGGGCAGTTGCCAGTATTCATCGCTGTCTCAAAAACACACGCACTCACACAAAACGTGTGTGTTTGCATGTGTTGATATTGCAATACCCGATTTACAAAGGCTTCAGAATAGATTCTGAGTAAGAAAAAAAAAATTGGTGATGGATCTGTGTGTTCTTTGACACCTCAAAAGAACAGATATTACCCAGAGGCTCTAACATCTAACAGAACATATTACTTTTAAGGACTCTCCTTGATTATTACTTTTTTTTCCTCCTAATTCATTAAAAAAAATAAAATCGGTTTTCGAGGCAGGAGAAGATGAATGTTTTAAAAAAATAAATCTGCATGGCTCTGTACTTTGAGCGAGATGAAGGAATACGTGCATGCCATACCAATTTTTTTTTTACCCCTTCCTTTCCTAAACATTTGCCTGGCTCACTTGTAGCAGAATTAAATAATATTCTGCTTGGAAAAGGTGAGTATTCACAGCTGCATTTCATCTGACTTCAAGAAATAGAGAACCATTGGGGAAAAAATATGTATTTGGAATTTTGATCTCACCAACCTACACCACACCCACCAAGCCATGCATATAGAACCGGTAGTAAAAAAAATTGGATATCATCACTGGTATGTATGTATGTACCATATTTTTCAAAGTATAAGATGCTCTGGAGTATAAGATGCACCTTAGTTTTTTTTTGGGGGGGGGGGGAATGAGAAAAAAATTCTGCCTGTACCTACCAGCATCCATCAGTATTCATCTGGCTAGCGTCTTATCAGTGTGTGAGAGAGTTGGAAACTGAAACAATATTCTCTGTGTGAGCAACAAAGAAGAAGACAGCAAGGAGCCTGGGCGTGGCTTAGCTTAACTGTTCTGTACTAAAGCTGCATGCTGTGCTGAGCTCTGAAACTAAAACTGAAACTCCTCTCCTCTGCTTGTGTTTTGCCTGTATTAACTACCACGTTGGAAAACCTGCTTTTGGTATTGTATATTTACTTCATGTGTTATATTATATATAAAGAGAAGTTATTGAATCCTGCTGAATCAGTTACTTGTGTGTGCTTTCTGGATGTGATTGCTGCTGCAAACTCTGACACATCCTTGCAGCACATAGCAAACAACCAGGTCAGCTTCAGCACATTATTGCAGCCTAATTCAGCATGAGCAGCTGATTGGCAGGTAGATCAGCCTCCCGGAATACCCCCAATCAGCTGTTCCAGGCTGCAGGGATTGCCACAAACCATTGCTGCCTCCGTGCCTCGTGTTTTTGGCCTCATGGGTGGGGCTACATTCAGTGTATAAGACACACCCAAATTTTGACCCTCTTTTTTTTGGGGGGGGGGGGAAGTATGTTTTATCTCTGAAGAATACAGAGTATGTATGTGTGTGTGTACGTATGTACGTATGTACATATGCATGCATGCATGTATGCATTTATTAATTTATTTCAAGGAAAGGAAACTTTCTTGATACATATGGTATATTAAGCATACTGTTCATCTGAAACAAGAAGACTCATAATATTTTTGGGAAAAACCTACATAATTTAATTGTACATATTTTCTAAGGTTGCAATGAAGCATGATGGGACTGGAAAGATCTTGAAGCAGGGAGAAGACACAACACATTGACAAGGTCGATTATCTCCCGATGAGCCCTTAACAAGCAAGTATTAATAATGAGATCGTATTCACTTGAAATTCCATTTTAGTCTGTCTTTTAACATTCTTTCAGATTGTGTCAACTGCCATGTGGAAGACAGGAGGATGATTTATGGAAGGAAGAGAACATGTAATAGACCCTCTTGCTTTAGAGTCCAGCTGTAGACATCTCTTTTGATATTAGATGCTAGGCTACTGTTGCAAATTGAAAAATAGATAGCTAGACGCAACCTGGATATTAAAAATGGGAGGTGGGGGCGGGGTCTAATGTTGTCTCTTCTGCCATTCTTATAAATGATCCTTCCCTCTTTTATGGTTGAAACTGAAGGTTCAAGAGTTTTGTTTAATAAAAAAAAAACATAAAACAAGTTACAAGAATTATAGAATTACAGTCGGAAGGGACCTTTGAGGTCTTCTAGACAACCCCCTGCTCAAGCAGGAGACCCTACAGTATTTCAGATAAATGGCTGCCCATGTCCTTCTTAAAAGCTTCCAGTGAGGACCACCCACAACTTCTGGAGACAAGCTGTTCCACTGGTTGATTGCTCTCACCCAGGGGTTAAATCTAAAATTTGTTACTACCAATTCTGTGGGCGTGGCTTGGTGGGTGGGTGGGGGGTAATGTGACTGGGTGGGCGTGGCCAACTTTTTTTTTTTTTTACTTTTAAAAGCATTTTTTCTACAACCTTAAGAGGTTGCAAAAAAAAAATGCTTTTAGAAGCCTCTGACGATCAGGCAAGTCAGCTGGGATCGCCAGAGGCTTTTAAAGGCATTTTTTTTTCTACACCTTCTTCGGCTGAAGGGGTTGCAGAAAAAAATGCTTTGAAAAGCTTCTGACGATCCCAGCTGAGCCGCACGATCATCAGAGGCTTTTTTTTTTTAACTTTTAAAATAATTTTTTCTGTCGAAGAGATTGTAGAAAAAATGGTTTTAAACGTTAAAAAAAAAAAAACAGCATCTGATGATGCTCAGCTGGGCATGGGGGTGGGGTCCACAGGGATTTTTGCTACCGGTTCTCTGAACCACCTGCCACCATCGCTACCAGATTGGGTGATCCAGTCTGAACTGGAAGGATTTCACCCCTGCTCTCACCATTAGGAAATTTCTCCTTAGTTCTAGGCTGCTTCTCTCCTTGATCAGTTTCCATCCATTGTTTCTTGTCTTGCCTTCTAGTGCTTTGGAAAATGGGTTGACCTCCTTTCTTTTGTGACATCCCCTCAAATATAGGAAGATTTTGATTAATTTGTCATCTTGTCAAAGAATGCAGTAAGATTTCTCTGGCATGATCTGCTTTTGACAAACCCATGTTGGCTTTTGGTTATGACTTTGTTTGCTTCTAGGTGTTCGGTGATTCGTTGCTTGATTATCTTTTCCAGAATCTTCCCTGGTATTGAGGTCAGGCTGACAGGTCTATAGTTTCCTGGATCTATTTTTTTCCCCCTTTTTGAAGATGGGAATTACATCAACTCTTTTCCAGTACTCTCGTAGTACCCTCGGTGTTTCTTCATCAATTTACAGTTTCTGTGCACTTCAGTTTCACCAGCTAACCAGCTTTAAAAGAATATTGGTATTTATCGGACAGATTTTGTGTGTCTAGCAAGTTTTTTCTTTTAATGAATTTGGCATCAAGAGCTTTTTCAGAGGATGTTGAATCCTGCAGACTGAAGGGATGGAAGAGGAAGAATTAAATAAAATACAAAGCTTTATTTAAAAGGAGGAGAAGGAGAAGGAGGAGGCGATGGGGAAGGGGAAGGATTGGAGGGAGAGGAGAAGGAAAAGGAGAAGGGGAGGGGAAAGAACAGGAGGAGGAGGAGGAGGAAGGGGAGAGGGAGGAAGCAGCAATCTGATTTGCACATTTTTTCAAGTGAAAATGAGAAATGAAAAAAAAAGAAAGTTGTCAGGTTACATTTTCAGAAGACATGCTTGATGGAACATTTCAGCATGTTCGACGGTGACCCCCAGGTTCATTTGTTCATCCTTCCCCCCCACCCCCTTTTCCCTTCCCTTTTTTCTCTTTATTTGTTTTTGAAACCTCGTCGAGGGGAGAAAAAAAAAATGTCGGCAAATTGTAAAGGTTCCATCTCCCTTGATGTATTTTTATTGAACGGCATCCGAGTTTAATATACTGTCCCCAGATGCCTGTCACTCACAAGGGTTGTGTGTGGGTGGGTTTTTTTCCCCCCTTTTCTCCACGAATGGAGACGTGACAGGTTTTGAATGTTAGGAAGGATGCAAGAAATACAGTACAAACATTACCGTCGAGATGCATTGTTTAACCAAGGGCTCCCGGTATTGGAGGGCGAATATATATTTTATGACTCCCTTGAGTAAGGGAAAAAATGGCATTTAAAGGAAGGTGATGGCAGTGGAGAAATATATAAATGGAAATTACTATTTCTCCTTCGTTTTATCAGGGGAAAAAAACCCAGCACCCCTTTGGATGATGTTTCTCCAGCCCTTGCCTCTCCTATCTTTCCAACTTTCTCATTGGTATTTCAGAATAATTCCGTGCCTTCCTTTCCTCCCTCCTTCTGTCTCTCTTCCACCCCCAATAAGCCAGCCAATGTGCAAATTTTGCAGGTGGCCATGATTTTCCGCAAGCTACATTTTCCTTCCGTCTAACTCTGGAGAGTTGGTGACTTCTGACACTCTTTTGCCATTAATAGCAATAGCACTTAGACTTACTGTATTTTTCAAACTATAAAACGCACCTAAATTTAGAAGAGGAAAAGAACAAAAAAGGTTTTTGGCCTTTGTGCACCCCATTTTTGGCCCATTTTTGGGGCTTTTTTCAGCCCATTTGTTCCAAACAAACAGGATGAAAAAAACTCAGAAATCAGCCAAAAGAAGCCATGAATATAGGCTGAAAAGAGCCCCAAAAATGGGCC
Organism: Masticophis lateralis; assembly: GCA_030761175.1. NCBI lineage: Eukaryota > Metazoa > Chordata > Lepidosauria > Squamata > Colubridae > Masticophis > Masticophis lateralis. The sequence continues at coordinate 278,601,383 of JAUDYJ010000002.1, read as the reverse complement.
AAAAATAGTCTTGAAAATGGCCCAAAAAAGCCTCAAAAACGGGCAGGAAAAAAGCATCAAAAACAGGCTACAAAAAGGACTGAAAAAGGCCCCAAAAAGGCCCAAAAATGGGGCATGTGGAACCCAAAAAATGTCTGGCAGATGGTCAGGGCTTCAGCAACATTCTGTCTATAAAACGCACAGACATTTTCATCCCCTTTTGGGAGACAAAAAATTGTGTCTTTTAGAAAAATACGGTACATATCGCTTCACAGCACTTTTACAGGCCTCTTTAAGAAGTTGACAGAGTCAGCATATTGCCCCCAACAATCTGGGTCCTCATTTTAATGACTTCGGAAGGATGGAAAGCTGAGTCAACTTTGAGCCGGTGAGGATTGAACTCCTGGAGTGAGCACTGAGTTAGCCTGCAGTACTGCATGCTAACCACTACACCATCAATTTTTGAATTCCCATATCCCGTTTAGTTATTATTTATTAAAGGTATGGCTGTATGAGATGACCAGGCTGAGCCTGAGGGAGAGGTCAAATGCTTCATCAGTCATGAGTCCATGCATGCCCACAAGAGATCTAAATCCAGCCCATCTTAAATGCCCTTTTTATCTCCCACTCATTTCCCTTAACCGTTAGTAGTTCAGATTCTTGCAGAGAGCTTAAGCTTGCAATGCATCTTTATACTCATTTGAACTTCCCAAATTTCCTGATTTCTCCAGCACTTCACAATGACATATCATACACGGACTAGCAATATATGCTAATATTTCGTCTATATTAGTAAACACAATAAAATAAAAAAGAAATAAAACATAATATATGGAATGGCTTGTCTTCAGAAGTTGTGACTGGAGGTCTTCTAGTCCAACCCCCTGCTCAGGCAGGAGACACTATACCATTTTAGATAAATCGTTATCCAACTTCTTCTTAAAAACTTCCAGGGTTGGAGCATTCACAATTTCTGGAGGCAAATTGTCCCACTGATTAATTGTTACAATGATCAGGAAATTTCTCCTTAGTTCTAGGTTGCTTCTCTCCTTGATTAATTTCCATCCATTGCTTCTTGTCCTGCCCTCAGGTGCTTTGGAGAATAGCTGGACTCC
>JAUDYJ010000002.1:278560289-278595289 GCA_030761175.1 Masticophis lateralis | reverse complement strand
GTTTTCATTGTCGGACGAAAATATTTAATAATTTTTAATTGCTTTTAATTTTTGTATACCATGTTTTATTCTGGCTGTTCACCGCCCTGAGTCCGCAAGGAGAAGGGCGGTTTATAAATTGAAACAAACAAACAAATAAATAAATAAATTATGGCTCTACTTGAAGGAGGTAGATCTTTGTTATGTAGAAAAGACTGGCCCAGGCCTTAATGTCCCATTGACAAAGATGGAGCGGTGTGTGTGCTGAATTTCTGCCTCCCTTTTAGGGGAACTATTCTGCCCTTTTAATATTTCCTAAAATATCTCATTTTCCTAGGAGAGGGGTGGGTGCTAACTTTCTACAATGTCATGCGTGCAAATTCATCGGCAAAGTCAGCGATGCTAGGAATGGTGAGCGGAACAAGAAGAAGGGGTAAGCAAAGAACACACTGTCTTGATAATATCAAAACTGATACAACGATGAACATCTAACAACTGAAAGAAGCCGTGTATCACCGTACAAAAAAAGAAGGACTAGGGTAGACATGATAGCAGAATAAGCGTTGGAAGGGACCTTGAAGGTCATCTAGTCCACCCCCCTACTCAGGCCGGATACCCTATACCATTTCAGACAAATGGCTGTCCAGTCTCTTCTTAAAAACCTCCAGTGATGAATCACCCACAACTTCTGTAGGCAACTTCTGTTCCACTGATTAATTGTTCTCACTGTCAGGAAATTTTTCCTTAGTTCTATATTGCTTTTCTCCTTGGTTAGTTTCCATCTGTAGGAAGTTAGCACCCACCCCTTTCCTAGAAGAATGAAATATTTTGGGAAATATTAAAAAGGCAGAATATTATGTTTCCCTGGGTGAGAAATGGAGAAGCATGTTTTAAAGAGAAAGCAACTCCAACCTTCCTGCTCCCCCCCTCTTTGTTAATGGGCCATAGGCAGAAACTCAATCCTTGTCAATGGACCTTCATCTGCAACACAATAGGACCCATCTAGGACAGAAACTCACCACATGGCACCTGGGAAGATTACATCAGCCAGCAAGGCTAGTCAAGACCCCCATCCCCCGGGAGCCTGACAACCAATCAGGATACTCTTTCTGGGCCCCAGGAAGTTAAAAGCCAGAGAAAGCATAAAACCCGGGGACTTGCTGTATCTCGTCCCCTTTTCTGTTCAGGAATTCAAGCCAGGTGATCCTGTCCACCATTAAACCATCTTTCCAAGCAGTCTCCATGTTTCCAGTGTCTTTTTCCCCACTTGGAGCTGAACCCAAAAGGATATTTCTTCTAACAATTGCTTAATTGTTCTCACTGTCCGGAAATTTTTCCTTAGTTCTACATTGCTTTTCTCTTTGGTTAGTTTCCATCCATTACTTCTTATGCTGCCTTCATGTGCAGTCTCTCAATATTTGAGGGGCAGCCACAAAGAAGAGCGGCGGGAGTCAACCTATTTTCCAAAGCACCTGAAGGCAGGACAAGAACCAACAGGTGGAAGCTAAAGAAGGAGAGAAGCAACCTGGAACTAAGGAGGAGTTTCCTGGCAATGAGAGCAAATCAACCAGTGGGAGCACCCACAACTTTTGCCTTCAAAAGTTGTGGGTGCTCCATCACTGGAGGCTTTCAAGTGGGGTTAACCTATTTTTCAAAGCACCGGAAGGCAAGTCAAGAAACAACGGATGGAAACTAATCAAGGAGAGAAGCAACCTAGAACTAAGGAGAAATTTCCTGACAGTGAGAACAATCAACTAGTGGAACAGCTTAGCTTGAGAAGTTATGGGTGTTCCAACACCGGTGTCTTTTAAGAAGAGTTTGGGCAAACCCTTTGTCTGAAATGGTATCTCCTGTGTCTCCTCCTTGAGCAGGGGAAGGTTGGACTAGAAGACCTCTGAGGTCCCTTCCAACTGTTATTCTGTTATTCTAGTCTGCCCTTGTCCCTAAAGAAAAGACAAAGACCTTCTCTCCAGGTTAGAGGCAAGATTAAAAGTTCCCAGGACGGTGGGTTCTAATTATTTTTTACTATTGGTTCTGTGGGTGTGGCTTATTTTGTGGGTGTGGCTTGATGGTCATGTGACAATTCTTTAGGATTTAGCAGAGGTACTGATCTACCAGGCTTTTAACTGCTTGCAGAGCTGTACCAGTCTACTCATTTGTTTTTGGAGGCACCGGTCTACTCATTTGTTTTTGGAGGCCCCGGTCTACTCATTTGTTTTTGGAGGCCCCAGTCTACTCATTTGTTTTTGGAGGCCCCGGTCTATTCATTTGTTTTTGGAGGCACCGGTCTACCACCCACACTACTTTTTAACGCTGATCAGCTGTAGGGCGGCCCTTTGAAGCCCCGCGGCAAGAGTTTTTTTTCCTTCTAGCCATCAGCTGGGACTCGGGAGGCAGCGAATAGATTGGGGGGGGGGCAAATAAAAGGTAAGAATAACGTGAGTGGGGCAGGAGGGCCCAGCTCCCGAACAAAGAGAACCAGTTTGGTGATGTCATATCGTCACTGGTACCGGCTCAGCCAAACCGGGCCGAACCAGGAGGAACCCACCACTGGGCGTTTGGTCTAGAAGACCTCTGAGGTTCCTTCCAACTCTGTGTTATTCTGTTATTCTAGTCTGCCCTTGTCCCTAAAGGAAAGACAAAGACCTTCTCTCCAGGTTAGAAGCAAGATTAAAAGTTCCCAGGATGGTTGAGTCTAGAAATAGCTTCTCAATTACAGACAATAAGTTTTCTTCATTGGAAAACCTTGTTACTCTGCCAACCAAGTTGCTGTCAAACCAAATCTGTGATTTTTTTTTACCCTGGCTCATGCTCCCCCACCCCCAGTGAGAACATCTGGATTCCAATGCCTGCATCTGATTTCTTTCTTCCTTGGAGACTGATCTGAATTTTATGTAAAGTTGTCCCCAGAGGGCGAAACAAGTTACCTTTTAGCATTCTGCTTTTGGCTTCACGATTCTCCATTCTAATTTAAATAAAATGTGGTGTGCTTCTTTTTTTTCTTTTAAAAAAAGTCCTGTCTGGATTATAAAAGTAAGGAAGTGGCATTGTTCGCATTTGGTTCCTTCTAATTACATTTGCCCTGTCAGTGAGATGCCAAGCAGACTAGGAGGAAATCAGCAACCGTCTCCCCGGGGTTTTCGTTGTTACAGGAAGGCTGTCTCCGATGGCTTCGACGTGACAATTTCCTCCTCTCCTACTTCAAAGTTGAGTGTGTTTCCCTCTGGACAAATTTGGATTTGATTATTTGCATCAGCTTCCGTGGTCTCAAGCTGGTTGATTAGCATCTCGCTCACCTAAAGAAAATTAGAACACTGGGGTGGGAAGGAGACAACTGCTGATAACCAAGCATTAGACGTGTAGAACAGTAGAACAAAGAAGAAGATTGAGTGGAACCACATGAAAAATGGGTCTTCTGTAATTATTGACCTCCTGAAGAAAATCGACCATGACTATCCTTTGGAAGGACAGATCCAGAAGCTGAAGCTCAAATATTCTGGTCACCAAATGAGAAGAGAGGACTCCTTGGAGAAGACCCTGATGTTGGGGAAGTTGGAAGGCAAAAGGCAGAGGATAAGGTTGAGCAGTTGTGAAGAGTTGACACTTTCGAATTGTGGTGCTGGAGAAGACTTTTTTTAAAAAAAAAAGTTTTTATTTTTATTGTTCATAAACACATTTACATGCACAGTCATTTCCATAATTTTTCATTCATCTCTTCTTTTAACTTTCATTTTTAATCTTTACTTGAGGGACTTGAACACTGGGCCCTCTCTAACAAAAGGAAATTCAATGTAGAGAAAAGTAAAGTCCTACACTTAAGTAAAAAAAACCAAAAGCACACATATAAACTGGGGGAAACCAGGCTTAAGAGCAGTAACTGTGAGTGGGATCTTGGAGTCTTAGTGGACAACCAGCTAAATATGAGCCAGCAATGTGCAGCAGCTGCCAAAAAAGCCAATGCAATCATAAATTGCATTAACAGTTACAATCAAGATCAATTGAGGTACTAATTCCATTCTATAAAGTCCTAGTAAGACCACAACTAGAGTACTGCATCTAATTTTGGTCACCACACTATAAAAAAGATGTTGAGACTCTAGAAAGAGTGCAGAGAAGAGCAACCAGGATGATTAGGGGACTGGAGGCTAAAACATATGAAGAATGGTTGCAGGAACTGGGCATGGCTAATCTAGTGAAGAGAAGGACCAGGGGAGACATGAGAGCTGTCTTCCAATACTTGAGGGGCTGCCACAGAGAGGAGCTGTTTTCCAAAGCACCTGAAGGCCAGAAAAGGAATAATGGATGGAAACTGATCAAGGAGAGATTCAATAAGAGAAATAAGGAATTTCTCTTATTTCCTCCTGGAAATAAGGAGGAATTTTCTGACAGTGAGAAGAATCAACCCATGGAACAGAAGTTGTCTTCAGAAGTTGTGGGAGCTTCATCACTTGAGACTTTCAAGAAAAGATTGGACTGCCATTTGTCAGAAATGGTGTAGGGTCTCCTGCTTAAACAGGGGTTTGGACTAGATGATCTACAGGGTATCTTTCAATTCTGTTAATCTGTCCCTTGGACTGCAAGGCCATCAAACCGGTCAGTCCTAGAGGAGATCAACCCTGACTGCTCTTTAGAAGGCCTGATCCTGAAGATGAAACTCAAATACTTTGGCCACCTAATGAGAAGGAAGGACTCACTGGAGAAGAGCCTAATGCTGGGAAAGACTGAGGGCAAAAGAAGAAGGGGACAACAGAGAACCAAGTGGCTGGATGGAGACATTGAAGCAGTCGGCATGAGCTTAAATGGACTCCAGAGGATGGTAGAGGACAGGAAGGCCTGGGGGAACATTGTCCATGGTGTCGCGATGGGTCAGACACAACTTCGCGACCAACAACAACAACACTTAAGGAGACACAACATGATAGTACATAAGTTCATTGTGTCTGTTGAAAGACAGCCTTTTAAGAGAAGTAAAACATCAATGGATATTTTTTAGAAGGAAGCCTTACTCTTGCCGAGCCCAGAAATCTTGAATTGGCCAACATGGACCCTTGAGAGGGTAAATAACCATATTTTTTCAGAGTATAAGACACACTTGTATAAGATAAGTATAATAAGTATATAAGACACACTTCCTCCTAAAAGAGGCTGAAAATTTGGGTGTGCCTTATACTCGGAATGTAACCTCACGCGGTTCCCAAAATAGCTACCCAAAATGGCTACCCAGAACAGCTACTGCCTTCTCTTACCACTCCTGCGTTTTGCCTGCTTTAGTCACTGGAGCTCCCTCCAAGGATCAGCTGTGCTTTTGAAACTGTTTTTCAGCCCCAATGAGGGCGAAGTGATCTTCTGTGTTTTGCCTGCTTTTCTAATTGCTGCTTCCTCCTACAATCAGCTGTGCTTTAGAAGCACAGCCCCAACCAGCCCCAACCTCAAAACCAGCGAGCAAACTAATGTGCTGGGACTAGCCAGATGAATACCTGATAGGCAGAATTCCCCCCCCCCCCATTTTCCTCCCCAAAACTATACTCCAATGCGTCTTATACACTGAAAAATACTGTAATTGAAATACAATGCATTATAACCAACAGTAGAAATGTAGATGTGGAAATAATGATTCATTTCCTCTGTAATTAGAAACACAGTTCACTTATCAATTGAGTCTCGATGTGTTTTATTTTATTTGTTCTGACATAACCTTGGCATCGCCCAAAATACTGAATTTCTTTGAAGCCTTTGTCCTAACATCTATAACTGACCTTGGATACAAACATTAATTGTCAGGAGCTCTTGGCCATTCCTTGTATCAATTTTATTTATCACCTTGGGCTTTCCGAAATGCACAAACCTGACAAAATTGATTATTCTAATCCTTCTGATTCTCCTTGTAATGCCTTGGTAAGGCCACACTTGGAATATTGCATTCAGTTTTGGTCACCACGACGTAAAAAAGATGTGGAGACTCTAGAAAGAGTGCAAAGAAGAGCAACAAAGATGATTAGGGGAATGGAGGCTAAAACATAAGAAAAACGGTTGCAGGAACAGGGTATGTCTAGTTTAACGAAAAGAAGGACTAGGGGAGGCATGATAGCAGTCTTCCAATATCTCAGGGGCTGCCCCAAAGAAGAGGGAGGTAAGCTATTCTCCAAAGCACCTGAGAGCAGGACAAGAACCAATGGGTGGAAACTAATCAAGGAGAGAAGCAACCTAAAACTAAGAAGAATTTTCCTGATAATCACAGAACCAGCACGTGCCACCAGAAGTGGCTGTTCCCTGCCTCCGGAGGGCCTTGGGGGCGTGGGGAAGACCCGTTTTTTTTCCTGTCCTCAGCCTCCAGAGCCTTCCCCATCTCTTCGGAGGCCCTCCAGAGGCCAAAAACAGCCCATTTGCCAATTTCTGGTGGGACCGGAAGGCCCATTTTTTGCTGTCCCCAGCCTTCAGAGCCTCTCTAGGAGTCTGCGGAGGGTGAAAATGGCCTCCCCCCCCGAGAGGCCCACCAGAGGTCAAAAATGGCCCGTTTGCCAACCTACAGTCCCACCAGCTCTGGAGGCTCTGGAGACTGGGGACAGGAAAAAACAAGCCTTCCTCACCACCCTCAGAGGTCCCCCGGAGGCAGGAAACAGCCTGTTTCCCTACTTCTGGTGGGCCCAGAAGGCCCGAAAATCAGCTGGCCGGCACACGCATGCGTGACTGAGCTGAGCTTGATTGCCCACTGATATGGCTCTGTGTGCCACTTCTGACACGTGTGCCATAGGTTCGCCATCATGGGAACAGGGTCTCCTGTTGGAACAGGGGGTTGGATTAGAAGACCTCCAAGGTCCTTCCCAACTATTTTTCGGTATTCAGTGTAAATTTATTTATTTATTTATTAATTTATTGGTTCAATTTATATGCTGCCCTTCTCCAGAGACCCAGGGTGGCTTACAATGTGTTAAGCACTAGCCTTCATACTTTTGTATATACCTGCTTTGTAGGGCTTTCGCGCGCCCCCCAAACGGTGTTCTTTTTTATACAAAGTCATCTTATTGCCCCCACAATCCAGGTCCTCATTTTACCTACCTCGGAAGGATGGAAGGCTGAGTCAACCTTGAGCCTCGTGAGATTCGAACTTGCAGTAATTGCAGGCAGCTGGCAGCTAAATGCTATTTAACAGCGCTTTAGTCCACTCATCCATCAGGCTCCCTTTCATTCTAGTAGCAATTGCTGATTTTTGAACCGGAATGTCCCAAAGTTCTCTTGATACTAAGACAGTTTTGACAATTCCACATCATTGTTCACGTTAGACGGAGCTGATAGAAGTTGAAATCCAAAACATATACTGTAGAGCATGAAATTACCTGCCTTTATTTGAAACAATTATCTGGCCTCTCAGCAGTCGTACAGGGTTAATAGCAATTGTGAGGCTTTGTTTTGTGTATGGATCTCTTGTTTTATCAGAGACCTCTGAAATTTTGCTTGTTTGCTTTCATTCTCAAATTCAGAGCTCTTTTATTTTTCTTCAGAAATTCAAGACCAGTTTATAGAAGAAATTATTTCACGATTCCCCCACCCCCCAATATATTCGTATTTGACCTATGTCATTGTTTAACAAGAACTACAATGCTAAAATTCTAATGGACATTTCATTATTAGGTTATCTCAATGGCCCTTTCAAGAAGGGCCATCTCAATGGCCCTTCTTGCCTTGATCTATCGATCAAAATTATTTTTCACTTCTCTTCCTAACTTCACGATGCTCTGATTCAGTAGACACGGCCAAATCATTGGGAGCCATTTAGGAGCAACTTTTCTCCTATTTTTGCAAGTAATGAGATTACTGCAAAATTTACAAATCCCAAGGAAAATCAAATGTCAAGAAAAGACATCTTCGGATTTATCCAAATCTCTCTCTCTCATCTATCTATTCATTTAAGCATCTATCTATCTATCTATCTATCTATCTATCTATCTATCTATCTATCTATCATCTATCTATCTATCTATCTATCTATCTATCTATCTATCTATCTATCTATCTATCTATCTATCTGCTCGGGGTAGGGGGGAACTCTCTATTCAACCCCTGTCATGGACCAAGCATTCCCTCCTTAAACTAGACTTCCTATCCACCAACCCCCACCACTGGTGGAATCAACTCGTTGGTTCTGCCCCAGGCACCTGATGGACCCTGATAGGTTCCTGATGGAGCTTGGGACATTTCCCACAGACCTATCCCACAACTCGCCGGAGGCCCTGGTGGATTCCTGGGAACGGACTGCCACCAGGGCATTGGATCGAAACTCCCCTTTGCGGCCTCTCCTCCGACAGGGATCCTGGGTACTCCATGGTTTTCCGCGGAGCTTAGGGAGATGAAGCGTCAGAAGAGACACCTAGATGCTGTTGGAGATCCTCCTGTTCCAAATCTGATTGAACACAGTTAAGAACCTATATTAGGTCTTACCTCATGGCCATGGAAGCGTCGAAACGTGATTATTTCGCTGCTCTCATTGTGTCTGCAGAAAATTGCTCAGCAGCCATGTTCCGCTCTCTTCTCAATCAGGGAGCGAGGGAGGACCCCTTGCAGGGCAGTGCTGAGGACTTTGCTCAATTTCCGCAAGACAAAATCGCTCAGATCGAGACGGGTTTAGACTCTGACTGGGCAGGACCTGATGGGGAGATGGGAGCAAGTCTTGAAGGCAACATCTGGATATTGACCCAATATCCATAGATGAAGTGGACAGGATTGTGGGTAGATTGGGGGCCTCCACATATTTGTTGGACCCATGTCCCTCCTGGCTTGTTGCGGCAACCAGAAAGGTGACCGGAGACTGGATCCAGGCGATTGTCAATGCTTCATTGAGGGATGGGGTCTTCCCCACCATACTTAAGGAGGTGGTGGTTCAACCACCTCTCAAGAAGTCTGCCCTGGATCCAGCCACCCTGAATAACTTTTGTCCCGTCTCCAACAGTTGAGTCTGTGGTGGCACACCAACTTCCACAATTCCTGGAGGAAACAGATTATTTGAACCCGTACCAATCGGGTTTCAGGCATAGACACAGCATGGAAACGGCATTGGTCACCCTGATGAATTATCTCTGGCGGGCTCGGGATGAGGGTTATTCCTCTATCCTGGACCTACTTGACCTCTCAGCAGCTTTTGATACCATCGACCATGGTATCCTACTGCAACGACTTGGGGGGCTGGGGGTGGGGGACACTGTTTTACAGTGGTTCTCCTCCTACCTTTTGGGCTATATGCAGTTTGTTGGGGTGGGGGGTCAGAGATCCTCCCCGAGACCCCTCACCTGTGGAGTGCCTCAGGGATCGGTTCTCTCCCCCTTGCTCTTTAACATCTACATGAAGTCGCTGGGTGAGATCATTTGCAATTTCGGGGTGAGATATCATCAGTATGCTGATGATACCCAGCTCTACATCTCCACCCCGGATCAACCCAGGGATGCCCTTTCCATGATGTCTAAGTGCCTGGAGGCAGTGCGGGTCTGGATGGGTAGGAACAGGCTCAGACTCAACCCCTCCAAGACTGAGTGGCTGTGGATGCCGGCATCTCATGGTCTAGTACCCCCATTACTCCAGATGGGGGGGGGAGTTGCTTATTCCCTCTGAAAAGTTTCGCAATCTTGGCGTCCTCCTAGATTTGCAGCTGTCCTTAGTGGACCATCTGACGGCCGTGACAAGGAGGGCTTTTGCACAGGTTTTCCTGGTGCGCTAGTTGCACCCTTTCCTAGACTGGGATGCCCTCTGTATAGTCACTCATGCTCTCGTTATCTCGCGTTTGGATTACTGCAATGCCTTCTACATGGGGCTGCCCTTCTGGTAAACCCAGAGACTCCAGCTGGTCCAGAATGCAGCCATGCGGGTTGTTATAGGAACTTCCCACTACTCCCGTGTTACACCACTCCTGTGCGAGCTGCACTGGTTACTGGTGGTCTTTCAAATCTGCTTCAAGGTGCTGGTACTTACCTATAAAGCACTCCATGGCACGGGCATGGGGTACTTACAGGATCACCTCCTACCGGCCTGCCACCGCCCAGTGCGTTCACACAGGACTGCCCTCCTCCGGGTGCCTTCGGCCAGACAATGTCAGCTGATGGTGCCCAGGAGGAGGGCGTTCTCACTGGGTGCACCAACCCTCTGGAATGGGTTACCCACTGAGCTCCGGATGGCCCCCGACCTCCGCACTTTTCACGCTGACCTGAAGGCATGGCTTTTCCAACAAATTGCTTGATCTACTGGGAGTCTTAGTTTTAACTTCTTGGGGATTTTAATTGGATTATTTTAGTATTAATTTTATTGTTCCATTGTTTTATCTTTGTGAGCTGCCCCGAGTCCTTTGGGAGAAGGCCGGCATATAAGTATGACTAGACTAAACTAAACTAAACTAAACTAAACTAAACTAAACTAAACTAAACTAAACTAAACTAAACTAAACTAAACTAAACTAAACTAAACTAAACTATCTATCTATCTATCTATCTATCTATCTATCTATCTATCTATCTATCTATATCTATCATTTATCTATATCTAACATCTATCTATCTTTCGATTTTTGTCCATCTATCTATCTATCTATCTATCTATCTATCTATCTATCTATCTATCTATCTATCTATCTATCTATAATCATCTTCATCTATCATCTATCATCTACCATCTATTTATATCTAACATCTATCTATCAATCTTTGTCCATCTATCTATCTATCTATCTATCTATCTATCTATCTATCTATCTATCTATCTATCTCTTGATCTTTGTCTGTCCCTGTATCTATCCATCCATCTATCAATCCATCTATCCCTATCCATCTATCCATCTATCCAACTCTATCTACATCCATCTATCTATCTATCTATCTATCTATCTATCTATCTATCTATCTATCTATCTATCTATCTATCTTAGTGCCCCCCCCCCCGTGTTCCTTGGTTTTTGTTACTAGAGCTTACAGATAATTTATATTTGCAGCATGCAAAGAAGATCAATAAGAATGATTAGGGGGCTGGAGGCTAAAACATCTGAAGAATGGAAACAGGAATGGAATATGTACAGTCTAATGAAATGAAGGACTATGAGTGGTATGATAGCAGTGTTCCAATATTTGAGAGGCTCCTACAAAGACGAGGGGGGTCAAACTATTTTCCAAAGCATCACAAAGCATCTGATCTATCTATCATCAATCTATCGATCTATCGATCTATCGATCTATCGATCTATCGATCTATCGATCTATCGATCTATCTCTATCATCTATCATCTATCTATTTCTATTGGTTGTGGAATTATGATTCTGATCCATTTCCTTTTACAATCCCTCTAGGGTTTTTCTTTTCTTTTCTTTTCTTTTCTTTTCTTTTCTTCTTCCTCGGAATTGTTGGGACGACTTCAGTCAAACCAGAATTTATTACCATGATTTACTAACAAAATTATTTGCATGACTTCTGTCAATGCTATTTGCATACCATTATTATGAAAGCCGCTTATTTGGAGAGCAGAGATGATATATGAGGGTTTATAACAAGCGTGCCTTGTTATTTAGACTTGATTTTTCATATGCAAAGGCAAGGGATACAAGCCCTGGAGACTGGCAGTCCTTTTTCTCATAGTGCAGCAATTGTTATATATCTGCAGGGGGGGGGGGACACAATAATTTTTTGTCCTTCTTGACCCCAAAGCTGAAATTCTGCTCGAGTGAAAACAATTATCGGCAGTGGACAGATATGGATAAGAAACCACAATTCGTCTTTCTCACTCCCTTCAAATGTTGATGTTGTTATTCCTTTCTTTTTCCTTTTCCAAATGACGGATGGCTCGAACTGCGGGGAGCAGGACACTCTTCACACACACACACACACACACACACACACACACACACACACACACACAATCTCACTTGAGCTCTGAAAGAACTTTAGCCCCCAAACCTTGATCTTATGAAGGGGTGGAATCAGAGGTGGGTTTGCAAACCGGTAGCGAAGATAAGTGAATACCACCACTGGTGGAAACTAATCAAGGAGAGAAGCAACTTAGAACTAAGAAGAAATTTCCTGACAGTGAGAACAGTTAATCAGTGAAACAGCTTGCCTGCAGAAGTTGTGAATGCTCCAACACTGGAAGTTTTTAAGAAGAGATTGGATAACCATTTGTCGGAAGTGGTGTAGGGTTTCCTGCCTAAGCAAGAGGTTGGACTAGAAGACCTCCAAGGTTCCTTCCAACTCTGTTATTCTGTTCTGTTCTGTTCTGTTCTGTTCTGTTCTGTTCTACCAAGGATTTTATTAGCTTTCTTGGCTGCTGCCACTCACTGCTGGCTCATGTTTAAATGATTAGGACTCCACTAGGACTCCAAGGCCCCTCTTATTTTTAGCTTTTCTGGTTTTTTACCATTATACTTGTTACTCTCTGAATAACAAGGAGCCTGATCCAATCCTGCCTATATTCAGACCCTGCTTACATTTTCACTGTGATTTTTTTCCCATTCGTACCTTTCAAACACCCAGATGATGAGGAAGAGTGGGCTGAAAAAGAAAAAGAAAATATCAAAGGACAGGAAAGTCATGAAACAATTCTTTCTCTTTAAAAAAAATAGTAATAATAATACTTGCCCCTCCAGTCCAAATAGAGCCGTGCAGAATTTTCGGTTCCACTTTTGAAAATTGGATTTAGTCATTCAGAACTTCAAGATCCAGGGAAAAGACTTAGATGGGGAGAAGTTTGAAGGACAATTTGGGGGAAAGGTTATCACAGCTGCCGAGGTCAAATTGGCTGTCTCCAAAGAAATAGATAAATTAGTGGAACCTTCAGCCTTTTTTGTCTCTCTCTCTGGTTTAGGACAAGCTCCTTTGGTAGAAACATAGACTTTTTTTTCTTTTTTTCCTCTTCTTTTCCTCTTTTTTTGGAGGTGTGGGAACCACAGGTTAATGTGTATTTCAATCAGATTAATCTGGCATGCAGAAAGGCATCTAGATGATTGCTATAAAAGTGTGCGAAGAAATATTCCTCTGGAGTGTCTATTATTAATTAGTTAATTAGCCACCAGGGCAAATATGCTTCCATCACTTGATGAGAACAATCTGTGAGATTCTGAACTCATTGACCTCCAATGGGAGATTTGACTCCAGGTCAATAGCCTGTTTGCTTGAAGCATGGCAGCCACCCATAACTATTTTTAACAGATGAGTTTTCCAGCAACTATTAAGAATGTCTATTACACACACCTTTGATGTCAAGAACATGCTTGTGCCACCCATTAATCATTAGCCAATCCTGGAAAGAACTATGTGAAGAAAATGCTTAATGGCTTAATCCCCAAACTTGTTGATCTCTTGAACGGATAAGGTGGTGAGCTCTAAGGCAAGCTTCAGAGCTATCTTCTCTTACAGCAGAAGTACAAGATTCCTGCATGTCCCTCTCTTTCTCTCCCTCTCTCTTTCCCTCTCTCTTTCCCTCTCTCTCTCTCTCTCTCTCTCTCTCTCTCTGTGTGTGTGTGTGTGTGTGTGTGTGTGTGTGTGGAAACAACTCAGAGTAGTGATCCGTCTTTGTTTTACTGGCCTTCAATGACAAGGTAAAGAAAGCATAAAGTTGGACAAGTCTTTCCAACCATCAATGTACCATCAATGGTTATATGACTGTCAATGGACTCTCTCTCTCTGTCCATGGATATCAATGGATTCATGGACTCTCTATCCATTGGTCATCAATGGAGTCTTGAGAAAGCCAACTCACATATGGACCTTATCCACATCCATGGAGTAACTCTGTTATCCTCCAACTGTTCACTCTGAGTCAAAGAGCTGGGATACATATTTCAAATTCATCTATGTATAGATAAAGATGATAGATAGATAGATAGATAGATAGATAGATAGATAGATAGATAGATAGATAGACAGAGAGAGAGAGAGAGAGAGAGAGAGAGAGAGAGAGAGAGAGAGATGATAGATAGATAGAGAGGGAGAGGGAGACAGAGAGATACAGGCATAAGTGGATGATGATAGATGATAGATGATAGATACATAGATAGATACATAGATAGATACATAGATAGATACATAGATAGATACATAGATAGACAGAGACAAAGACAGAAACAGATAGATGATGATAGATAGATGATAGATAGATAGATAAATAGATAGATAGATGATAGATAGATAAATAGATAGATAGATAGATAGATAGATAGATAGATAGATGACAGATAGAAAGGTAGATAAATAGAGAGAGAGAAACAGAGACAGACATAGATAGATCATGATGATGAGAAAGAGATAGGCAGAGGCAAAGACAGAAATAGATGATGATAGATAGATAGAGATAGATAGATAGATAGATAGATAGATAGGTAGGTAGGTAGGTAGGTAGGTAGGTAGGTAGGTAGGTAGAGGTAGAGGTAGAGGTAGAGGTAGAGGTAGAGGTAGAGGTAGAGGTAGAGGTAGAGGTAGATACAATATATGCACATACAGATATAGTTGAAGAGGAGATATATATATATATATATCCTCCATATATAAGTATGTATGTGTGTTTGTGTGTGTGTGCGCACACACACACACAAACCCACATGTACTTGAAGAGTTCCCTTCTGAAGCCAGAAAGAGAGAAAGTCAACAATGCAATTGCACTGAGAAGATTGTGTCCTTTTCAAGTAAAAGATATGCAGGCAAAACCTTCAAGACCAAGTAATAATCAATGTAAATATATTAATTTTATTTATTTTTTTTTATTTTTAATTTGAGTTATATGCCGCCCTTCTCCGGAGACTCAAGGCGGCTTACAATGCGTTAAGCAACAGCCTTCATACTTTTGTATATTTATACAAAGTCAGCTTATTGCCCCCACAAACTGGGTCCTCAATTTACCCACCTTAGAAAGGATGGAAGGCTGAGTCGACCTTGAGCCTGGCTAGGATTGAACTCAGAGAAATTACAGGCAGCTGGTGTTAATTGCTGCCTTTAGTAGAGGCATTAGCCCCCTACGCTACACAGGCTCCTACTTAATTAATTAATTAATTAATTCCTACTCCTAAATTAATATTTCAGGTCCAGTTGAACACTCTTTCGCTTCAATCAGACTGAAATGGCAGCTTCTGAAAAACATCAGCGTTGCGCATTCGAGCTTTTGTAAAGGATGGAACCCAACTGAGCCACGCAGCGGGCCCGAGATGAACTCCGCCTCTTTTCCAGTCCTTGCATTGTTTCCTTTGTTATTTCACACTGCACCATCCTAACACGAGACCAGCTTTCTGGTCATGATGCCTTTTTTTTTTTTTTAAATAATATCCATCTTCCAGCTCCTTGATCAGAGATGGCTGTTTCTCCACCCCCCAAGCCCCCCCCCAAGAGAAGGCCTGACATATTCACAGCTGGAAAATTGCAGATGCAACCCAACAAGCTAAGAGGAAACAGTCTTGCAAGGCAGTTAGCTTTCCTTGGGTCAACCAGCCCAGTTTTGAGCAGCCTTTCAGAAGGGAAAACGGCACCTTTCCTTCTCCAGATGTTAATTGCCAACAAAACACACAGGTCCACCAGTGGATTTCACATATTCTTTTTTTTTTAATATACTTTATTAAGTTTTTATAGATACAAAAATTTACATTTCTATTTACATCGGATACGCAGTGTTTATACATATGTACATAATATTACCTGGTGTCACTTTTACTATTTGTTATTACTTATTTAACACACCTTTTTGCTCCTGTTTTAATTTTTTCGTTCATCCATTCGTACCACCTTTCCCACACAGTATAGTAATCCAAGTTTTCATCATTATTTATTTCATGGCTTAATTTACTCATCTCTGCACACTCTAGTACCTTCCTAAGTATAAGTTCTTCTGGTGGCAAGGTTTTCTCCTTCCAGTATTGGGCATAGGCCAACCTAGCAGCTGTAGTTATATGTATCATTAAGTGGGTCTTTATCTTTCCAAATCTCGTCTTCACTATTCCCAGGAGAAATAATTCCGGTATCAGCTCTACTTCTTCTCTGATTATTTCTTGTAACCATCTCCCAATTCTGGTCCAATATTTTTTCACTTCAGGGCACATCCACCACATGTGAAAGAAGGTGCCCTGACCGTGGCCACATTTCCAGCAATTTGGGGACATATTAGGGTACATCTTCGCTAGTCTAGCAGGCGCTAGGTACCACCTGTGGAACATTTTATAGTGATTCTCCTTGTATGATGCAGCTCTAGTCAACTTATAATTTTTATTCCATGCCTCTTCTCGTTCGTTAAAATTTAAATTATATCCAATATTTTTTTCCCAAACACTCAGTTGTTTTTTAGCTATGGCTTCAGCTCTGTCTTCGTCTAATAAATAGTTATAAAATTTAGCTAGGACTTTTTTTCCCTAGCTTTCACATATTCATACCACCGGTTCACTCCACGCATGTGGGCTCGCATCACACACCAGGGTAGGGTAGGGTAGGGTAGGGTAGGGTAGGGTAGGGTAGGGTAGGGTAGGGTAGGGTAGGATAGGATAGGATAGGATAGGATAGGATAGGATAGGATAGGATAGGATAGGATAGGATAGGATAGGATAGGATAGGATAGGATAGGATAGGATAGGATAGGATAAAGAGTAGGGTAGGGCAGGGCAGGGCAGGGCAGGGCAGGGCAGGGCAGGGCAGGGCAGGGCAGGGCAGGGCAGGGCAGAATAGAATAGAATAGAATAGAATAGAATAGAATAGAATAGAATAGAATAGAATAGAATAGAATAGAATAGAATAGAATAGAATAGAATAGAATAGAATAGAATAGAATAGCAAAGTTGGAAGAGGCCTTGAAGGCCTTCTAGTCCAAACCCCTCCTTAGGCAGGAAACCCTACACCCCTTCAGACAAATGGTTGTCTAATCTCTTTTTAAAACCTTCCAGTGTTGGAGCATTCATGACTTCTGGAGGCAAGTTGTTCCACTGATTAATTGTCCTCACCGTCAGGAAATTTCTCCTTAGTTCTAAGTTGCTTCTCTCCTTGATTGGTTTCCACCCATTGCTTCTTGTCCTACCCTCAGGTGCTTTGGACAATAGCTTGACTCCCTCTTCTTTGTGGCAGCCCCTGAGATATTGGAAGACTGCTATCATGTCTCTCCTAGTCCTTCTTTTCATTAAACTGGACATACCCAGTTCCTGCAACCGTTCTTTATGTTTTAGCCTCCAGCCAACAATAATTTTTGTTGCTCTTCTCTGCACTCCTTCTAGAGTCTCCACATAACCAAAACTGAATGCGGTATTCCAAGTGTGGCCTTCCCAAGGCATTATAAAGTGGTATTATACTTGAGCATAGGACAGAAAGCAACAGAAGGAAACTAATCGAAACCAGCCTAAAACTAAGGAGAAATTTCCTGACATTGAAAACAATTTATCAGTGGAACAGCTTACTTCAAGAAGTTGTGAGTACTCCATCACTGGAGTTTTTTTAAGGAGAGATTGGACAGCCATTTTTCTGAAATGGTTTCCTGCTTGAGCAAGGGGTTAGATTAGAAGACCTCCAAGGTCCCTTCCAACTCTATTATTCAAGAAGAGATTGGACAGCTCCCATTTTGCCCAGAGTAGTATAGGATCGCTTGCCTTGAATTAGTCTTCTGGCAATAGGGAGTTGGACTAGAAGACCTCCAAGGTCCTTTCCAACCTTATTATTCTATCTTCTATAAACTGTACTATTCATATCTTTCAGAAGGCTGGCAAACCGTTTTAAGGAATAATTGGGAAGTCAAGGGAAAGAATTCTCAATATTTTCTCTTTTCCCATGGAACGATTATTCTACAATGACTGACATGTTCCGTACTTTCTCCACAGCTTAAATCTCTCCCAACCTCACCCTAGGACTCCACTGTACAGGTAGTCCTTGACTTACAACACTGAAAACAAGGATCATTTTTCCATACTTACGACCATTGTTGCATCCCTATGGTCACGTGGTCAGAATCCGGATGCTTGGCAACTGACTCATACTTATGATGGTTGCAGCAGGGGTGAAATGCCACTGGTTCGGACCAGTTCGGGTGAACCGGTAGTAAAAAAATGCTACCAGTTCAGGTGAACCGGTATTTCCAGTTCACCTGACGATCACCTGGGTGACGATCAGCTGTGACAAATTTATATTAGCTAGAATATAGATATAGAATAGAATATAGAATATAGGATTTTGTTCTGCCCCAGCTACAAATAACTCAGCACACACAAAGTCCGTACAAACCTTAGTTTACTAATTAAGGACTACTAATGAGTTTTCTTAGTAGTTGTCTGAACACAACTTCAGTTTAAACCAGTCTTTTCTGAACAAGGGCTGTTAATTTAACTTCATTAATAGCTGACAAGAATCCGAAGAATAATAACTCAATTCTGAAGCACATTATTTCAGATTTCCACAGTTTACTGTGGTTGGCAGAATGCCCAGAAGCCTGGTAGCTCAGCAGACTAAAAGCATTGTGATTAACACCAGCTGTCTGCAATTACTGTAAGTTCAAATCTCACCAGGCTCAAGGTCAACTCAGCCTTCCATCCTTTCTAAGGTGGGTAAACTGAGGACCCAGTTTGTGGGGGCAATAAGCTGACGTTGTATAAATATACAAAAGTATGAAGACTATTGCTTAACGCATTGTAAGCCACCCTGAGTTTCCGGAGAAGGGCGGCATACAAATCAAATAAAAAAAAAACAAAATTTGCAGGAAAACTGACAAGAAAGGATCAAGAGCCGATCCGACGTTTCTGGAATCAAGATGCAAAGGAATATGAACAAAGTTGTTTCCTGCAAATTGCCTCAGTCTTCATCCTTCCTTAAATAGGCTATGGAAGTGGCCAATTAGCTCCAAGCCTTGCTCTCAAAGAGACCTCCTCCTGAGGAGCCACTCCTACCTTTTGGCAGCTCTGCACACTTGTGCATCGAGAAGAGGCTCCTCCTTTTCTTCCTCTTCACTTACAGGAGCTTCTGGAGGTTCTGAAGGCCCTGGCCGAATCCCTGCCTCTGGCACCACATTTTCTCCAGCCTCCTCACTGTCTGACTCGAGTGCCAGCTGGCCAGGCTGCTGGCACATCACCACACTAGCCTCCTTGCTGTCAGAATCAGCTACTAGCGGCCACAGGCCGCTGATGGGCCACAACAGATTTCCTGGTTTCTAGCTAAACTAACTTGTATGGCACAGCAGATTCCCCCCCGCCCACTTGATATTCTACTTACCTTTGCAGATTCGGAAGGCTTCAACATGTTCCTTTTTTTGCGTTGCGTGTGTTTGGTACCAGACTCACAGATCCAGTATTCTGGGATCATGTGAACACCTCTTGCCACCTTCTGACAAGCGACATCAATAGAGAAACCTGATTAACTTAATGGTGTTTCTCGCTTAACAACTGTAGTGATTTACTTAGCAACCGAGGCCAAAAGGGTCATAAAATGGGGCAAAACTCAAGAACTGTTTCCTTTAGTCATTTTTAGCTCAATTGTGGCCATAAGTCAAATACTACCTATAAACTCTTTTTTTTTTGGGGGGGGGGGGGGAAGGAAGAGCTATAAAAAATCACCCCAATGCATGCTGACTAGTTTACTGCTGGTTTCCATTTTATACATACCATATTTTTCGGAGTGTAAGACGCACTGGAGTATAAAACGCACCTACCTTTTTTGGTGAGGAAAAGAAGAAAAAGAAATCTCCCTCTGCCTGTGTCTCTGAGTAATTTTGCCTCGTTGCAGCAAACAACAAACAGCCTGCTTTACTTTCAGTTTTGTTTTCAGCATAGCTTGATTAGCACAAGGGGAAAAAAAAATCTGCTCCAGCAATTTTCTTCCCTGCAGCAGAGACCTGCACAAAACAGCTGAGAGCAAATCAGCTGAGAGTCGGGAGGCCGATTCAATCAACTTGTGCTAATTAGGATATGCTGAAGTTGAAAGGAACTGTTTTTTCTTGCAAGGAGATAAGTGCTGCAAGGCAGAGACCAAAGGGTGGGGGCCAGTGGGTGGGCAGGACTACATTCAGTGTATAAGACGCACCTAAATTTTCATCCTCTTTTTGGCGGGGGGGGGGGAAGGGGATGAAAAATACGGTACTCTGAAAAATATGATAGCTAACATCAGGTCGGCAATTTGAGTCCTTCTTTTCCAAAGCAGTTCAAATATTGCCTTCCATCATTTTGGAGTGCAGGATTCTCATTGCTCTGTGACTCCTCAAACACTGGAAGAAAACTTTCAGCTGAAACAGAAACCCCCAACCTTCAAATATTCATATCAGCCTTTTCTTTAAAAACTTAATGGAATTCTTCTAACCCTCCATGGTGAATAGATTCCAGCTGTGCCAGAATAACTGAAAGTGTCTGTTGTTTGAGTGTGAGCACCGTCCACACATGTCCACTATTATTTGAATGCTCTGGAGAGAGAAGGGAGGCTGAAGAAGAGAGTATGAAATGGATGAGTATCAAACAACCAGGGGGAAGAAAATGGGAAACATGACATAAAAGACTGAGTGCAAAGCTTGATTTTGAATATATTGGGGTGGTTCCTGTGTAAAATCTGGTATGTTAAGCATGCAAAACCCCTTCCTTTCCAAGAGAAAGAGTAAGGGGGAGAGAGAGAGAAGAGGGGAAAAGAGAAAGAATGAGAAAGAGCAAAAAATGAGAAAGAGAGAGAGAGAAAAGGAAAAGGAAAAGAGTGAAAGAGAAAATGAGAGAATGAGAGAAGGAAAAAGTGTGAGGGAGAAAGAAAGAAAGAACAAGAAACTGGGAAAGGTAGAGAATGAGAGAATGAGATAAAGAAAGAAAGAGAAAGAAATTGAGAGAATGAGAGAGAGAGAAAGAGAGAAAGAAAGAGAGAGAACAAGAAAGAACAAGAAAGGGAGAGATAAGAAAGAGAGACAAAGAGAAGGAGAAAGAAAGAAGGAGAGAAGGAGAATTAGAAAAATAAATCATGGGAGAAAGAAAGAAAACAAGAAAGTAAAGAGAGAGAAAGAGAATAAGAAAGAAAGAAGGAGAGAAGGAGAATTAGAGACAAAGATAAATAGAATGAAGGAGAAAGGAAGAAAGGAAGTAAAGAGAGAAAGGGAATGAGAAAGAAAGAATGAGAGAAGGAGAATTAGAGAGAAAGATAAATAAATGAGGGAGAAGGAAAGAAAACAAGAAAGTAAAGAGAGAGAAAGAGAATGTGAGAGAGAATAAGGGAAAGGGAGAAAGAAAGAAAAAGAAATAAATTGAG
The DNA here is from genome assembly GCA_030761175.1 of Masticophis lateralis. Taxonomy (NCBI): domain Eukaryota; kingdom Metazoa; phylum Chordata; class Lepidosauria; order Squamata; family Colubridae; genus Masticophis; species Masticophis lateralis. Next base: position 278,574,133 of record JAUDYJ010000002.1, on the reverse strand, counting down.
AAAATATGAGAGAAAGCGAGAGAGAGCGAGAGAGAGATGAAATTTCTGTGACTCAGAGAAATAGAACTTTGATGGCATTGGAAACAAATCTGAAAGGCATCTATAGATCCAGAGAGGAGTGTAGATGATCCTTCCAAATTCTCCTTCCTATTTTGTGTTCAAAGAAATGCTGAGAAACACTTTTCTCCTCACTAGAAAGGGGGGGGGGATTCTGGAGGGGGAACCTCCAGTAATATCTTAGGGAAGAAACAAACTTAAAAAAATAGTAATTATTTTCTTTGGTCTATAATTTAAGAAGCAAAAGCAATGGCCCAAAATATCGGGTGCAGCAGAGCTTCTGTGATGGAAAGGTGTTCTGAGACATGGCATGGGGAGGGGGATGTCAGTGGCAGTTTGAAGAAAGAAAAAGAAAAGAGGCGGAGGAGGAATTTTCACTTCCAGGACTAGATGGCCCCCACTTTGGTAAGCTTTTAGGAAGGTTATTGGTTATTGGAAGCATAAGGGCTGTTGTCCATGATAATGTTTGGTTGTAAGTTTTTGATTGTTGAATTCTACTACTTATTTGTTTATTTGTAGTTGGGAGGGGAAGGAAGGAAGGAAGGAGGGAAGGAAGGAAGGAAGGAAGGAAGGAAGGAAGGAAGGAAGGAAGGAAGGAAGGGGGAAGAAGAAGAAAGAGGAGGAGGAGGAAGAGGAAGAGAAGAAAGAGAAGAATAAGAGGAAGAATAAGAGGAAGAGGAAGAGGAAGGAGGAGGAGGAGAAGGAGGAGAAGGAGGAGAAGAAGAGGAGGAGGAGGAGGAGGAAGAAGAAGAGGAAGAGGAGGAGGAGGAGAGGAGGAGGAAGAAGAAGAAGAAGAAGAAGAAGAAGAAGAAGAAGAAGAAGAAGAAGAAGAAGAAGAAGAAGAAGAAGAAGAAGAAGAAGAAGAAGAAGAAGACAAGCAGCAGCAACAACAACACAGATCCTTATGGGCAGAAGAAGACTTTAATGCCATCTATTGATTTATATAAAATTTAATGCAAAGCTGTTCATTTAATGTTTAATTTAATAATGGTGTAACTCTCTGAAACAGAGAGGCAGGTCCCGGGATTAAAATATATTTAAAATATACCCAATATAAGAATGCTTCTGTATTGACAAACAGCAAACAGACAGACAGACAGACAGATGTGTTAATACATAGTTCCTTGTAAGACCCAGCATCAAGTCGTCTTGAAAACTGAAAAGTTTTGCCGTTGTGGAGTTTTTTTTTATTTCTGAGCAATGTCTCTAAGCCGTTGCTCATTTGATATTTTGAAAAGGCTTTATCTATTTGTTTGACGATTGGCCGGTCCTGAAGATATTGATTCCTGTCACTCTCCAGAGCACCAAGGTTTGACACAAAGTAAATTTATGGAGCAAGCCCCATCTTTTGTTATCTCTTGCTTGGCATTTCAGCTCATCTGGTGTCCAAAATATGTCACGAACTTCGCAAGGCTATCTAACTTTGCTGGATGTGGTGTCAACACAACTGGGAGCTCATAGATCAAAGGAGAATGGATAGAAGTGCCAAAAAAAGAAATTGAGTGCAATTTTTTTTTGGAGGTCATTTTGGAAGTGTAGTTATTGCTTTGCCCTCTCCAGATTTGCAAGAGATGACACAGCTGTTTTGAAACAACTTCTTCTTCTTCTTCTTCTTCTTCTTCTTCTTCTTCTTCTTCTTCTTCTTCTTCTTCTTCTTCTTCTTCTTCTTCTTCTTCTTCTTCTTCTTCTTCTTCTTCTTCTTCTTCTATTATTTCATGCAATCCAATTCTGCAATTGTGTTTCTGTTCTTCAGTGTTATTAAGCAGTAGTAAGACTGTATGGGTTGGGGTGTGAATGCAAAAAAAGGGGTATGTCGGCCCAGGAGCCATTTTTCTCCTGGCATCTTCAGGGCTGGCACAGTAAAGGCCGGGCGAGCTGCGGGAATGGAAGGGAGTGGGGGAGGTAGAGATAGCAAAGGGATTGTAACCAAATAAAATTCTTTCCTCTGAGAGCCAAGGACGTTCCCACCAGGTGCAAGAAGGTGGAGCGTGAGGCCAGATCACAACCTTGAGAATGACCCTCACTCTGTCAAGGACTTTGGAGTACTCATCTCTAAGGATCTAAGTGCCAGAGCCCACTGTAACAACATTGCCAAAAAGGCATTAAGAATTGATAACCTAATCTTGCCTAATGTCAGGTGTGACTCCTTTCAAAATTCAAGAAAGAATAACCCAAACTCCATTCTCATTGAAGAAAGGTACTTTTACTGAATATGAACTGAGTGCAACCATAGAAAAAGAAGATCTGAAGCATAGGTGCGAAAATCACATATAGAAAGTATCCCCTCCCAACTGTCCAGAGTAGATCATCCAATCCACAAGTCCTCCAGGGGTCGTGTGGGAGCACATGTCTGGCAGTGTCATCCTCCTGCTATGCCACAATCGTTGACCTTGAGACATATCAACTTCAAAGAGAGAACTGCAGCAAAGATTCACTTTCGTTTTCCCTCCAGCATGCTTCCCCCATTAACTCCCCCTCCCCCCCATTTCCATGGCAGCTGAGCAAGCAAGCATCAAAAGAGTAGAGGCTGACATGTAGCTTCTTCTCTGGTAATATTGTACCAGAGCATACAAAACCTTTGCTAGACCAGTTCTCGAATACAGCTCATCTGTCTGGAGCCCGCACTGCATATCAGACATTAATACAATTGAATCCAGAGATATTTCACGAGAAGAGTCCTCCACTCCTCCGCTCACAACAGAATACTTTATTTATTTATTTATTTATTTATTTATTTATTTATTTATTTATTTATTTATTTATTTATTTATTTATTTATTTATCGGATTTATATGCCACCCTTCTCCCGAAGGACTCAAGACGGCTCACAATAATGAGAAACAGAAAATACAAAAGTTAAAAGACAAATTAAAATGGAATATCCAATAAATAAAATTAAACATGGGAATACTAATTCAAATTTAAGATTTAAGAATATAAAAACCTTATGCCACCAGACTTGAAATTCTGGGCTTAGAAAACTTAGAACTATGCCACCTTCGGTCCGACCTAAGCGTAGTACATAAAATTATCTGTCCTACCTGTCAATGACTACTTTCAGATTCAACCACAACAATACACGAGCAGACAATAGATACAAACTTAAAGTGAACCGCTCCAAACTCGACTGCAGAAAATATGACTTCCAGCAACAGAGTGGTCAATGCCTGGAATGCACTACCTGACTCTGTGGTTTCATCCCCAAACTCCCAAAATTTTAACCTTAGACTGTCTACTGTGGACCTCACCCGATTCCTAAGAGGTCTGTAAGGGGCGTGCATAAATGCACCAACGTGCCTACCGTCCCATGTATTGGTATCCATTTCATGTATTCATAATCATGTTTATACTTATATCTGTTATCTTATACATGCTTGACAAAATAAAATAAAATAAAATAATAAAATGATAGATAGATGATAGATAGATAGATAGATAGATAGATAGATAGATAGATAGATAGATAGATAGATAGATAGATAGATAGAAAAATAGAAAATAGATAAATAGATAAATAAAAATAAACTTTGGACTGGGCCATGTGATGGATTGCATGGGCAGGGGGAGGTGTAGGAAGTTAGCACCCACCCCTCTCCTAGAAGAATGAAATATTCTAGGAAATATTAAAAAAGCAGAATATTATAGCTCCCTGGATGAGAAAAGGAGGAACATGCTCTTGGAAAGTAGACCCCACCTTTATTAATAGCCCCAGAAAGACTTGTGCCATTCTATACAGGACAAAAGGCTGGGCCAGCTTAGCTACAACACAAAAGATCTTCACCCTCAGGACATAATAGGATTAGCCCTCTATCCATCTCACCACATGGCACCTGGGAAGATTACATCATCCAACAAGATTCAACCAAGCCTGGGACTCAAGACAACCTACAAAGCTGCCCCTGCATGGCCCCATGGGAGTCTGACAACCAATCAGAATTCATTTCTTTCACAGGAACAGGAAGCAAGTTCAAAACTCACAAGAGGGTATAAATATATCTCACTCTCTACTCCATGTGGTCAACTACCCAGGACTTCAAAACCATGTGGTCCTGTTCACCATTAAACCATCTTTCCAAACAGTCTCCATGTTTCCAGTGTCTTTCTCTCCACTTGGAACCAAACCCAGATGAGTATTTTTTTCCAATAAAGGAAAATTGTAATTTTAACTACACGGGAAACCCAAGGAGGTCCTTAGAGTCGGGTTTCCCCAGATGTGCCAATATGACCTACCTAAAAAATCTGTACTCTGAGGAATGTGCCAGCCTTGGAGTTCTGATTCGGTTGGGAGGGTTACTTGGGACAGAGCAAATGGAGGCATATAAAGAATAAGAGTACACATGTAGTACAATCCTTGGGGGGGGAAAGGGTTAGACAAATGTTCCAGGCATGCACCAACAGATCCCCAAAGTTCCTTCCTGCCTTCGGATCTAAAAGGGTGTACAGTTCCATTAAGTAAAGTGAAATTTCATTTTCATAGCCTAAGTAGAATAATAGAATCATTGATTATGTGTCTGGGCAGTCACATATATTCCACAGACACACACACCCACGAGGACTATCTGTCTTCAGGCTGATCATTCAAGAGATCACTTCCAAGAGTGCAACTATCTTCACTGCAACTGATTCCATCCATCTTTTTGCTCTTTCTTTCTTTCTTTCTTTCTTTCTTTCTTTCTTTCTTTCTTTCTTTCTTTCTTTCTTTCTTTCTTTCTTTCTTTCTTTCTTTCCTCTGTCTCTCTGTCCTGCCTTCCTTTCAAAAATTTCATGTTAATGTATGCCAATTGTCAGGGTTCAAAGTAACGTACTCATCGCAAACAGAACTCCGGTATTTTCTCAAAACACCGATTAGTGCACCTTTAAAATGGCAATAAGGTTATTCTAAGTTATTCTAAGGTCTCCCTCCTTCCCTCCCTCCCTCCCTCCCTCCTTCCTTCCTTCCTTCCTTCCTTCCTTCCTTCCTTCCTCTCTACTCTATTATACTCTACTTTATCCACTTTTCCTCTTCTTCCTCCTCCTCCTCCTCCTCCTCAACTTTTGTTTCTTCATTTTATAACAGTAGGTGTGTTTACACTTTCTGTCTACCTAACCTTTATTTTGTTCCAGTCTATTTGTCATAGTTTCTATAGCCCTACAAACATGTTTTTTCTTTTGTCAGAGCTTAAGTGGAAATGTTGTTTTGAAACAAAGCACTGAAGAGATGAGATGTTCTGTTTCCATTTGTGTGACCCATAATGCTTTGATCTTGTCAGCAACCAGGTTGAAATGCAGAGGTCCCTGGTATCAAATTGAATTGGTCAGTTGCAATCACCTTTGTTTGGTTCTTCACTTTTTTTTATTGGCACATACCTGATTGACTCTCTCCCTCTCTCTCTCTCTCAACTCTCTCCTATCTATTTATCTATCATCTTCGTTTAATGGCCCCATAATCCCTTGCGGGGTGGAATCTGAGCAACTGAATGGAGCTAGCAGAGTATTTTGATGGCCGGATGCCCTTCCTGTCGCCAATGCAGAGTTTTGTTCAGCAGATATATTCTCAGAGAGAGAAATATCTGCTTCTATCTAGGATCGAACTCACAGCCTCCTGATTGTGAGGCAAGAGCTCCACCTCTAGGCCACTGCACCACTCCTCCTATCATCTATCCATCCATCCATCCATCCATCCATCCATCCATCCATCTATCCATCCATCTTCCCTTCTTCCATTTATCCATCCATGCATCTGATTTGATACCATCTTAATTCTGTTCATCTATTTTTCTTTAATCCTCATTTCTCCATCATGTTCTCTCTCTCATAGAGAGGGTCTCCTCCGGGTGCCGTCAGCCAAACAATGTCGGCTGGCAGCCCCCAGGGGGAGAGCTTTCTCTGTGGGGGCACCTACTATCTGGAATGAGCTCCCCCCAGAGATACGGAGGATCCCGGATCTGCCCACCTTCCGTCGCGCTCTTAAGACTTTTCTATTTCAAAGGCGGGCCTGGCCTAACCACTCCCCGTTTTTAGTGTTAATTTTTTTAAAAAAATTAAATTATATTGGGGTGTTTTAATTCTGTCCGGGCCAAATTCATTTAATCTGTTTTTAGTTGGTTTTTAAATTTTGTACGTATGTATTTTTATTGTTGGCTGTACACCGCCCTGAGTCCTTCAGGAGTAGGGCGGTATATAAATCCAATAAATCTAAATCTAATGTTTCCAGTTGACATGAAAGGGGGATACTGCTCTTCATCTGGGGGAAGAGAAAACAATGCTACCTATTATGTGACCTTGTCGGCGTTTTCTTATATGACCTAGAGGTTTGCACAATTAAGCAACATAGTCCACACTTGTAGAGTCCTTATTGAGTCCAATGTGTCTTACATTCAAAAGGGGGTGGTGTAGGAAGATAAATATCAGATTCAAAGGACCAAGAAGGACACATTACTTGCTATTTAAGAATAGTTTCTTTATTGTTGCTCACTTACAGGTAGGAATCTTGCCAAACTAAAGCAATTACCTGAAATAACTATTTGGGACAACTTGAGTAGGATAGGATAGGATAGGATAGGATAGGATAGGATAGGATAGGATAGGATAGGATAGGATAGGATAGGATAGGATAGGATAGGAAAGGAAAGGAAAGGAAAGGAAAGGAAAGGAAAGGAAAGGAAAGGAAAGGAAAGGAAAGGAAAGGAAAGGAAAGGAAAGGAAAGGATAGGGATAGGGATAGGGAAAGAGAAAGGGAGAGGAATAGGGATAGGGATAGGGATAAGGAGAGGGATAGGGATAGGGATAGGGATAGGGATAGGGATAGGGATAGGGATAGGGACAGAATATGATATTTTGAAATTTTGTTGCATACAGCTCTCAAAGGGTTTCCACCTTCAATATATCCTACGTTAACTTGACAAACAAACAAATAACAAATTATGCATATACCCTCATACCAATATGTATTATATGACACAGAGAAACAACACAGTCTAGTTTGTAAGAATGGAATGGAATGGAATGGAATGGAATGGAATGGAATGGAATGGACTTGCCTGGACTGGACTAGACTAGACTAGACTAGACTAGACTAGACTAGACTAGACTAGAATAGAATAGAATAGAACACAACACAACACAACACAACACAACACAACACAACACAACACAACACAATTGATTCAAGATAATTTTTCAGTGTTTGTAGAACATAGTTTAACAGAGTTTGAAGGGAACCCCCTGTCCAAGCAGGAAACCCTACATCATTTCGGACATGTGGCTGCCCAGTCTCTTCCCACAACTTCTGAAGGCCAGCCATTCCATCTCTTCATTATTTCTCATCTAAGAAATTTCTCCTTAGAGCCCTCAGATCAGGCAAACTCCTTGTTGTCAGCTCTTGACTTGAGAATGAGCCCCTGATCTGCAACTAGATCTTCCATTTACGACTCAGGAGAAGTAAAAACTGTTAATATTTCCAGCATATTATTTCATGGAGTGGTTTGAGGAAATTCAGCAAAATATAGGAAGCCATTGAAGCAATCCTTCAGCTGTATGCCCCATTGAAGTTCCAAGTTCCCCTTTCCTCACAAATGCTCTGCGTGCCTAAAATGAATTTTAAATATCCATATTCCTCTTCCATTATCGAGTATCAAGTTGGAAAAAAGCCTGGAACAGCCTACTTTCATTGTTATGTTTAAGAGGGAATAATGTTGGCTTAACGTCTTGATGAGCTTCAAATCAGTAGAGAGCTACTAAACTGTAATGTAAATGAATGTGGTATTAGTGCCCACTGAATAAACTGTATATGATTAGTCAAATTTTTAGTACACACAGCTTAAAAAGTTTTAATTAAGATTTTTAATTAATAATTCAGAAATTAATCTACCAATAATTATAACTCTGATTATACAGTTTAATTGTGTTTAATGATTGGGGGCTGATTAATGATCAGGCTAAGGCTTTCACAAGGGTAGTGGCGATAGAATCCATTCAGGGAAGTTAAATAGCCAATCTTACTTTATATTGTGGGTTGATAAAATAACAAAGTAAAATAAAAGTACAGGTCCACAATCGAGTTCAAAATTTCTGTTGCTAAGCAAGACAGCCAGGGGTAAAATGCTCCCGGTTCGGACCAATCGCCTGATCCAGTAGTGATGGAGACCGGTAGCAAAAATCCCTGCCCCCTCTCCCCATGCCCAGCTGAGCCGCACAATCATCAGAGGCTTTTTTTCTTTTTTTTACTTTTAAAAGCATTATTTTACAAACTTTTTGGCCGAAAAAATGCTTTTAAAAGTAAAAAACAAAGCCTCTGATGATCACGTGGCTCAGTTGGGATCGTCAGAGGCATTTAAAAGAAAAAAAAAGCCTCTACCGATCAGACAACTCAGCTTGGATCGTCAGAGGCATTTAAAAGAAAAAAACCCTTTTTTTTCTTTTAAATGCCTCTGACGATCCAAGCTGAGTTGCCTGATCGGCAGAGGCTTTTTTTCTTTTAAAACCCTCTGATAATTCATGCTGAGTTGCCTGATCGTCAGAGGCATTTAAAAGAAAAAAAGCCTCTGCCAATCAGGCAACTCAGCTGGGATCCTCAGAGCCTTTTGAAAGCATTTTTTTCAACCTCTTCACTGAAGAGGTTGTAGAAAAAATGTTTCTAAAAATTTTTTAAAAATCGCCATGTCCACCCAGTCACATTACCCTCACCCCCACCCACCAAGTCATGCCCACAGAACCGGTAGTAACAAATTTTAGATTTCACCACTGAAGACAGCTGTCGAGTGAATTTACCTCGGTTTCTTCCCACAGTTGTTCTGTGAATCACTCTGGTTGTTAAGTGAGTAATGTGATTGTTAAGTGAACCTGTCTTTCCCATTGGCTTTGCTTGTCAAAAAATCACGAAAGGGGATGGTATCACTCCAAGACATTTGAACCGTCATAAATCTGAGTCAGTTGTCAAGTGTTTGAATTTCGATCACGTGCAGAAGCTGCAATGGTCCTAAATATGAAAAATGGCCATAAATCACTTTTTTTTTCAGTGCCTGTTGTAACTTCGAGTGGTCACTAAATGAACTGTTGTAAATCGAGGACTACTTACGTAGCTTAAACAAGGAGGGGGAAAAAATCCCAATGTACACATCTGGAATAGTTACTGCATCCAATTTTGGTCACCACATTAAAAAAAGATGTTGAGACCAGGGACATGTGATTAAAAAAAAAATACAATATTTAATTGTACATATTACAACAGCGGCAAGAATAATAGATGCACAAAATTGGAAAAATAATAATACACCAATGGAAGAAAATTTGATTAGAAAAGTGCACAGAGAGGGACACGCTCACAAAAGAAATACAAGAAAAGGAGGAAATGGAATACTACCTAGTATGGGAGGAATGGTATGAAGATTAGAAGAGAGGGATAAAGGGCAAGGAAAGAGTAAATGAGGAAGAGATAGGAGTTGAAATGTAGTAACAAACAAGTGGAATTGGAACAGAGACAGAATGTATGATTAAAATTGAGTACATTGTTATCTTCATATATATAAATCAATATTAGAATCATATGTATAAATGATAATTTTTTTTAAAAATTTGATTTATATGCCGCCCTTCTCTGGAGACTCAGGGCAGCTTACAATCGTTAAGTAATAGCCCTCATACTTTTGTATATTTATACAAAGTCAGCTTATTGCCCCCAACAACCTGGGTCCTCAATTTACCCACCTTATAAAGGATGGAAGGCTGAGTCTACCTTGAGCCTGGCTGGGATTGAACTCACAAGTAATTGCAGCAGCTGGATCTTAAATGCTGCCTTTGTAGGAGGCATTACTCCCCTACGCTACTCAGGCTCCTTGAAGGGGGAAAATAGATATGTAAGAAATGTTTATTGATGCAAAAATGTTGAAAAGAAGGAAATTGTAAAAATTTCTCTTTTTTGTTTTAAAAAAACTGTTTTTTAATAATAATAATAATAGAAAATGAGAAGGTGACGACCTTGTGGGACTTTCAAATACAGACGGATTGTCACTTGGAACACAACACGCCAGATATCACAGTTGTTGAAAATCAAAACGTACAATTTATTGACATTGCGGTATCAGGAGATGCCAGAGTCGAAGAAAAAGAACTGGAAAAAATCATGAAATATCCCGACCTGGCCATCGAAACTAAACGGCTATGAATGAAACATATAACAGTGATACCCATTTTCATCGGGGCACTTGGTACCATGTCCAAGAATTTTATAAGATATATCAGCAAATTGCAGCTTCCTACAATAACACCAGCGGAACTACAAAAAACTGTGCTATTTGGAACATCGTACATCTTAAGGTGGTATTTGGTTGATACCTAGGACCCTGGCAGCAACCTGTATCAACCATTAGCACCAGTCAATGGTATTTGTGATGCATTTTTGAATGTTCAGTTGACTGAGTTTCATGTTTAATGAATAAAGTAAATAATAATAATAACTTTATTGTCATTGTACATGTATACACAGTATACCCATACAACGAAATTCACTTAACACCCAAAGACTAGGTCTAACATACGTAACAATCCCCAAACACATTCCCACCCACCGCAAATTCCCCACCCCTGAAACATCCAAACATCCACACAACAGACCAAGTAATGCTGTCAAACATCTCACAGATATTTTTTTTTAAAAAATAAAAAAAATATTTTTTTAAAAAGATGTTGAGACCTTGGAATAGGTACATAGAAGAGCAACTAAGGTGATTAAAGGCCTGGAGACAAAAAAACAAAACAAAACAAAAAAAAAAACCCTTATGAAGAACAGTTGCAGGAATTGGGTATGGCCAGTCTAGAGAAAAGAAGGAATAAGAAGGTAACATGATAGAAGTGTTCCAGTATTTGGAGGGCTACCACAAAGAAGAGGGGATCAACTTTTTCTCTAAAGCACCAGAAGGCAAGACAAGAAGCAATGGGTGGAAACTAAGGGCCTGGTGGCTCAGCAGACTAAAAGCATTGTGATTAACACCAGCTGTCTGCAATTACTGTAAGTTCAAATCTCACCAGACGCAAGGTTGACTCAGCCTTCCATCCTTTCTAAGGTAGGTAAAATGAGGACCCAGTTTGTGGGGACAATAAGCTGACTTTGTATAAATATACAAAAGTATGAAGCTATTGCTTAACGCATGTAAGCCACCCTGAGTCTTTGGAGAAGGGTAGCATATAAATCAAATTAAAAAAAAAAACAAACTAATCAAGGAGAGAAGCAACTTAGAACTAAGGAGAAATTTCCTGATAATCAGAACAATTAATTAAGTGGAACGGCTTGTCTCCAGAAGTTGTGGGTGCTTCATTACTGGAGATTTTTAAGAAGAGACTGGACAGCCACTTGTCCAGAATTATATAGAGTACAAGGAGAGAAACAACCTGGAACTAAGGAGAAACTTCCTAACAGTGAGAACAATTAACCGGTGGAACAGCTTGCCTTCAGAAGATGTAGGTGCTTCATCATTGGAGGTTTTGAAGAAGAGACTGGACAGTCACTTTTCTGAAATGGTATAGAGCAGGGCTGTCAAACTTGTGGCCCATGGGCCAGATGAGTCATGAGCTGGTCATGCTAATGCCGAGTTTAGCGAAGGGGGAAAAAGTTGTGATACGTCATGTGACAAAGCCATGACGAGGTGAGTTTGACACCCCTGCTATAAAATCTCCTGCTTAAGCACAGGGCTGAACTAGAAGACCTCCAAGGTCCCTTCCAACTGTATTTTGATTGACCGATATTGCTTGTAGAATCTCTGTGAACTCGCGAAGCATTCCTGACCTGCTCTCGAGTTGCCATATGCAGGAGGATGGGGAACCGAGCCTCGCAGCTGCAGCGAGAGAATCGCACTTCAGTCAAAACAAAAGCACATTCCAGCCATCTCTATGTCAAGGCCATCTCCATAGAGACCCACAGTGGCCGGAGGGAGGGACTCTAAAACCCACAAAATTGCTTTGTTAGGAAATGTGACTGATGACACACCTTGGGGGGGGGGAGGGGGAAACAGGGACAGAGCTGGGGTGTGAATTAAGTGAGGTCAGAGTTGGCTACACTTGGAATGTGCCTCCTAGAGAGGCTCTGGAGGCTGGGGACAGCAAAAAACGTCACTTCCTGTCCAACCGGAAGTTGGGAAACAGGCCTTTTCAGACCTCTGGAGGGCCTCGGAGGGAGTGGGGAGGACTGTTTTTGCCCTCCCCTGATGCATAGAGAGGATCTGGAGCCAGATGAGAAAGAAAAACGGGCCTAATGGGCCATCACATGCCAGGAGTGGGGTGGGTGGGTTGCACACGCATGTGCAGGGCGGGGCGCATAGAATTATGGGTGTGGGCACCCACACGCATGAACCTCCCCCTCCTTCCTGTCATGCGATAGCAAAAAGATTAGCCATCACTGGTGTAAGGTCTTCTGCTTAGAGAAGGGAGATGGACTTTTAGACCTCCAGCGTCCCTTCCAGCCCTATGATTTTATATTCTATATTCTATATTATGCAGAAATTGAACACATCCAGTTTAATGAAAAGAAGGACTAGGGGAGACATGATAGTTCCAATATTTGAGGGGTTGCCACAAAGAAGAGGGAGTCAAGCTATTCTCCAAAGCACCTGAGGGCAGGACAAGAAGCAATGGGTGGAAACTCATCAAGGAGAAAAGCAACCTAGAACTAAGGAGAATTTTCCTGATAATCAGAACAAGTGATCAGTGGAACGGCTTGCCTCCAGAAGTTGTAGATGCTTCATTATTGGAGATTTTTAAGAAGAGACTGGATAGCCACTTGTCCAGAATTGTATAGAGTTCATTGCTTGAGTAGGGGATTTGACTAGAAGATCTCCAAGGCCCCTTCCAACTCTGTTATTCTGTCTTTATTAACATTACAACTATGATGCATCCTGCATGCACATGTTAGAGTGTTAGTTGGATGTATTGAATCAAAATTTCCAAAGTTCGTATATAAGGAAAGATCGAAAGAAATTCAAGATCATCTAAAAGACATAACTGTAGGATACATTACAACAAAAAAATATGCAATCTTTCATTTTCTTGTCTCGTTTTTTTTCCCCCTCACGAAGCTACATTTTTAAAGGAGAGTTTAAGATTCCTGCTAGGAGAAAAAAAGAAAGAAAGAAAGAAAGAAAGAATTTTGATGAATGCCTGAGAACTGGGTCTTTGTAGTGAGTAACATTTCTTACTGAAAGTCTTTCAGCCTTTTGAGTAGCTGAATGTATTAAAGACACCAAGCTGCTTCTTGAAACCATTTCAACTGTTTCTTCTGAAAGTACCACTTTCACAGTTGAAGGTCACAACAGAAAGTGCAATGAAGATGTCAACTTGGTATGTGGCAGCCTTGAAAAAGACAAAATCCATGCTGGGGCCATCAGGAAATGGACTGGAAATAAAACTGCCAAAACCGTAATGTACTTAACTTAATCTATTGTACATCCACAACTGACGTTCCGATTGTCACAATTGAGGGGGGGGGGGAAAGGACATACAGGGCGGGCCAAAGTCGAAAAGAGCAACCCAAAAGGACTTCAAGACCTTCCCTTTAGGAAAGATTATGACAGTTTGGACCCTTTGAAATAAGGAGATGATGGTGGAGGCAAAACCAAGATTTTAAACATTGTGAATGACATGGAGGAAACTGGCAATGAAACTGAGAGACACTCAGTCAGTTGTCTCAATCTATTATTATTATTATTATTATTATTATTATTATTATTATTATTATTATTATTATTATTAAATCTGTAGTGAGATTCACAGTCTTTGAGGCTGGTTAATAGCTCAGCAGCTCGAGTCCTAACCAAGGTCCT
>JAUDYJ010000002.1:278340289-278557789 GCA_030761175.1 Masticophis lateralis | reverse complement strand
AGCTATATGAATTAAAGAGTTCTGCCGGGATTAGGACTGTGCTGTATACTTTCTAAGGAAGCCTAGGTCAGAACAGGAAGAGCAATAAACAAAATGACTCAGAAGTTATTCCATGTATCTTTCTTGGTTTCTGGGGAAGTTTCTGACACATTCATACAAATACATTAGGAATATTTTCCTTTTATACTTAAGAACTAAGGATCAAAACTTCCATTTAAAACTTTAAAATGTGTACATGATGGGCATTTTTTTAAATTTAAAAAAAAAATCAGATTCAGAAGCATCCATGTCTTATTTTCTGGCCTCCATATCTTTCTGTTTTTTTGCCAACATTATGGCCACTAAATTCTCAAAGACAATATTACAGCAAATCACCTCAAATGTGCTCCAGGCGGAAGAGCAATTTCCTAATCAAAGTGCTTAGGTCTTTGAGGACAAGTTTAATTACTCTAATCTATACAGGCTGGAAAACATTGTGCTTAATGGAGTAATCTATGGAAGAGCGTGGAATTTTAAGCAGTATAGACTCACCCTGCTTTGGAAGAATCCCTCCTTGCTCAGCAGAGAGGCGATAAAATATATTTTAAAAATGGAGAACGTAAGTGGCATCGGAAGGAAACTTCAGATGTTCATAAATCCATCCAACAAAATCTTATGTAACCACGTTGAGAGCTTTATGTTGTGCGTGGAATAAACTGTTTACCAGAGACGATAGGCCTCGATGGAATCCCATGTTTCTTTTTATGCACTTTAATTGAAGTGTGTTTGCATAGCAATGCCGCACTCTGATTTTGTGGGCTATAAAGCCACGCGCATCGCTTGCCCTCTGGGTCCGCAGATGAAAACTGTAATAGCACCACAGTGTGAACTACAAAGCTGCTGGAAGGGCCGTTGATTTGATATTCATTCGCTCCGTATTTCCAGCCATTAACAGTTTCTATGGTTTTTTTTTTCTCCAGAAGGTAAATGATTAACCTTGGTGACCTGGCCAAGGTCCAGTTGGGATAATTATATCTTGTCTCCTTAACAACATCCAGCTGCCCTTTTTTTTTAAAAAAAAAATGTATAAATACTTTTGGTACTTTTTTTCCAGTGGATTTCTACTGACGGGAGCCCTCACTTGCCTTTCGGAATTTCATTCTGGTTTTCTTCTATTCATCAATTATATTCCCTTTTTTTTAACCTTTATATTATTGTTTAGCTCAGGGCTGTCAAACCTTGAGGGGGAGGGGGGCAGGCATGGCTGACTGGGTGGGTGTGGCTGACTGGATGGGCGTGGCTGACTGGGTGGGCGTGACCAGTTTGACATCACTCACAGGGTGTGACCAGTTTGACATCACTCACAGGGTGTGGCTGATGGGGTGGGCGTGGCCAGCTTGACGCCGCTCCCCAAACTGTTGGCATGTTTCCTCTTCATATTGGGTAGACATGGGCCAGGCCCTTACATTTTCCAGGGTGGCCCCACAGGCAGTAGTGAAATTCAATTTTTTTTACTACCAGTTCTGTAGGCATGGCTTGGTGGGCATGGTGTGGCTTGGTGGGCATGGCAGGGGAAGGATACTATAAAATCTTCATTCCCTCCCCACTCCAGGGGAAGGATACTGAAAAATTCCCATTCCCTCCCCACTCCTGGGGGAAAGATACTGCAAAATCTCCATTTCCTCTCCACTCCTGGGGGAAAGATACTGCAAAATCCCCATTCCCTCTCCACTCCTGGGGGAAGGATACTGCAAAATCCCCATTTCCTCTCCACTTCTGGGGGAAGGATACTGCAAAATCCCCATTCCCACCCCACTCGGGGGGCAGCCAGAGGTGATATTTGCCGGTTCTCCGAACTACTCAAAATTTCCGCTATCAGTTCTTCAGAACCTGTCAGAACCTGCTGGATTTCACCCCGCCTCATGGGCCGAATCCGACCACATTGCAGGCTGGATCCGGCCCACAGGCCTAAACCCCTGGTTTAGCTAGTTAGTTAAATGTATTGGTTAGTCAGATACAATGGTCTAATTGTGTGTGCAAGTTACACAACATGTCATCACTCTATGGGATATTGTAGGAGAAGGAGTGGCAGAACCTGGGGGCAGAGTTAAAAGAGGGGTCAGCCTGGAATCCCTAAAGGTAAAGATAAAGGTTCCCCTTGCACATATGTGCTAGTCATTCCCAACTCTAGGAGGTGGTGCTCATCTCCGTTTCAAAGCTGAAGAGCCAGCGCTGTCCGAAGACATCTCCATGGTCATGTGGCTGGCATGACTAAATGCCAAAGTCACACGGAACACTGTTACCTTCCCACCAAAGGTGCTCCCTATTTTTCTACTTGCGTTTTTTACGTGCTTTCGAACTGCTAGGTTGGCAGAAGCTAGGCTGGGACAAGTAATGGGAGCTCATCCCATTACAAGGCACTAGGGATTCGAACCGCTGAACTGCTGACCTTTTGATCGACAAACACAGCATCTTAGCCACTGAGCCACTGCTTCCCCTACATAGCCACAAAGTGAACTAAATCCAATCTCCCTTGAATCCCATTGTTGCTGTGAAGTCATGTCTGACTCTTCATCACCCCATGGACCATAGCATGCCATCCCCACCCCCTTCCCCATCCTCCACTGTCTCCCAAAGTTTGCCCCAATTCATGTTGTCAATGACACCATCGAACCATTTTATTCTCCGATGTCCCCTTCTCCTTTTGCCATCAATTTTTCCCAACATCAGGTTCTTTTCCAACAAGTCCTCTCTCCTCATTTGGTAGCCAAAGTATTTGAATGAATTCCATTGAGTCCTATCTAATTCCAAGCTGGTTCTGTTAGCTGAGAAGATTTCTGCGTATAGAGATAAATAGCAATAAATCAGTTTCATTGGACCTTCACACGTGGACCAGATCTTTCATGCATGACATTAATATTCTCAACTCACGGTTAGCACCTGCTTAGATCAGGATCTACAGGAGAAAGGTTGGACATTGTTTGTTTGTGGCTATGTAAGGATTCTAGGCTGCTCCTTCTTTTCACTCCATCCCCAGATTCTGCCACTCCTTCTCCTATAGATATGCTGCCACAAGATGTCAGGATATAGTATGTGAATGAGCTTCAAAAGTGGTCTGGACAACTTTCTGGAAGTCAGGTGTCAGGTTTTGAGGTCATCTCAAATAAATTGCATTTCAAACAAAGTCTTTGATGAAAATCTCTCATTTATTAAGCACGACATTTTAACTCCGACTCCATCGTAGCCAACACTGACTTCCTAACCCAAAACCCTCCCTTTCCTTTCCCCACTCCTCTGCACTCATTGGCTATCTTCCAAGTCACTCTACCCCTAATCTACTGCTCCAGCTCAAAGGAATTTCCCCCCTCCCATCCCATCTCCTAGGGGATATTATTTCCAGGGAAAATAAGTAGGTGAAATGTCAAACATCCCTTTCCAGATGCCTCCGCTTCTCCTTCTTATGTCAGCACTAGAGTAAATGCAGCTTGAAGTGCTGACATCAAGTCTGTTGATGTCTATGACATTTAAGGACTGGGTGCTACTTGGGACAAGACCACTTCTCCATCCTAGATGAACAATGGGGGGGGGGGAATCAATGGGGGGGGGAAGGTGTCTTGATTTCAGTGGAAAGCTGCCTAAATGAATTGACCACTATGTGGGGTGAAATGCTGGTTATATCTGATCCACTCAACTTGTGTAGCTGTGTAGTGCTTTGGATTTATTATTTATTTATTTATTTATTTATTTATTTATTTATTTATTATTTCAATTTATAAACCGCCCTTCTCCTTGCGGACTCAGGGCGGTGAACAGCCAGAATAAAACATGGTATACAAAAGTTAAAAACAATTAAAAAATATTAAATATTATTCGGCCGAGAATTAAAACAACCCAATTTAAAATCAATGTCAAATTTAAAAACGGAGGATGGGATCAAGCTAGCCCAGCTAGATGGAACAAATGGGTTTTAAGGGCCCGACGAAAGATCCGGAGATCTGGAATCCTGCGTATCTCCGGGGGTAGGTCATTCCAGAGGGCGGGCACTGCCACAGAGAAGGCTCTCCCCCTGGGAGTCGCCAGCCGACACTGTCTGGCCGACGGCACCCGGAGGAGGCCCTCTCTGTGCGAGCGTACTGGCCGGTGGGAGGCCATTGGCGGCAGAAGGCGGTCCCGCAAGTACCCAGGTCCTAAGCCATGGAGCGCTTTAAAGGTGGTCACCAACACTTTGAAGCGCACCCGGAAGACCACCGGGAGCCAGTGCAGCTCACGCAGGAGAGGTGTCACGTGGGAGCGCCACATCGCTCCCATAATTCCCCGCGCGGCCGCATTCTGGACCAGTTGGAGCCTCCGGGTGCACCCCAAGGGGAGCCCCATGTAGAGAGCATTGCAGTAGTCCAGGCGGGAAGTCACGAGAGCATGGGTGACTGTGCGTAGGGAGTCCCGATCTAGAAAGGGACGCAACTGGCGTATCAGGCGAACCTGATAAAAAGCCCCCCTGGCCACGGCCGTCATGTGTTCTTCTAAAGACAGCCGTGCGTCCAGGAGGACGCCCAAGTTGCGAGCCCTCTCCGTGGGGGCCAATGTCTCGCCCCCAATAGTCAGCGATGGCGTCAGCTGGCTATATCGGGACGCCGGCAGCCACAGCCACTCAGTCTTGGAGGGGTTTAGTCGGAGCCTGTTTCTCCCCATCCAGACCCGCACAGCTTCCAGACACCAGGACATCACTTCAACGGCATTGTTGGGGTGGCCTGGGGTGGAGATGTACAGCTGGGTGTCGTCAGCGTACTGATGGAATTCCACCCCAAAGCCACGGATGATCTCACCCAGCGGCTTTACATAAATGTTGAACAGAAGGGGCGAGAGGACCGACCCCTGCGGCACCCCACAAACAAGGCGCCTCGGAGTCGACCGCTGCCCCCCTGTCAACACAGATTGCGACCGGTCAGAGAGATAGGAGGAGAACCACCGTAGAACGGTGCCCCCCACCCCCAACCCCTCCAACCGGCGCAACATGATACCATGGTCGATGGTATCAAAAGCCGCTGAGAGATCTAATAGGACCAGGATAGAGGAACAACCCCTATCCCGTGCCCTCCAGAGATCATCCACCAACACGACCAATGCCGTTTCCGTGCTGTGCCCAGGCCGGAAGCCGGACTGGAGCGGATCTAGATAGACAGCTTCATCCAGGAACCGGGGAAGCTGCCGTGCAACCACACTCTCAACAACCTTCGCAACAAAGCGAAGGTTGGAGACTGGACAGTAATTAGCCAAAACAGCCGGGTCCAGAGAGGGCTTTTTGAGGAGGGGTCTCACCACCGCTTCTTTCAAAGTGGCCGGCAGAACACCCTCACTCAAAGAAGCATTAACAATCTTCTGGAGCCAGCCTCGTGTAACCTCCCGGGAGGCCAGCACCAACCAGGAGGGACACGGGTCCAATAAACATGTGGTCGCATTCAGCCGTCCCAGGATCCTGTCCATGTCCTCGGGAGCCACAGAGTCGAACTCCTCCCAAACCACACCCCCAAGACCTGCCTCGATTATCCCGTCCGGATCTACCCAGTCAGAGGCCAGACCTTCCCGGATCTGAGCGATTTTGTCATGCAGATACTGGACAAAGTCCTCAGCTCGACCCTGCAAGGGGTCATCCCAAGCTCCCGGTTGAAGGAGGGAGCGGGTCACCCTAAACAGGGCGGTTGGGCGATTATCTGATGACGCGATAAGAGCGGAAAAGTAGCTAGACCTTGCCGCTTTTATCGCCACTAGGTAGGTCTTAATATGAGACCTCACCAGTGTTCGGTCAGATTCGGAACGGCTGGCCCTCCAACCGCTCTCCAGGCGTCTTTTCCGGCGTTTCGTCTCCCTCAGCTCCTCAGTAAACCAAGGAGCTGGCTGAGTTCGGCGCCGGGTCAGAGGCCGCAAAGGCACGATGCGGTCCAAAGCCCCGGCGGCCGCTCTATCCCAGGCGGCCACCAGGTCTTCAGCCGAATCATGAGCCAGAGTCTCAGGAAATGGCCCAAGCTCCATCTGGAACCTATCAGGTTCCATCAGGCGCCTGGGGCGGAACCACCTAATCGGTTCCGCCTCCCTGCGGCGGGGTGTAGCGGTTAGAAAGTCTAGTCGAAGGAGAAAGTGGTCTGACCATGACAAGGGTTCGATGACTATATCCCCTATATCAAAACCACTCGACCACTGACCAGAGACAAAAACTAAGTCCAGGGTGTGTCCGCCCGTGTGAGTGGGGGCGTGAATTAACTGAGTCAGGTCCATGGCCGTCATGGAAGCCATGAACTCCCGGGCCACCTCAGACGTTTCGCCAGCAGATGGCAGGTTGAAATCCCCCAAGACCAAAAGTCTGGAGGTATCAACCGCCACCTTGGCTATCACGTTGAGTAGCTCAGGCAGGGCTGTTGCTACGTGGCAGGGAGCCAGGTACGTAAGCAGCAGACCCATCTGAACTCCGCGACCCCACTTCACAAGGAGGGATTCACACCCGGTTATCTGAGGTACAGTGGACTCCCTCGGATCAAGACTCTCTTTTATGATAACCGCCACCCCCCCCGCCCCTGCCCTGAGCTCTCGGCTGATGGAATGCATGGAAGCCTGGAGGGCACATATCCACGAGGGGGACTCCCCCCTCCTGGCCCAACCAGGTCTCCGTAATACCTGCCAGGTCCGCTCCCCCCTCCTGGACAAGATCACAGATGAGGGGGGCTTTATTTACCACGGACCTGGCATTGCACAACAACAGCCGGAGACTCGGGCCCTGAGAGTCTGCGCAACCTGGGGAGCGAGAAGGGCTTTGGGGACCGGGGCGCACCATCGCTCGGAGATAGCGAGGGCGCGCCCCCCTCACATGATATGGTCCCCTGCACTCGCCATATCTGCCCCTCCCACTCAGCGTATTGATAGAAAGGCCCTCTGCAGAGTGAACTTCAATGTACCCCTTACCCCCAGAATCTACACCCCCCGTAGCCCCACTAACAGCTGGACCCGACCCCTCCTCCTGTGGGTTAACCCCCACACCCACACAACCCTCCCACTTCCCAGAACCCCTTAAAAATTTATCTAAAAGTTTACCCAACAAACCCCTCAGACCCCTTTTTGCTCCATGCCACCTCTCGGGGCTCCAAAGCCCGTCATAAAGGTAGGACCTCGATAGAGTGGAGGGCCACGCCTGCGAGAGGGGGGAATCTCGCAGAATCAGAAGTTCTGCCGCTGAATACATTTAATACATTTAATACTCGGGGGAAGTCCATGGCAGGGGGTTAATCAAGATGATCCAAGATTCCGGCAAAAAAGGGGTATCCACTCAGGTTCAGTCAATAAACTCCACTGCTCTCTCACCACAGTGGATAGAGTCTTAAGCCATTTCGGACCGGATGTCCACACCAGCCGCCCTCTCACGGAAGCTGGGAAGGGCCAAGAAACAGCAGAGTTGGTCCGACTCCATGTTAGACTTGAAAACCAGGGTGAATCCCTCAACAGTTGGGAAGCAATCCATAACAATCACCAATCCGCAGGAAACTGCTGGCCAAGAGGATGTTTCGATGACTACATTTAGGCGAGAAGGGGCTATAAAAAGTCCATGGGAGGCAGATAACACAAATTCCTCAAGGGTCCAGATGATAAATAGTCATAAGGCCAGTGAGCCATATCCGCTGAAAGCAAACTGGCTAGAGATCTTTCCAGCCTATGGGGCAATAAAACAGTAATAGCTCTACTTCACCCCCCATCAACACAAGGAGGAGGGGGGGGAGCCTCTGAAACAACCAGCGCTGTCCCCTTTTCATGGCTGTTTCAGGTAATCCCAGATGATCCATATTAACGTTGGTGGTATAATTAGTATAGTGCCCCATGTTCTCAGTAATAAAGGCCTCTTGCCTCTCTTCGCCCTCTCTGGCGTCCTCTCTTGCAGCCGTTTTGCAGCCTTCCTCCCCACATCGCCTCCCCCCAGCTGCCAAAACCGCCTCCATCCACTGCTGGGATATGCAGGAACTCCTGCCATCCCTACAGCGTGCCTGAAACCCCCACGAAGTGGGGGGGAGGGGGAGGCAGAGGTGCCGAGGTTGGGGGGAGGGGGGCAACAGCAACAAAGCCATCTCCGTCATCTCGGCTGTCCCACGGCCGCTAGAGGACGCCGAGGTACTTTGCGAGGGCGAACTAGGCTGGCTGCAAACCTCAAAGCAGCCGCCTTCATCCTCGCCTCGGTTGCAGCGTCCTGGAGAGCATCCAGCTCTCAGAAGGTCTCAAAAGGTCTCAAAAGATTGTCGAAGAGCTCCCCTCGCCAGTCCGGGGGCTTAACAAGCTGGTCCGGCCCCCGAAAACCCCCAAAAGCCGGGGAAATTCTCCCCCACCTCACCGCCGATCAGCTGGGAGCAGCCATCTTGGGCATGCGTAGAGGGTATGCGTAGAGGGTATTTAATCTCCAAATAGTTGTTCCAAAGGTGCTTTTCCAAAAGGCAACTGGACTTTCTTTGTTTTTCCTTGAAGGCATTGCGCTTCTCATCCAGGAAGCATCTTCAGTTCTGAGTGAATAGTGGAGGATGGAAGGATGTATATTCTTTGCAGTCATCTGGTCATTAGTACTCTTTCTGAGAGTCATTGAGGCCACTTGGCGGCTTATCTGTGCCCTCAGAGTCACCTGATTAGTGCAAATGGGGCGGTGGGGATAGATCATTCTTGGAAATGCTGAAAGGAGCATGTTGTGAACAGGAGATAGGTCAGTGATGGCTAACCCTTTTGTCGTTGCATGCCAAAAGTAGGGGGAAGACAGAGGGTTTGCATGTGTGCATGCCCACACCCATAATTCAATATGCCCCCCCGCCCCGCCCCCGTGTGCATGTATGCGCTCCCCCCCATGCTCGCCCCCCCCCCACTTTTTGGCACATGATGCCAAAGTGGGCCTGGTAGGCCCGTTTTTCGCCTCCCCAGGCTCCAGAGGCTTTCTTGGAGACTGGGGAGGGTGAAAATGGCCTTCCCCATCCCCCTGAAGCTCTCCGGGGGCTGGAAACAGCCTGTTTCCCAACTTCCAGTGGGCCCGGAACAGCCAAAAATCATGTGGCCTACGTGCACATGAGTATTGGAGCTGAGCTAGGGCAACACCCACGTGCCCACAGCTATGGCTCCACGTGCCACCTGTGGCACGTGTGCTATAGGTTCGTCATCACAGAGATAGGTGGTGTATCATCTCCAAATGGTAATTTTACAGCACCTTTCTGCAGTACTTTAAAGCAACTGTGTCTTTTGCCAGGTACATGCGGCTGCTGTGAAGTCTTGAAAGTGTTCAGACCAAACCTTATGGAACAGCTCCCTTGTGCACAGTATACATATGTATATATGCTTATGTGCGCGAATGAATGCAGTCCAAATCTTCAAAGATGTGCTTCCTTCTCCAAAATGCCTTGAGCAAACATGTTCTTCGGCGTTTGCATTGCACAGCACCATGGGTCCCCATTTCAAAAGAAATGAAAGCTTTAATGAATAGCTTATCAATAGATCAGACAGATTTCCAGAAAGTTAAAAATAAGGGCAGAAATTACAAACTGACAATGGCTACTGCGGATAAGGAGAATCTTTATGAAATGTTTTATAGGTGGCATTTGCCACCGGCAAGACTAGCAAAAATGTTTAAAAATATGTCATACAAATGTTGGAAATCTAATCAGTTTCCAGGTACTTATCATCATATGTGGTGGACATGTGTGAAAGCAAGAAAATATTGGATGAAAATACACACGTGGCTGGAAAAGATGATTAAGCAGCATATAGACTTAAAGCCAGGGGTGGTATTCACTTACCTTTGCTACCAGTTTGCAAATTTGAGCATGCATAGAGCGTCAAAAATGGGACATGATGACATCTGGGCAGGTGATGGAGCCTTCCGCAGCTGCCGCTACCAGTTCGTCTGAACCGAATAGAATACCACCACTGCTTAAAGCCAGAAATATTCCTGTAAGGTATAATACCAGAAAGCTATGATAAAGGGACTATAGACTTAATGTTACATGTATTGACAGCAGCGAGAATTGTATTTACACAATATTAGAAAAATGAGAACACCTCACCAGACGAAAACATAATTTGGAAAATATTGGACTGTGCAGAGATGGATAGATTAACACTGAAACTAAAAGATAAAGGAGATACAGAGTACTGTTCAACGTGGAATAGGTTTTATCAATGGTTGGAGATAAGAGGTAGAAGTTAGATGACAAAAGTTTATTCTTATATGTACGTACAATATGAATGTTGTCTATAATGATAAGCATATTAACACAATTATTATGATAAGCATGTTAATACAATTAATATGAGCAGCTGCCAAAAAAGCCAACACAGTTCTGGGCTGCATAAACAGAGGGTTAGAATCAAGATTATGTGAAGTGTTAATACCACTTTATAAGGCCTTGGTAAGGCCACACTTGGAATACTGCATTCAGTTTTGGTCGCCACAATGTAAAAAAGATGCTGAGACTCTAGAAAGAGTGCAGAGAAGAGCAGCAAAGATGATTAGGGAACTGGAGGCTGAAACCTTTGAAGAACGGTTGCAGGAACTGGGAATGTCTAGTTTAATGAAAAGAAGGACTAGGGGAGACACGATAGTAGTCTTCCACTATCTCAGGGGCTGCCACAAAGAAGAGGGAGTCAAGCTATTCTCCAAAGCACCTGAGGGCAGGACAAGAAGCAAGGGGTGGAAACTAATCAAGGAGAGAAGCAATTTAAAACTAAGGAGAAATTTCCTGACAATTAATTAGTGGAATGACTTGCCTCTAGAAGTTGTGAATGCTCCAACACTGGAAGTTTTTAAGAAGATGTTGGATAACCATTTGTCTAAAGTGGTGTAGAGTTTCCTGGACTAGAAGACCTCCAAGGTCCCTTCCAACTCTGTTATTCTAATCATAAATAAGTTCATATAATTATAAATATTATTATTATTATATACTTTATTCATTAAACATGAAACTCTGTCAACTGAACATTCAAAAATGCATCACAGATACCATTGACTGGTGCTAATGGTTGATATGGATTGCTGCCAGATGCTGTTGTAGTTGTTATTATTATTATTAGTATTATTATTATCACTATCAGTATATCTGTTATTTTCTTCTGGACAGTACACTGTCTTCAAAGTATTTATATATATAAATAAAAAGCTTGACTGCAAAAAGTAATAATAATAATGGCGATTTGAAGGCTTCTCCGGGTCTTTATTTCCAGATAAAGCTTGGTAGTTCCCCAAAACTTCACTGGATCACTGCAGCCTTGTGAATGAACGATAATGAGGAAATGTGGTGTAGGACTCTGTAATTCCAGACACAGATATTCATCTAAAGCAGACGGTGGAATCTGGGACTTTGCAGATGTTTGCTGAACCCCGGTAACCCTCACTATTAAGAGGAGGTGTTGAAGTTTCGGAAGTAGGAGTTCAATAACATCTGAGAGGTTTTCATGTTCGCTATCTTTCATTTCCCTACCTGTCTTTCAAGGAAGTGCTTTCGGGTAACTGCAGGGCCAGAGTAGTGAGGAGTTCAGTTGTCAAGGCTCGTTTTGAAAAGCTGGTAAGTTCTTACTGCGGTCCTTGGTGTTAAGGGTGGAGGAAATTCAGCTTTAATGAAACGTACGCCATCTGTTCTTCACTTATCCACAAGCAAAGAAGGATGTGCTTTGGGTTCCAGTCCTATCCTTTTCAGAGTCTTTGTGAAACAGTTTGCATTTTTTTTTAAATGGCATTTATTTGGGAAAAGTGTCTGTGGTCATCAAAAAGGGAGGGAGGGAGGGAGGGAGGGAGGGAAGAAAGTTGGGGAAGACAGGGAGAGAGGGAGGAAAGTTGGAGAAGGGATGGCGGGAGGGAGAAAGGGAGGAAAGTTGGGGAAGGGAGGGAGAGAGGAAGGAAGGAAGAAAAGTTGGAGAAGGGAGGGAGGGAGGAAGGAAGGAAAGTTGGAGAAGGGAGGGAGGAAGGAAGGAAAGTTGGAGAAGGGAGGGAGGAAAGAAGGAAAGTTGGAGAAGGGAGGGAGGGAGGGAGGAATGAAAGTTGGAGAAGGGAGAGAGGAAAGTTGGAGAAGGGAGGGAGGAAAGAAGGAAATTTGGAGAAGGGAGGGAGGGAGGAAATTTGGAGAATGGAGGGAAGGAGGAAGGAAAGTTGGAGAAGGGAAGGAGGGAGGAAGGAAAGTTGGAGAAGGAAGAGAGGAAGGAAGGAAGGAAGGAAGGAAGGAAGGAAGGAAGGAAGGAAGGAAGGAAGGAAGGAAGGAAGGAAGGAAAGTTGGAGAAGGGAGGGAGGGAGGGAGGAAGGAAAGTTGGACAAGGGAGAGAGGAAAGTTGGAGAAGGGAGGGAGGGAGGAAAGATGGAGAAGGGAGGAAGGAAGGAAGGAAGGAAAGTTGGAGAAGGAAGGGAGGAAGGAAGGAAATTTGGAGAAGGGAGGGAGGGAGGAAATTTGGAGGAGGGAGGGAGGGAGGGAAGGAGGAAGGAAGGAAGGAAGGAAGGAAGAAAGGAAGGAAGGAAGGAAGGAAGGAAGGAAGGAAGGAAGGAAGGAAGGAAGGAAGGAAGGAAGGAAGGAAGGAGCTGCAGTTGCGCAGTGGTTCGAGTGCAGTACTGCAGGCTACTTCTGCTGATCACCGGCTGCCAGCAGTTTGGCAGATCGAATCTCACCAGGCTCAAGGTTGACTCAGCCTTCCATCCTTCTGAGGTCAGTAAAATGAGGACCCAGATTGTTGGGAGCAAGATGCTGATTCAGTAAAGTGCTTAGAGAGGGCTGGAAGGGGTATACAAGTCTAAGTGCTATTGCTGAAGTTGGAGAAGGGAGGGAGAGAGGGAGGGAAGGAGGGAAGGGGAAAAGTCCCATCTAGATACGTTTAGGAAAATTTGCTTGCATATTTCCGTTCAATAAACACAAATAAAGAAACAAATTGCAGGGATCATAACACTATACTATTTGAAAAAGTATGTGTAGAAAGACATATAGAAAATCGTCTATATCCCCACCACCACCAAAAAAAGGGAAAATTAATTAATTTAAAATATGCACATGTATGCATTTATCTATCAGACTTTTATCTGCCTATATTATTTGTATAAGTAACTCGAGGCAAACATCCTCTTTCCACCTCCTTTTTTTCTTCACAACAACAACCCTGTGAGGTGCCTTGGGCTGAGAAAGAGGGATTGGCCCAAAATCAGCCAGCCAGCTTTCAGGTCTAAGGTGGGGCTAGAACTTATGGGATCCTGGTGATTGGCCAGCAACTTAACCATTAGAGCAAACTGGATCTGCATTATAGGTGAAAAACTTCCCCCTTTTTAAAATGGCAAAATGAGGAGGGAGAGGGGGGGAGGGGGGGGAGAGAGAGAGAGAGAGAGAGAGAGAGAGAGAGAGAGAGAGAGAGAAGAAATAAAAAAGAAAAGAAAGAAAGAAAAAAATAAAGAAAGAAAACAGAAAGAGAGAGAGAGAGAAAAGAAAGATCAGAAAAAGAAAGAAAGAAAAAGAAAGTAGGAAGAAAGAAAGAAGGAAAAGGAAAGAAAAAATAGAAAAAAACAGTAATAGGAAGAAAGAGAAAGGAAGAAGGAAGAAAAAAGAAGAAAAAGAAAGAAAGAAAGAAAGAAAGGAAGGAAGGAAGGAAGGAAGGAAGGAAGGAAGGAAGGAAGGAAGGAAGGAAGGAAGGAAGGAAGGAAGAAAATGGCAAAATGAAAAGAGAGGGAGGGAGGGGGAGAGAGAGAGAGATGAATGGAGAAAATGTACTTTTTCCTTTTTCTTGCCCCCTCAAAGTGAGGAGAAACCTGGGAATTCCTCTTGCATTGGCTACATCTTACTCTTCCATGAAAGTCTCATTGATTGGGATTAAAAGTTATAGCTGATACACCGAGAAGTCTCAAAGACGAGAAACTTCTGGAGGCAAGTTGTTCCACTGATGAATTGTTCTCACTATCAGAAAATTTCTCCTTAGTTCTAGGTTGCTTCTCTCCTTGATTAATTCCCAGCAATGAATAGAAATTAATCAAGGAGAGATCCAACACTAGAAACAAGGAGAAATTTCCTCCACAATGAGAAGAATCGAACAGTGGAATAACTTGCCTCCAAAAGTTATGGAGGCTCCTACAGTGGAGATCTTCAAGAAGAAACTAGACAGCCATTTTTGTCCAGAATGGTATTGGGTCCTCTGCTTGAGCAGGTGGTTGGACTAAAAGATCTCCAAGACCTCATCCAGCTGCGTTATTCCGTTATTCTGCTATTCTGGTTTGTTGGATTCTGCTCCACTTTTACATGGTTACTGCAAAAACAAACAATGATCTAACTTTGTCATTTTAGCTAAAAGCCAGCAAACTCAAATTCCATGCAAGCATATGTTGCAATTTGCACTGCTGAATCTTACAAAGATTTGTAGGAAGTTAGCACCCAGCCCCCTCTTAGAAGAATGAAATATTCCGGGAAATATTAAAAAAGGAAGAATATTATATTACCCTGGATGAGAAAAGGAGAAACATGTTTTTAAAGACAAAACAGCTTCCTGCAGCTGCCTGCCACCCCTCTTCAGCTCCAGGGTGATGGGATTACGACATGGCCTTCAGGACACGATAGGATTAGCCCTCTACCCATCTCACCACATGGCACCTGGGAAAATTACATCACCCAGGAGGCTCAACCAAGCTTGGGACTCAAAAACACAACCTCCAAAATTACCCCTGCATGGCCCCATGGGAGTCAGAATACAAACTCAAATTCAAAAGCCCAGATAGGGTATAAAAGTCAGGCACTCTCAGCATCCTTTCCGTCTTTCTTTCTTTCTTTCTTTCTTTCTTTCTTTCTTTCTTTCTTTCTTTCTTTCTTTCTTTCTTTCTTTCTTTCTTTCTTTCTTTCTTTCTTTCTTTCTTTCTTTCTTTCTTTCTTTCCCCAAGATCTTCAAGGCATGTGGTCCTGTCCACCTGTTGTGGCTCCATTGCCTGACCCTGGGCTATCGACAGATGCAGACTCTGAGAGTGAGGGAGAGGAGTTCGCAAGGCCTCCCTCTCCAGGACCCTCCTCTCTGGCAATGCCTCCAGAGGACTTCGAAGGCCAAGAGATAGGCCCAGAGCCAAGCACATCCCCGCAGCCACAGGTGGACAGCGACGAAGGAGATAAGTGCTGGCTGGATCCTCGACAGCGGAGCAGGGAGAAGCATGCGCAGCAGAGGAGGAGGCGTGCCAGAGATTAGCTGAGTCACTGGACCACACCCCACAGGGTATAAATGTGGGTGTGGTGGCCGGCTCAGTTTGTGACGAGCAAAAACTAGAAATCATCCATGGACTCTGCGTTGCTGAAACTGTGTCTGCTTAATTGGACTGCATTCGGATTAATTCTTGTATTGCTGGAACTTTGCCTTATCGGAAGGCTTGTGGACTTATCTTTGTTTTGTGCAAGTGAAGTCTAAATTGGCAGCCAGCCACTGGGTTGCTGCCAGCTTTATCTTCAAAGTCTCTGTCGTGTGGCTTATTAACTCCGGGCCATCTGTGGGGGTTGCGTGTGTGAGATAGGGACAGAACACCACCATTAAAAACCATCATTCCAAGCAGCCTCCATGTATCCAGTGTCTTTTTCCCCACTTGGAACTGAACCGGGGTGGGTTCTACTTACGTTTACTACCGTTTTGCAACGGGCATGTGCAGATTGCTGAAAATGACATCCGGGGCAGTGGGCGGGGCCTCCCGCTGGTTTTACTACCGGTTCTTGCAAACCGGACCGAACCGGGGACAACCCACTACTGAACTTAACCCGGAAAGACATTTCTTCTGACAGATTGCAGCCATGTTTTAAAACAAAACAAAACAAAACAAAACAGAGCAGAGCAGAGCAGAGCAGAGCAGAGCAGAGCAGAGCAGAGCAAAACAAAAACAAAACAAAACAAAAACCTCAGGATCACCTCTACCATGGTTGATATCCTGATGCCAGTCATTCATCCACTTCTGGTGCACCACTATTTAAGGATTTCAAAGCAGCTTCCACGAGTCAGGAGTTGGTGTCTGGGGAATGGTAGCTTCTTTGCTGTCTACATGAGTGACCACAGGCTAATTGTTTCAATTAACCTCTGGGTTTCTAAACGATACAGCTTGTGAATTAATCTAGCTTTTCTTTCACCAAAGATATTGTCCTTTGGTGCAGGAAGGGTATAGGCAGGACATAAGTATTGAACGAATCATCCCAGCTGAGGGATGAAGGAGGCTGGGTGGAAAGTCAGTCTTCAGGACGAGTTCTTAAATGTTCAGGATGAGATGTTGTCCTCAACCAGATGGACATGTTCAGCGGTGGGCTTCAGAGATGCTTACCACCAGTTTGCCACAAGCATTCACACTCGTTTTGCGTGCTTGCTTCACGCGCATGGACCCAGTCTCGAAAATGTGCCTAAATAGGATGTCTTTACACCGAAGCAGTCGCCGCTACGGGTTCGTTTGAACTGGTCCAAACCGGTTGAATATCACCTCTGATATTCAGAGATAGGCCGTTCGTCTATGGAGATTCTCAGTCATTCAGGTCATGGTTGTTCCGAAGGTGAACTTTTTTCAAGAGGCAACTGTACTCAGAGCTGAAAAAGCTTCTTGGATGAGAAGCAGAATGAAACGAAAAACCGGAAAGTCCAGTTGTCCCAGTGGTGAAATCTATTTTTTTTTTACTACCGGTTCTGTGGGCGTGGCTTCGTGGGCATGGTGTGGCTTGGTGGGCGGGACAGGGGAAGGATACTGCAAAATCTCCATTCCCACCCACACTCCAGGGAAAGGATACTGCAAAATCTCCATTCCCTCCCCACTCCAGGGGAAGGATACTGCAAAATCCCCATTTCCTCCCCACTCCAGGGGAAGGATACTGCAAAATCCCCATTCCCACCCACACTCCAGGGGAAGGATACTGCAAAATCTCCATTCCCTCCCCACTCCAGGGGAAGGATACTGCAAAATCCCCATTCCCTCCCCACTCCAGGGGAAGGATACTGCAAAATCCCCATTCCTACCCCACTCCAGAGGAAGGATACTGCAAAATCTCCATTCCCACCCCACTCCAGGGGAAGAATACTGCAAAATCACCATTCCCACCCACACTCCAGAGGAAGGATACTGCAAAATCTCCATTCCCACCCCACTCCAGGGGAAAGATACTGCAAAATCACCATTCCCACCCACACTCCAGGGGAAGGATACTGCAAAATCTCCATTCCCACCCCACTCCAGGGGAAGGATAAAAATCCCCATTCCCACCCACAGTCCAGGGGAAGGATACTGCAAAATCCCCATTCCCACCCACACTCCAGGGGAAGGATACTGCAAAATCCCCATTCCCTCCTCATACTCTGGGACCAGCCAGAGATGATATTTGCTCGTTCTCCAAGGTACTCAAAATTTCTGCTACCGGTTCTCCAGAACCTTTCAGAACCTGCTCGATTTCACCCCTGAGTTGCCCCTTGAAAAAAGCTTGGGATAATAGACAATTGTTCAGTGGTTATTTTATTTTCCTTGGTCTTCTTCCAGATGAGGATGATAGAAGAAGGAGAAGGAACAGGAAGAAGGAGGAGGAAGAAGGAGGAAGAGGAGGAAGGAAGGAAGGAAGGAAGGAAGGAAGGAAGGAAGGAAGGAAGGAAGGAAGGAAGGAAGGAAGGAAGGAGAAGAGAAGAGGAGTTTGCATCAAGGTTGGTAAGTGAATATGGCTTCCCCACTGACTCTTTTTTCTCAGAAGGTCACAAAAGGTGATGAAATGTCCTCAGAACACTCCAAATTTCTGTCAAGACTGACTTGCACTTTCACCTACATTTTCCTTCACTTCTCCTTCTCTTCTTCTACCTAGCGCAATGATGGCTAACCTTCTTGCCGTCGCGTGCCAAAAGCGGGGGCGGGGGGAGTGGGGGGGAAGTCACGGGTGTGGGTGCCCACATCCATAATTCAATGCGCCCTGCCCTCTTGCATATGCTCACGTGACCCCCCCCCACACACACGCTCTTCCCCCTGCTTTTGGCACGCAATGGCACGGTGGGCCCGGTAGGCCCGTTTTTCCCCCTCCCCAGGCTCCAGAGGCTTTCTAGGAGCCTGGGGAGGGCAAAAACAGCCTTCCCCATCCTCCCCGGAGGCCTTCCGGAGGCCAGAAACAACCAGTTTCCCGACTTTCGGTGGGACCGGAAGGCCTGAAAATCAGTTGGCCAGTGCGCGCATGCACGCTGGAGTTGAGCTAGGGCAACACTCGCGTGCCCACCAATATGGCTCCGCATGCCACCTGTGGCACCCATGCCATAGGTTCGCCATCACGGACCTAGCATATTCCCGCAGATGTAGGGTACGGTTTTCGGATCATTGAATGCCACTTTACCAGTGGTGGGATTCAACCATGTAACAACTGGTCCACTGAGCACGCACTCCACACACATGCCATCGCTTGCTTGTTTCGCTCGCGTGCGCACCACAAATCTGCAGCTGTCTGCAAGGAGTCTAAATCCTTCCATTCTGCTCCCACCCCCACATCCAGTCAGAGCTGAAGAAGCTTCTTGGATGAGAAGCAAAACACCTTCAAAGAAAAAGAAAAAAAACCAGAAAGTCCAGTTGCCTCCTGATAAAAGCACCTTTGGGACAACCATGACCTTGGATGACTGAGAACTTCCATAGACATTTATCCAATGGTCAATCCACAACTGTTTGGAGTGCATTGGTGTTGTGGCCCGTCAGCGGCCTGTGCAGATTGTAGCTGATTCTGACAGCAAGGAGGCTGGTGTGGTGCTGCGCCAGCAGCCTGTGCAGCTGGCACTCGAGTCACACAATGAGGAGGCTGGAGAAGATGTGCCAGAGGAGGGGATTCAGCCAGGGCCTTCAGAACCTCCAGAAGCTCCTTTAAGTGAAGAGGATGAAGAGGAGGAGTCTCTTCTCAATGCACGGGCGTGCAGAGCTGCCAAAAGGCAGGCTCCTCAGGAGGAGGTCTCCTCGAGAGTAAGCCTTGGGGCTAATTGGCCTCTCTCTTAGCCTATTTAAGAGGAACGCCAACTGAAACAAGCTGTAGGGAACAACATAAGTTCATTCTCCTTCGCTTCTGGATCTCTGTGAATTGCTTCTGGACTTTCTGCCAACCTTAGTAAGATTGTGATTACTTTATCTTCGTTTTCTTGTAGGCTGTTAAGGAAATTTATTAACAGCCTTTGTTTGGAAAAGACTGAGTTATTTTAGTACATTTAAGTTTTGTATAAACTTTGTGTGTGTTGTGTTCTTTGGGGTCCGTAGCTGGGGCAGAACAATTGGAGACTTGCCTCAAAGTTGATTCTCCTGCTCTCCTTCTCTCTGTTCCTCTCAAACTTGCTTGGTCTCTGCATCTCCAGCTTTCTCAGCTTGTTCAACAGCTTGTACATTTGGTAATGCTGTCTAGTGTCACCATGGCAACAGTTAAAATTAAGGTGAGCATGAGAAGAGTTGGGGAGGGCGTACTTGAAAAGCTGGAAGAATTAACTTTTGGATATATATATTTGTCTTCTTCTGCATCATCGTTGCTATGGAATCAAAGGACCACCGTGATAATGAGCAGACAAGCAGGCAGAGAGAATCTTCATATGGGGATTTCTAGAAACTGTATTACCATCAAAAGACTACGTGGTGAAGTAGAATGTCAACACAGTCTTGCAAATCCTATATATCCTAGCAGATAAAAGGACAAGTTGTTCCACCTAACACAGTCCCAATATTCCACCGAACAGCATTCGGTGGAATATTTGAGGGGCTCCTTACAACGATAAGAGAGTTAAACTATTTTCTAAAGCACCAAAAGGCAAGACAAGAAGCAATGGATGGAAACTAACCAAGGAGAGAAGCAAGCTAAAATTAAGGGAAAAATTTCCTAAGAGTGAGGACAATCAACCAATGGAACAATTTGCCTTCAGAAGTTGTTGGTGCTCCATCACTGGATGCTTTGTAGAAGAGACTGGACAACCTTTTATATGAAATGGTACAGGGTCTTCTGCTTGAGTAGGAGGTTGGACTAGAAGATCTCCAGAGTTCCTTCCAACCAGGGGTGGGCTTCAGATCCTTTAGCAATGGGTTCGTTGCCCCGTTGCTGGGTGGGCGTGGCCTAGTCAGCCACCTGTACCATGGTGTGAGGGGGTCATTTTTCACCCTCCCGAGGCCCTGGAGGCTTTCCTCAAGCCTCCAGGTGGGCAAAAACAGCTTCCCCCAGGGTCTGGAGGCCCTTCGGAGACTTCAGGAACCACCGGTAGGCCCATTTTTTTGCTCTCCCAGACCTCCACATGGTCCCTGCACTTACCTGGAATGATGAATGGGCCACATGGAGACTCCTGGGAGGAGCGGGATGGGCAGTGCCAGCCAGGGGTGGCATTTGAGGGTTTGCCAAACCCCATCGATCCTTTGCTAGAGGATTGCTCAAACCCTGCCAAATCCCCAGGAGCTCACCCCTGGTTGCAACTCTATATTATCTATGTTCTAAGATTCTGGTGCTCAAAAAGAGGCATGCTCCTGACCTGAGGAAAAGCAAGCAAAGGTATGCTTTGAAACAAACTTAACTTCTTGTAACTTTATAAAGGCGATCAGATAATTAACCAGACAAAAGTTCAGAAATATTTTTCTTTCTTTCTTTCTTTCTTTCTTTCTTTCTTTCTTTCTTTCTTTCTTTCTTTCTTTCTTTCTTTCTTTCCTTCCTTCCTTCCTTCCTTCCTTCCTTCCTTCCTTCCTTCCTTCCTTCCTTCCTTCCTTTCTTTCTTTCTTTCTTTCTTTTTTTGTCTAGGATAGGGGTTGACAACCTTAAACATTCAAAGAGCCATTTGGACCCGTTTCACACAGAAAAGAAAACACCGGGAGCCACAAAACCCTTTTGACATCTAAAATGAAGATAACACTGTATATATTGTTTTTTACTTTTATGCTATGTATAAAAAAACGATAGTGTGTTGCATTTTTTAAATCAATGACCTGCTACAGAGAAAACACATTTTTATTTCTGCATGCAACAAAAACATTTTGAACTCTGAAAAAAAAAGGTGGGTCGTAAAGCTCAATTAATCATGTGCCAGCGGATGTCGCCCATTGGCAGTTGAGACGTATATTTTGAGTGACAGGGAGCTGCAGCAGAGGGATGAAAGAGCCACATGCGGCTCCAGAGCCGTGGGTTGCAGACCCCTGGTCTAGGATACAAATCTGTGACTCCTGTTTGTCCTCTATCAAAGTACTAACCAAATCTGGCCCTGTTTAGTATTTTGAGATTGGTTAAGGCAAGCTACATGAGATTAACCCTGCACTTCCCAAAGGTGCTTTTTCAGGAGGCAACTGGAATTTCTTGATTTTTTTTCTTTTGAAGACTTTTCGCTTTTCATCCAAGAAGCTTATTCAGCTCTGACAGGATAGTGGGGAATGGAAGGATTTATACTCCTTGCAGACAGCTGGACATCTGCATCCTTTTACAGAGTTGTTGAAGCTCTTGGAGGTTTATCTGTGTCCTCAGGGTCACCTGAGTGGTGCAGATGGTTCCTGTAGTCTGTTATTTTTATCTCTGGAAATCCATTCGAATTGTGTTCATCCCGAATTGTGTAGCTCCCACACCATTCGAAGTGTGCTCATCCCAAATTGTATAGCTAAAAGTCTGTGGAGACTTTTCTGTGCATATTACACGTGCTTTTTTCAGAAGGCAACTGGACTGGTACAAACTGGTACCAACCCTGCACTTCCTTACACTGATGTTGTTACCTAGCATCAGGCATGAAGACCCAGAACCGTAAGTTAAGTTCCAGTTAAATCTAAAATCTAGTTAACTAATGGTCAGCACTAAATTGATGCTAGATAAGAGTTAATGGGATTCAAGAGGGCTTGAATATGGACCTCTTATAGGAACATAATGATTCTAGGCTGCTTCCTCCCTTGACTCAACCCTCAGGCTCTGCCTATCCTCCCCCTATACCTAATGGAGTAATGAAACATCTGCAAAGAACCAAGTTTAGAGAGCACCAAGGAGTCCGCAGCTTAATCCCTGAGCTACATATATTCTCCTCTAGTGGACTCCCTCTATACGGGTGAGTTCTGACTTACAGTTCTAAGGAATTAAATTATGAGTTATCTGTTGAAGAGCCACAGTAGTGAAAGTAGTAGTTATATTACATGCTTCCATTAAATAAAAATGTTCATGGTTATCCAGATCTCTCTCTCTCTCTCCCTTTCTCTCTCTCTCCCTCCCTCCCCCCTCTCCCTCTCCCCCTCCCTCTCCCAGGTAGGTAGGTAGGTAGGTAGGTAAGTAGGGATAGATAGATAGATAGATAGATAGATAGATAGATAGATAGATAGATAGATAGATAGATAGATAGATAGGAGAGAGAGAATATATAGAGAAAGAAATAGAGAGATAGATATAGATAGATAGGATAGGATAGAGGGAGAGAAGAGGGAGAGAGAGATGGATGGATGGATGGCACAGAAGGATAGATAGATGATAGACAAAAGAAAGGAAGGAAGGAAGGAAGGAAGGAAGGAAGGAAGGAGATAGATAGATGATAGATAGATAGATAGATAGATAGATAGATAGATAGATAGATAGATAGATAGATAGATAGATAGATAGAAGAGAGAGAGAGATGGATGGATGGCACAGAAGGATAGATAGATGATAGACAATAGAAAGAAAGAAAAGAAAGGAAGAAAGAAAGATGATAGATAGATAGATAGATAGATAGATAGATAGATAGATAGATAGATAGATAGATAGGAGAGAGAGATGGATGGATGGATGGCACAGAAGGATAAATTGACTAGATAGATAGATAGATAGATAGATAGATAGATAGATAGATAGATAGATAGATAGAGGGATGGACAGATGGACAGACTTTCCCAATATGACACGGCTGCATTAAAACCTGAGAATTATGCTGTGAGCATTTGCAACATTTCAGCATCCTCAGAAGTTCCTCAGATTCAGCTATCAAAGAGGTTGGGGGGGGGAATCTAGTTTTCTCCTCATAGGCATCTTTCAGAAACCTATCATGATTTTCTTACGTACTGTGGCATCCTCAGGTGATGTCAATAAAACCACGAAGATAGTTACAGCAAGAAATTGAAGTACATGTGTTGATATCGCTTATGCACATATATAAAGGGGCAGGGCTATCATCAACCTCATCCACATTGCTGTGACGAAGAATTGTATGTGACAATTGTGATGAGAGAAAATTCCACTGATGGGGGTAAAAAAAACCCAACCTAGGTGAATTATGTCTTTACTATGAGTTACCCTTTATACTGAAGTACAACTAGTCCGCCATTTATAACCACTTAGGGACTGTTGAAAGTTGCAAACAGTACTGTAAAAAGTACCATGTGACTATTTTTCACCCTTACGACTGTTGCATCATCCAGAGGGTCACGTGATCAAAATTCAGATGCTCAGAAACTGGCATGTATTTATGTCGGTGGAAGTATTCCAGGGTCATGTGATCCCCTTTAGCAACCTTCTGACAAGCAAAGCCAATGGGGAAGCTTGATTTCTTAATAACAGTGTTGCTAACAATAGAATGGAGTGGAGTGGAGTGGAGTGATGTGGAATGGAATGGAATGGAGTGGAGTGGAGTGGAGTGGAGTGGAGTGGAGTGGAAGGGAAGGGAAGGGAAGGGAAGGGAAGGGAAGGGAAGAGAAGAGAAGAGAAGAGAAGAGAAGAGAAGAGAAGAGAAGAGAAGAGAAGAGAAGAGAAGAGAAGAGAAGAGAAGAGAAGAGAAGAGAAGAGAAGAGAAGAGAAGAGAAGAGAAGAGCTGGAAGGGACCTTGGAGGTCTTCTAGTCCAACCCCTTGCTTAGGCAGGAAACCCTACACCACTTCAGACAAATGGTTATCCAACATCTTCTTAAAAACCTCCAGTGTTGGAGTCTTCACAGCTTCTGGAGGCAAATTGTTCCACTGGTTAATTGTTCTCACTGTCAGGAAATTTCTCCTTAGTTCTAGGTTGCTTCTCTCCTTGATGAGTTTCCACCCATTGTTTCTTGTCCTGCCCTCAGCTGCTTTGGAGAATAGCTTGACTCCCTCTTCTTTGTGACAACCCCTCAAATATAGGATCCCTGCTATCACACCACCCCTAGTTTTTCTACTCATTAAACCAGTCATATCCAATTCCAGCAGTGAACAACTGAACAACTGAACAACTGTAGTCATTCACTTAACAACTGTGACCAGAAAGGTCATAAAATGGGGGCAAAACGTGCTTAACAATTGTCTTGACTTAGCAACAAAACTGTTAGGCTCAGTTGTGGTTTTTAAATCAAGGACCACCTGTAGCCACATAATTATTTTGAGCAGCCTGCAGAGCTTCCCAAAATTGTGCAAAAACAGAGCACGCTTTTGTGTGGTTTTCAAACATGGCAGAGGCAACAGAAGAGCATTCTCCAGTGGGAAGCCACTACCACCACCTCCTAGAAGAATGAAATATTTTGAGGAATATTAAAAAAAAAGTCAGGATAAAATATTTCCCCTAAAAGGGAAATTAAAAAAAAAAAATCTTAAGGGAGACAGAAACTCAGAGCCGCAACAGATACTGAGCTGGGGCAGCTTTTAGAAATGCAGATTTGGCAAGACAGGATATTTTGAAACTCCCTGAAGAAAAATCTGAACAAAGGCGGATTAGCCCTCGCTCAAGATCCAACACAGGGAAAAGCCATTAAGCCCCTTCATTGCATCACCCTACAAACTTCAATCAAACTTAGCTCAGACAAACACCTAGGATTTGTACTTTGCCTATAGAGCCAGCTATAAACCCCAGATAACTCTTACAACAGCCAATAGAATACATGTCCCTGCATAGGAACAGGAAGCTCAAGTGCAAAGCTCAAGAGAAGGTATAAAAAACTCCCCACTCTCAACTCCATTTTGGCAGCTGCACCAGAACCATGTGCTTGGTGGTTCTGTTCATCATTAAACCCTCTTTCCAATCAGCCTCCAGCCTCCATTTTGTCTCCAGTGCCTTTCTCCAGGCTTGGAACTGAACCAGATGAATATTTCTTCCAACACTCCCAAACTGCTTCAAGAACAAAGGCCTCGTTGTACCCGGAGCTAGCTAGCGTGGGCCACAGGGACCTGTCAAAAGAAGGAGAACATTGCTTGAAGGTGGATGGCAGGCAGTAGATCCTGAGGATCTGTGATTGGATCTGATATATATATATATTACATAGACAAATATATATATTTGTCTATGTAAGTTTTCACGGGTATATATGTGTGTACAGATAATATCTCAGGTTTCTTCCCGTGTAATTGTAAACATATCTTTAGAAGGGTGGTAGCGACGTTTTGACGAAATCACATTCATCATCTTCTGGCTGATGTTCTCGGTTTGGTGCTTATGGGCAAACTGTTTGGCCTCTCTGATTATTCTGCCATTGAGATGTTTTGCAAAACAGTTGCAAAAATAGAACATCTCAATGGCAGAATAATCAGAGAGGCCATTGAAATAGAGAAAAGACCATATTGTATGAATAAACGTGATGACACTTCCTGTCTGCCTTCTATTTGGAAACCTGCACTCATAGATAGATGAATCTTAACACAAAATATAAACCATAGATCAAAGGTTCATCAAAAAACCTGTGTTGCCACCATTTCCAACATAACTTATCCATCAACCCACAACCTAGCAACAGCGCTTCCACCCAATCAAAATACAACTACGTCATCAGCCAATCAGAATACAACAACACTGTCAACCAGTCAGAATACACCTTTGCCTCTTTTCATAGAAAAACGTCAGTTAAGATCACACAGTTTGCCCATAAGCACCAAACCAAGAACATCAGACAGAAGATGACGAATGTGATTTCGTCGAAACGTCGCTACTACCCTTCTAAAGATATGTTTACAATTACACGGGAAGAAACCCGAGATATTACCTGTACACACATATATACCCGTGAAAACTTACACATATATATATATTGCTTTCTGTGTGAGTCTAATTTGACTCAAATTAGAGTCAAGTTAGCATTTTCTGAGGTTTTGACACACAGAGCCCAAGAGATTTGATATCACTGTCCTGATGTGAGGATCAGAACTATACATGAAGTTGCAGCTACGAAGATTTACTGTTTCTTCAAAATGATGACCCACCTTGAAAAGAAGCCCTATCACATTTCTGAGCGCATGTGATCAAATTAAACCCCACCCACAAAATTAGCCCTAATTAATACGCTGCCCACCCCAAGGTGGAGAGGGTGAGGTGAGGCACACAGGTAAAAAATAAGATAGAGTGGGGATGGGGGGGGTGGAGTTGCCCTATGTACCAGGCCTTCCACACCCCAACACCTGCCTTGCTTTCTTCTGCGGCCACTTCTTCTGTGGCCACTTGCCGCCATTTGCATGCATCGCCTTGGCCTTCTGACAGGCATCTGAAAGCAAAATGGAGGCCAGGGCAATGAGTGCAAGTGGTGGCAAGCGGCTGCAGAAGAAGTGGGCCAGCAGGGAGCTCCTGCTGGGCAGAGCTGTCAGTGCCATCGTCGTGAGGTGAGTCAATAATTAGAACCCTCCAAAAAGAAGGCCTAGCTGTTTTTTTCAGGTGAAAAGAAAATAAGAACCGGCTTTCTTTTTGGAGAAACACGGGCATTTCTCAAGCCTACGGACAGGAATCTAACAAATTAAAGTTTAGCACTAAATTGGCAACAGATAAGATTCAACAGAATTCAAAAGGACTTGGACTTTTTGTGGGAATGTAATGACTCTAGGCTAATGACTCGCTTAACTCCGACGCCCAGCTCTGCCTGTTCTTCTCCAGCACCTAACTCCTCTTGCAATTTTAGATGAATGTGAACATGCCCATCTCCTTTGTTCTCTGGTCACACTCTTCCTTAGCCAATTTTGCTGGGTTTCCTGGACAGCTGATTTCTGCCAATACATTTGCCCCGTTACATTGGTTTGGCGCTTTCTAAAGCGCTTGTCCCATTTTCTCTAGGCTTCTTCTATGCTCAGGCACAAAGCTGTTTGAAGACCTGCTAGACCTGTTTTTGAAAAGTGCTAGACTTTTGTTGACAAAACAGGTCTAGCATTATCTTGGGTACATGTTTATTCTGTGCTGCACATCAATCCAATTGAAATAAGTCAGGAAGAAAGAGGGATATTTTTCTACAGCCCATTCTTAATTCTGTCATCGTTCGATGTATTATGAGTTTTATCATGCTTCTAGCATCCGGAGGTTTCATAGGGCAGCCCTTTTTACTCTTTGTAGTACAGTAAGGAGAAAGGGAATTTTGCTTATTCTGTGGGCTACTGCCATTGCCTTCCAGTAAGTGGCTTATTAATGATGGAGAAGGTCTGTACTCCTGAGGTTTGAGTCCTAGCAATGCTGGGCAGGGTGAGTTCCCACTATTTTTCTCAGCTTCTGCCCACCTAGCAGTTCGAAAGCATGCTACATGTGAGCAGATAAATAGGTACCACTTTGATGGGAAGGAGAGCTGTCTCTTTGCATAGATGATCAGGATCCTGCCATAGCTGTGACGCCTGTTTGTGAGACAACTTCGTTAGAGAGAGAAGACCCCGAAAAGGCTGCAGGATGCCATTCCTCTTTCTTTTCAGTGTGGAACTAGCTATAATAATTGCCTTCTAGCACTAGTTGAAAAGAGAGTTTGCTCA
This sequence comes from Masticophis lateralis, assembly GCA_030761175.1. NCBI lineage: Eukaryota > Metazoa > Chordata > Lepidosauria > Squamata > Colubridae > Masticophis > Masticophis lateralis. Next base: position 278,530,228 of record JAUDYJ010000002.1, on the reverse strand, counting down.
TTATCAGTCTCTCCCTTCCAATGCACCAGGTCTGTTAGCCCAACTGGTAGACCAAGAGTCATTTTCAAATGAGATGGGTGAGAAGTAAATTTAAGAATGGAATGGAATGGAAAGGAGCAGAGCAGAGCAGAGCAGAGCAGAGCAGAGCAGAGCAGAGCAGAGCAGAACAGAACAGAACAGAACAGAACAGAATAGAATAGAATAGAATAGAATAGAATAATACAGTTGGACGGGACCTTGGAGGTCTTCTAGTCCAGCACCCTGCTTAGGCAGGAAATCCTACACCCCTTCAGACAAATAGTTATCCAACATCTTCTTAAAAACCTCCAGTATTGGAGCATTCACAACTTCTGGAGGCAAGCTGTTCCACTGATTAATTGTTCTCATTGTCGGGAAATTCCTCCTTAGTTCTAGGTTGCTTCTCTACTTGATGAGTTTCCACCCTTTGCTTCTTGTCCTGCCTTCTGGCCCTTTGGAGAATAGCTTGACCCCCTCTTCTTTGTGGTAGCCCCTGAGATATTGGAACACTGCTATCATGTCACCCCTAGTCCTTCTCCCCCCTCCCCCCGCCTTTTCAATAAATACAATAAGTGGAGAGTCAACATGACAGGTAGAGCTGGAGGAAACTCTGCCAATGCATTCCATCCTATGTCCCTTCTTTCCACCTGCAGGATGTTTTTCTGCCTCATGTCCCTTACATTGATGGAGACTGGCGCAGGCTGTTGGGGAAGAGTTTGTGTTGTCTGCATCTCAATCTTTTTTTTTTTTGCCATCATTGTTAAGCAAACCACTGTCCTTGTTAAGTGAGTCACTCCGTCATTAAGTGGATCCACCTTCCCTCATCATCAGAAAGTCACAATAACAATCACGTGTCCCCAGGATGCTGTAACTCCCATAAATACAGGCCAGTTGGCAAGTGCCCGAATTTTCATCATACGTCCATGGGGATGCTGTGATGGTCGTAAGTATGAGGAGTGGTCACAAGTCACTTTTATTTCATTAGTTGCAATGTCAAATTTAAGGAGCCTGGTGGAGCAGTGGACTAAAGTGCTGTTAAAGTAGCACTTAGCTGCCAGTTGCCTGCAATTACTGCAAGTTCGAATCTCACCAGGCTCAAGGTTGACTCAGCCTTCCATTCTTCCGAGGTAGGTAAAATGAGGACCCGGATTGTGGGGGTAATAAGCTGACTTTGTATGAAAAAGAACACCACTTTGGGGGGGGGGCAAAAGCCCTACTAAGTAGGTATATACAAAAGTATGAAGGCTATTGCTTAACGCATTGTAAGCCACCCTGAGTCTCCGGAGAAGGGTGGCATATAAATCGAACCAATAAATAAACAATAAATAAATAAATAAATGTTGAAGATTACCTATATAGGACTACAACCAGTGGTTTTGTGTGTGTGTGCGCTTGACTTTTAGGCTATGAAAACTTTCCACTTTTCTAATCAAATAGCCCCAGTTTTTAGTATCATTCTGTACAAGCTGTAATTATCACTGAAGGGATATTTATCTTCACAGCCTGGGCACTGAGACAAATGCTAAAGTTTAAAATGCAAAAAAAAAAAAAATGTTAAGCTAAGGGCACTTTTGATAAGACAAGCCTGATAAATTGAGCGGTAAACTCCTAGAGAATCAATCCGAATAGAGCTGGACGGGAACCTTGGAGGACTTCTAGTCCATCCGCCTGTTCAAATGGGAGACCCTATAACATTTCATTTTTTTTTTTTGTTAAATATGTTTTATTGTTTTATATCACATATTCCATATCTATGTTGAACATAGTGTGTTTTCTAGGTGGTCCAAAGTGTTAACATATAAACATCACCATCATCAGAATCATTATAATCATATATACATGAACATAGCGCCTTTGTATCTGAAAAAGAAGCAATGGGTGGAAACCAATCAAGGAGAGAAGCAACTTAGAACTAAGGAGAAATTTCCTGACAGTGAGAACAATTAATCAGTGGAACAACTTGCCTCCAGAAGTTGTGAATGCTCCAACACTGGAAGTTTTTAAGAAGATGTTGGATAACCTTTTGTCTGAAGTGGTGTAGGGTTTCCTGCCTGGGCATGGGGTTGGACTAGAAGACCTCCGAGGTCCCTTCCAACTCTGTTATTCTATTCCCGTGATGACGAACCAATGGCACGCGTGCCACAGGTGTCACACAGAGCCATATCTGTGGGCACACAAGCTTTGCCCTAGGTCAGCTCCAGCGTGTGTGCGCGTGCTGGCCAGCTAATTTTTGGGCTTTCTGGGCCTACTGGAAGTCAGGAAACAAGCAGTTTCTGGCTTCCAGAGGGCCTCTGGGGAGGTGGGGAAGGCTGTTTTTGCCCTCCCCAGGCTCCAAGAAAGCCTTTGGATCCTTGGGAGAGTGAAAAATGGGCCTACCGGGCCCACCGGTAACCTTTTTGCCATCATGTGCCAAAAGCGGGGGGGACTGGGGAATCACGCGTGCATGCGCAGGATGCGGTGGGGGTCACTGAATTATGGGTGTGGGCACACACGTGTGTGAATTCCCCCCTCATGACCCCTGCTTTTGGCACATGACAGCAAAAATGTTAGCCATCACTGTTCTGTTCTGTTCTATTCTGTTCTGTTCTGTTCTGTTCTATTCTATTCTATTCTATTCTATTCTATTCTATTCTATTCTATTCTATTCTATTCTATTCTATTCTATTCTATTCTATTCCACTCCACACCACTCCACTCCACTCCACTCCACTCCACTCCACTCCACTCCTCTCCTCTCCTCTCCTCTCCACTCCATCTATTCTATTCTATTCTATTCTATTCTATTCTATTCTATTCTATTCTATTCTATTCTATTCTATTCTATTCTATTCTATTCAATATATGCAGTAATATCAATTGTTATTAAAAAGTATACTATCTTCCATTATAGTATCAATTATACAACCATCAAAATATTTACTCATCATTTTTTCTTTCTCATGTACTCCAGATTTCACCTAAATCCACTCCTCTAACTTTAGTATCTGTCACTTAACCATTTGTAGAATAGTTCCCATGTGATAAAATATCCCAAGTCTTCTTTTCCTTTGATATTTAGGGTTAACCTATCCATTTCTGTACATTCCAGAATTTTTTTTGACTATAATATCATCTGTAGGGGTTTCTGGATTTTTCCACTATTGTGCATATACAATCCTGACTGCTGTTAGGATATGTAAAATTAAATATGTGTTACCTTTATTATAGTTTCCTGAAAGCATCCCAGTGGGGGTTGCTACCGGTTCTCCCAGTTCTTGCAAACCGGTAGTGGAAATTTTGAGTAGTTCGGAGAACCGGTAAATACCATCACTGCCTGGCCCCACCCCCAATCTATTTGCTGCCTCCCAACTCCCAGCTGATCGGCTAGAAGGAAAAAAACCAAGGCTCATTTGACAAAGAAGAGAGGAAAAAAAACAAGACACCATAGCTTTAAATTGAGAAGCCATGAAGCCTCCCAACTGATTGGCTAGAACTGATCCACTCCTTGTAAACCGCTCAGTGGTGATAGATTAGCAATTGAGGCCAAGCTGCCTGAAAGCAGTTTCCGATGCTCTCAATGGTGACAGAGCAGTAAAAAAACTGTTTAAACTCTTGCTGCGGCGTTTCAAAGGGCCGCCTTACAGCTGATCAGCGGTAAAAGGCAGTGTGGTGGTAGACCAGTGCACTCCAAAAACAAATGGGTAGACGGGTACAGCTGTGCAAGCAGTTAAAAGCCTGGTAGACCAGTTCCTCTGCTAAAACCTAAAGAATGTTTGTCACATGACCATCAAACCACGCCCACAAAATAAGCCACGCCCACAGAACCGGTAGTAAAAATGTTTAGAACCCACACCTGTAGCATGCCCAACAAGAATGTCTCAGGTTTCAAATACCCTTTCAAAGTCTGAGCGGCATAGGAGGCTAATGCCTCCTACTAAGGCAGCACTTAACATCCAGCTGCCTGCAATTACACCAGTTCGAAACTCCCCAGGCTCAAGGTCGACTCAGCCTTCCATCCTTTCTAAGGTGGGTAAATTGAGGACCCAGCTGTGGGGGCAATAAACTGACTTTGTATAAATATACAAAAGTATGAAGGCTATTGCTTAACACATTGTAAGCCGTGCTGAGTCTCCGGAGAAGGGCGGCATATAAATCAAATTAAAAAAAAAAGAATACCAAACACTTTATTTATTTATTTATTTATTTAGATTTATATGCCGCCCTATCTCCAGCCAGACTCAGGGCGACTCACAACAGTAAAAAAAAAAAACATCTAATGAAAAAGTTAAAAAGAAATTAAATCTAAATCTCATAATTTAACAGTTAAAAGTGCAATTAAGACTAATAAGTTAAAAATTAATTCCATTTCAGACAGGTGCCTGTCCAGTCTCTCCTTATAAACCTCCAGTGATGGAGCACCCACAGCTTCTGAAAGCAACTTCTGTTCCATTGGTCAGTTGTCTTCACTGTTAAGAAGTTTTTCCTTAATTCCAGGTTTAAAATTTTGATTTAGAATAACTTTATTGTCACTGTGAATGTACACTAATCGGCATACATTAAAGTGAAAATTCATTGCATACAGCTCTCAAAGGGTTGCCACCTCCAATATACCCTGCATTAACATGACAAACGAACAAATAAAAAATTATGCATATACCCGCATACCTGTATATATTATATGACACAGAGAAGCAACACGGTCTAGTTCGGAAGAGTAGAATAGAATAGAGTAGAATAGGATAGGATAGGATAGGATAGGATGGGATGGGATGGGATGGGATGGGATGGGATGGGGTGGGGCGGGGCGGGGCGGGGCGGGGCGGGGCGGAACGGAACGGAACGGAACGGAACGGAACGGAACAGAACAATAACATTATTGTCACTTTGAATTACACTAATCGGCATACATTAAAACGAAATTTTGTTGCATACAGCTCTCAAAGGGTCACCACCTCCAATATACACTACATAGACATGACAAAATAAATAAATAAATAAATAAATAAATACAAAATTATGCATATACCCACATATATTATATGACACAGAGAAACAACACTGCCTAGTTTGGATGTATACATATACATGGCGAGAAAAATGAATCTTGCAAGTTTACCAGACGGATGGCCTAGGGAACAAAACTGTTACAGAATCTGGTAATCCTGCTAGAAATACTTTGAAACCTCCTCCCAGAGGGGAGCAAGAGGAACAGACCATAAAGTGGGTGTGTGGGGTCTCTAACAATGCTTTCAGCTCTAAGAACACACTACTTATAAGCAGTATCCTGAATAAAGGGAAGCAAGCTTCCTATAATCTTCTCCACTGTCCTCACTGCTCTCTGTATGGACTTTCTATTTGTGGCAGCAAACAGGATGCAGTTTGTTAAAACGCTCTCAAGCATGTCTCTGTAAAAAAAAATTGCTTCTCTTCTTGATTAGTTCTTATCCATTCTTTCTTGTCTTGCCTTCTGGTGCTTTGGAGAACCAGTTGACCCCCTCTTCTTTGAGGCAGACCCTCAAATACTGGAACACTGCTATCATGCCCCCACCCCCACCCCCCACTCCTCCTTTCCTCTAGATTAGCCATACCCAGTTCCTGCAACCGTTCTTCATGTGTTTTAGGAGTTGGGAAACAATGCTGGACCTTCCCTTGAAATCAATTTGTGACCCTTTTTAAGCGAAATAGATTTCATAAAATGATGGTGCCTTCTAAAAAAAAAAGGCTGCCCTGGCAGACTTCCCTGTCTTAAAAAATATTTTTTTAAAAAAAATAAGCATCGGGATGGTTTTTATGAAGGTGCTTTTCACACCTTGTAGCTTTCCAGAAATAGAGAGATAACAATTTTGAAACAGCAGCAGAACATGGCTGTTTTGAGTTGTAATAGTCAACATAACAATTAGTTTGGTGCAGCGACAGGAAAGGTGGAGGACAGGATGGTGTTTTTGGAGTCTGCTACTTATAGCACGGAAAAAAAAAAAAAGGCTAGCGAAGCCATCCGAAGGGAAGCAATGCCACACAGCAGCTGATGCAGGAATAGCAGCCGTGAAAATCAAGCCATTATCAGCCGAGGAAAAGCTTCTCCCAGTCATCACCTTTATTTAGCTTTCAGCTTTTGGAAGATGGAATCTTAGAAATGTCATCTTTTGGGTCTCCTAGGACCAGGAAGTGACCCATGTGCCACTTCTAAAATCATGGTGCATCGCGAGTGGTGTTTGCAAAATTCAACATACACATTTCTCCTACGGCTCATTTTATTTCAGAATAAGCTTCCAAATTGCCTTCGGAAGTTGAGATGCCCCATCGCTGGATGGCTTTGACAGATGAAAGATTAACAGAGTTGAAAGGGATCTTGTAGGTCATCTAGTCCAACCCCCCCCCACCCAAGCAGGAGACCCTACACCATTTCTGACAGATGGCAGTCCAGTCTCTTTTTGAAAGCTTCCATTGATGAAGCTCCCAAAATTTCTGAAGGCAACTTCTGTTCCATTGTTTGGTTGTTCTCACTATCAGAAAATTTCTCCTTATTTCCAGGTTGAATCTCCCCTTGTTCAGTTCATTCCATTATTCCTTGTCTGGCCTTTGGGTGCTTTGGAAAATAGATGCTTTTAGGTGCTTTTAAGAAGAGACTGGACACCCATTGGTCAGAAATAGTATAGATCTCCCGCGGTGGACTAGATGACCAGCAAGGACTCTTCCAACTCTGTTACTATTGTCAGATACTGAAGAGTAGATATTGTCCATTACTCCATCCACCCATCCCTCCCTCCTCCACCCACCCACCCACCCATCCATCCATGCCTAAGCAGGGAGTTGGACTAGAAGACTCTGTTATTCCATTCCATTCCATTCCATTCCATTCCATTCCATTCCATTCCATTCCATTCCATTCCATTCCATTCCATTCCATTCATTATTCTATTCTATTCTATTCTATTCTATTCTATTCTATTCTATTCTATTCTATTCTATTCTATTCTATTCTATTCTATTCCATTCCATTCCATTCCATTCCATTCCATTCCATATTTTCTCTATTCTATTCTATTCTATTCTAGTCTAGTCTAGTCTAGTCTAGTCTAGTCTAGTCTAGTCTAGTCTAGTCTAGTCCAGTCCAGTCTATTCTACCCTACCCTACCCTACCCTATCCCATTCCATTCCATTCCATTCCATTCCATTCCATTCCATTCCATTCCATTCCATTCCATTCCATTCTAAATGAAGAAATAAATAAAACCAAGCATATGTTCTCCTAAGGTTGTTTAGAGGACAAACACACAATCCCCAGAAGGACACCATTGCTATGAGGACACAACAAAAAAGTTAATTGTGTGGTTGTCTCCTGCCAAAAACTGGTCCATGCTTCTTTTCATTGTAGTTATTTATGAAACGCTATTCCAGGGTTACTTCTGTCAAAGGTGAGGATGGATGCCTAGACAGGAGTTTTTCTACAGTGACGGGCCTTGAGGAAATAAATTTCCCGTAGAACCCCATTCCTTTTCTGATTGATTTCAGTTGATTCACGTGTACAACGTTGTTGATTCCTAAGTGTCATGAATCAACATTTTCTCCAATTGTGAATGACTATGGTGCATCCTTAATCTGGTCCCTGGTTGAGAACAGTTCGCTTGTTCCATTTTTGAAGTGAGTTGACGTGAGATTTAAAGCAAGTTCTTTTTTATTTGTTTATTTATTTACATAGCAGAACCTTCTGCATATTGATTCAGAAATAAGACTTCAGCTGAATGCATCCTGTTGTAGGTCAAGGACTACCTGTAATAGCTGGAGGGTTCCAAGAATCACAGTGGCTAATCCCAGAATAGAATAGAATAGAATAGAATAGAATAGAATAGAATAGAATAGAATAGAATAGAATAGAATAGAATAGAATAGAATAGAATAGAATAGAACAGAACAGGGTAGGGTAGGGTAGGGTAGGGTAGGGCTGCGCGATCATCAGAGGCTTTTTTTGTTTTTTTTACTTTTAAAAGCATTTTTTTTTTTTGGTGGAAGAGGTTGTAGAAAAAATGCTTTTAAAAGTTAAAAAAAAAAAAAACCCTCTAATGATCGTGCGGCTCAGCTGGGCCTGGTGAGGGTGGGTGGCACAGGGATTTTTGTTACCGGATCTCCGAACGACCCACCGCCATCACTACCGGATCAGGTGATCTGGTTCGAACCAGGAGCATTTCACCCCTGCCTCAGAGGCCTTTTAGTCCAACCCCTGGCATAACCCCCTACATCATTTTAGACAAATGGTTGTCCAGTCTCTTTTTGAAAGCCTTCAATGGTAGAACTTCTGAAGGCAAGCTAATCTATCAATCAATTGCTCTCACCCTTAAGAAATTTCTCAGTTACAATGTCTGGACAGCCACCTGTCTGAAACGGTATAGGGTCTCCTACTTGAGCAGGGGGTTGGACTAGAAGACCTCCAAGGTCCCTTCCAACTCTATTCCAATTAAAAATCTACCTTTGTAGTCACTAGGAGTCAGAAATGACTTGATGACACACCATCCATCCATCCATCCATCATGTGGCACAATTAGTAGACCATCTCTCCCTGTATTAAAATTAACCACTGCAGCATGACAGAATAGAGAAATCAAATTTAGCCAGATCCTTCTCAATCAGTCTCATTGTTCTATAAATGTTAGGTGTCTTTCGCTTTAGTAGTATTTTTTTTTTAAAAAAAGAAAAGAAAAGAAAAGAAAAGAAAAGAAAAGAAAATGTCAGCTCATCCATACCAGATAACTCTTTGCTGGTATACCTTATTAGCATACATTCGATGTTTGAAAAAAAATGGAGCATCAGGGAAGGAAAATAATTATAATTAATAGGGTCCATTCTTCACAATGTTTGCATTTTTATCTAACTACCCCAGACAGAGGCAATGGGGTTTAAATCTGATTTATACTGTCTCGAGTTACTTCTACAGCAACTAAAAAAAAAGGTAGAGAAGGAAATTACAGAAGACAGATCTTTCTTTTTTAAAATATATATATATATATATATATCTTTCTTCTGTCAAAGAGACATCCCCCACCTCTCATTTTGCCCAAACATCTGAAGATTCCCATTCAAAAGAAAACATTCATTTTGAATATAATCTCCCTTTGACAGCTCGTGCCAAAATATGCTGAAATACGTCCAAAGCATCTTTTAAAATTAGCAGCACAATGAACAGATATGCCATTGAAATCCGGCGTGATCCAGACTAATGTGGGTAATTTAGAATTCTTCTTGATATCAGTTAATACTTGTGCAGATGAGAGCAAACTCAACTTTTTCCCGCTAGTTCAAGTTGTAGTGGAAACAGAAGAAACGAAAGAACCTCAATGCATCATTGGCCGTCATTCTACTGAACATCAGTTGAGTGTACAGAGAGTCCTTGACTTATGACCGTAATGGAGTCTGCCCATTTATAAGGATTTTACATCTGTCTTTGGCAGCGAGACCTACTCTATTTTATTTTATTTTAATTTTTCATTCTGGTCTGTGACCGTAAAGGAAGATTGCAGAAGTTGTTCAGTGAATGCGTTATGGTCATAAAGCCACTGGCATGCTTTTGAGGCGAACACTGCTGTCGTTAAACGAACCAATTCTTTTCTATGGGCGGTTTTGCTGAAAGTTGGAAGACAGTGTTATTTTTCACCACAAGTGCCATAAAATGCAGCCAGAATCAGAACAGAATGGGAAAGGACCTTGGAGATCTTCTAGTCCAACTCCCTACTCAAGCAGGAGATCCTATCCCATTTCAGACAAGTGACGGTCCAAAATCTTCTTAAAAACCTCCAGTGATGGAGCACCCACAACTTCTGAAGGCAAGCCACTGTTAATTGTCCTCACTGTTAGGAAGTTTCTCCTTCATTCCAGGTTGCTTCTCTCCTTGATTAGTTTCCATCTATTGTTCCTTGTCCTGCCCTTTGGAGAATAATTTGATCCCCTCTTTTTTTATGGCAGGCCCTCAAATACTGGAAGACTGCTATCATGTCCCCCACTAGTCCTTCTTTTCTCTAGACTGGCCATATCCAAATCCTGCAACCATTCTTCATAGGTCTTAGTCTCCAGGCCTTTAATCATCTTAGTTGCTCTTTTTAATTCCTATCTCAATTTCCCCCTCTCTATCAGGGGTGGGCTGCTGGGGGTTCGCAGGGGTTCGGGAGAACCTCTAGCTAAGATTCTGTGCAGTTCGGAGAACCCCCAAATCCCACTCCTGGCTGACCCCACACATCCATCCCCTCCCCTCCCCTCCCAGGAGTCCTCACACGGCCTGTTTTGGATGCATGTGTGGAGGCTCGGGGAGGGAGAAAAACAGGCCTACCGGAAGTTCAGGAAGGCCAGAAATGGGCTTGTTTCAGGCTTCCAGAGGGCCTCCAGAGCTTGAGGAGGCTGTTTCACTTTCCTGGAGGCTTGAGGAAAGCCTCTGGTGCCTGGGGAGGGCAAAAAGAGCTCCCCTCCCAGCTGGGGTGCAGGAGGCCAACTAGGCCACGCCCACCATAGCCACACCATCCAAGCAACTGGGCAGAGAACCCCTTGCTAACATTTTTGAAGCCCACCCCTGCTCCTTATCCCTCATCTCTAATGTGGCAACACTGAAGCCTCAAAATGGCTCCCGTCAGGTAAGCTTCAGGGTTGACAGAAACATTCGGAAACCAACCCACGAGCTCGAAGGGTCATCCTACACCCTTATCCTACACTTGAGCTACATATATTCACCATTTATCCATCTTTGGATGAGCAAACAACATGCTGAGTTTGTTTGTTGGAAAGCTGGGGGCCGAGGTTTGAGACCTGAATGCCATGTTGTGGGGTAAGCTCCCATTCCTTGCTCTCACTCCTGCCCACCTATTAGTTCAAAAGCATGCAAATGCGAGTAGATTAATGGGTACCACTTCAGTGGGAAGGTAACAGTGTTCCGTGTACACATTTTGGCCACATTATCACTGAAACAGGGGTGGGTTCTACTTACCTTTACTGTTCACAAGAGGAGCTCGTGTGCGCATGCGCAGATCGTCAATTATGATGTCCGGGCAGGTGGGCGGGGCCTCGCACCATTTTTACTACTGGTTCTATAGAACTGGACAGAACTGGGAGCAACCCACCACTGCACTGAAAATGTATTTGGACAACATTGGTTCCCCCAACCAAGAAATGGAGATGAATATTTTACCATAGAATTGGATACAATTGGAACAGGGAAAGTTATTTTGCAAAAATAATAGACGAATCCACTGTATCTGAAATAGTTCAGATAAGGTGGTTTCTTTTAATCTTACCTCACTTTATTGTAAAGTGATATACTATATCCATAGTATTATCTCAGTTCCATCAAGGTACATCATTTGTGTAATGATGCCATTATGCAAATAATATACTTTTGGGTTTAATGGACTTTTGGGAATAACAGACAAATTCTCTATCCAAACGGTCCATTAAAGCAAGATTTGTATCATATTAACAGCATTACTGGTAGCAGAGTCTGTCCGGATTTTAAAATTGCAAGTTCTTGATTTTTTTTAATTTTATGTTATTTTTTTTTTAAACTTGAAGATGTTGGAGGTGAAATATACAATGGATTCAGAAAGTATTCAGACCACTTTCACTTTTGTCAATTATTTATGCTGGAATGTTGGTTCTCTCCTCCTCCTCCTCCTCCTCCTCCTCCTCCTCCTCCTCCTCCTCCTCCTCCTCCTCCTCCTCCTCCTCTTCTTCTTCTTCTCCTTCTTCCTCTCCTCCTCCTCTTCCTCCTCCTTCCTTCCTTCCTTCCTTCCTTCCTTCCTTCCTTCCTTCCTTCCTTCCTTCCTTCCTTCCTTCCTTCCTTCCTTCCCCTCCACTACCGGTTCTCCAGAACCTGTCAGAACCTGCTGGATTTCACCCCTGGGTGAAGCCAGTGGTGGGTTGCCCCTGGTTCGCACTGGTTCTATAGAACCGGTAGTAAAACCGGTGGGAGGCTCCACCCACCGACCCCGACATAATCAAAATGCTTCTGCACATGCAGCCTGGTAGTAAAGGTAAGTAGAACCCACCCCTGGGTGAAGCTGAGCTGGGCCACGGCTCACGTGCCAGCAGAGACGGCTCTCTCACATGTGCCATAGGTTTTCCATCACAGTTCTATGGTTTTCTTCTAAAGATCTGCATCTCCTTCTCTCTCTCTCTCCCTCTTTCTCTTTCTCTCTCCCTCTCCCTCCCTCTCTTTCCCTCTCTCTCCTCCCTGGTGTTTAGAGACATACTAGCTGCAAATACGGAGGAGGTTTGGAACTGTTAATGCCTCTTGAGTGGCAAAGTATCTGCAGATTTATAAACTCCTCTTCTCATTGTCTCCATCAGATCTTACTTCCAAACTGGCAGAAATAAAACCCTTTCGTTTCAATCGTTTCTCATTCCGAATTTTCATTTTGTCAAAGCGTTACTCTTATGCTACGATTTCCATTCATTTTTCCCATGGGAGATGGCTTTTGTTGTAGTTTGGATGATTCAAAAAAAAAATTTTTCCCCCTTTTACACACACATACACGCACACACAAACACACACAGGCACTTGGACCCGTTCTCGAGTTGGTGGCTGTTTTATTGCCTATAATAATAAACAAATGCTTACTTTTGCGAATATCCTCAGGGAAAATTCATTACAAAGAAGGGGGGAAAAAGGGAAAGGAGAAAAAAAAATACGCCAGGAATGAAAACGCCAAGAGAGAAATGGTTATTACTACTTTGCGTTTTTGGGCCATATAATATGCAGAATTTAATTTGGCTGCATAACAGTATGCGCTCACACACACACACACACACACACACACACACACACACAGAAGGCCGCACAAGCACACACACAAATGCAGCAAATCAGAGGGAGAACTCAAATGCTGCTCTCATTTGTAACAATATTTCAATTATTATTGTTAGAATTATTTTATTGAAGTGGTTTAGCCTTTATAACTGGGCCTTCCTTCCTTCCTTCCTTCCTTCCTTCCTTCCTTCCTTCCTTCCTTCCTTCCTTCCTTCCTTCCTTCCTTTTTCTTTTTCTTTCTTTCTTCTCATCTTCCTTCTTTCTCTTTCCATCCCTCCCTCCCTCTCTCCCTTCTCTTTCCTTCTTCTTTCTTTCTTCTTTTTCTTTCTTACCTTCCTTCTTTCTCTTCCTTCCTTCCCTCTTTTTCTTCCTCCTTACTTTCCTGCCTTCTTTCATTTCCTTCCTTACTCCTTTCCTTTCCTTTTCTTGCTTGCTTCCTTGCTTTTTCTTTCTTCTTACCTTCCTTCCTTCTTTCTCTTTCCCTCCCTCCCTCCTTCCCTTCCTTCCTACCTTCTCTTTCTTTCTTTTTCTTTTTCTTTCTTCTTATCTTCCTTCTTTCTCTTCCTTCCTTTCTTCTCTTTCTTTCTTTCTTCTTTCTTTTTTCTTTCTTTCTTCCCTTCTCCCTCCCTTTTCTTTCTTTCTTTCTTTCTTTCTTTCTTTCTTTCTTTCTTTCTTTCTTTCTTTCTTTCTTCTTTCTTTCTTTCTTTCTTTTCTTTTCTTTGTTCTTACCTTCCTTCCTTCTTTTCTTCTCTTTCTTCTTTTTCTTCCTTTTTTCCTTTTCTTTCTTTCTTTCTTTTTTACTTTTTGAGTACAAATACGGAATGGAAGTTTGATTTTCTCATTTGTAAAGTGGGGAGGAGGCAAATGTAAAATACATTATTTATGGTATGCTGCAGCTACAACTGTTGACTCCCATTGAGAACTGGTTAAGTAAGTAAGTAAGTAAGTAAGTAAGTACGTACGTACGTAAGTAAGTAAGTAAGTAAGTAAGTAAGTAAGTAAGTAAGTAAGTAAATAAGACATTGGCTCAAATGGAGAATCTGTGGTTTATTCAAGATTTGGCAGTTAAAGTCGGAGAAGAGTAGAGGTGCAGCTTGTGTGATGATAGAGGGAATAGAAGAGGAACTCATCAAATTTGCAAGAGATATTAAGCTGGCAGGAAGATCCAACACCCTGACTAGATGATAGTCTCAAGATCCAGATGAATCTTGACAGACTTAAACATTGGACTCTGCCTAACAAAATGAAATTCAACATAGAGGAAAGTACAGTCTTACAGTTACAGTGGGGCAAAAATGTATTTAGTCAGCCACCAATTGTGCAAGTTCTCCCACGTTAAAAGATGAGAGAGGCATGTAATTGACATCATAGGTAGACCTCAACTATGAGAGACAAAATGAGAAAACAAATCCGGACAATCACATTATCTGATTTGGAAACAATTTATTTGAAAATTATGGTGGAAAATAAGTATTTGGTCAATATCAAAAGTTCACCTGAATACTTTGTTATATATCCTTTGTTGACAATGGCAGAGGTCAAACATTTTCGGTAAGTCTTCACAAGGTTGGCACACACTGTTGCTGATATGCTGGCCCATTCCTTCATGCAGATCTCCTCTAAAGCAGTGATGTTTTGGGGCTGTCGCTGGGCAACATAGACTTTCAACTTCCTCCAAAGGTTTTCTATGAGGTTGAGATCTGGAGACTGGCTAGGCCACTCCAGGACCTTGAAATGCTTCTTACGAAGCCACTCCTTCATTGCCCGGGCGGTATGTTTGGGATCATTGTCAGGCTGAAAGACCCAGCCATGTTTCATCTTCAATGCCCTTGCTGATGGAAGGAGGTTTGCACTCAAAATCTCACGATACATGGCCCCATTCATTCTTTCCTGTACATGGATCAGTCGTCCTGGTCCCTTTGCAGAGAAACAGCCCCAAAGCATGATGTTGCCACCCCCATGCTTCACAGTAGGTATGGTGTTCTTTGGATGCAACTCAGCATTCTCTCTCCTCCAAACACAACGAGTTGTGCTTCTACCAAACAATTCTACTTTGGTTTCATCTGACCATATGACATTCTCCCAGTCCTCTTCTGGTTCATCCAAATGGTCTCTAGCAAACTTCAGATGGGCCTGGACATGTACTGGCTTAAGCAGGGGGACACGTCTGGCACTGCAGATCTGAGTCCCTGGAGGCATAGTGTGTTACAGATGGTAGCCTTTGTTACGTTGGTCCCAGCTCTCTGCAGGTCATTCACTAGGTGCCCCTGTGTGGTTCTGGGATTTTTGCTCATCGTTCTTGTGATCATTTTGACCCCACAGGGTGAGATCTTGCATGGAGCCCCAGATCGAGGGAAATTATCAGTGGTCTTGTATATCTTCCATTTTCTAATTATTGCTCCCACAGTTGATTTCTTCACACCAAACTGCTTGCCTATTGCAGATTCAGTCTTCCCAGCCTGGTGCAGGTCTACAATTTTGTTTCTGGTGTCCTTCGTCAGCTTTTTGGTCTTCACCATATTGTAGTTTGGAGTGTGACTGTTTGAGGTTGTGGACAGGTGTCTTTTATACTGATAACAAGTTCAAACAGGTGCCATTAATACAGGTAATGAGTGGAGGACAGAAGATTCTTTTAAAGAAGAAGTTACAGGTCTGTGAGAGCCAGAAATCTTGCTTGTTTGTAGGTGACCAAATACTTATTTTCCACCATAATTTGCAACTAAATTCTTTCCAGATCAGACAATGTGATTGTCTGGATTTGTTTTCTCATTTTGTCTCTCATAGTTGAGATCTACCTATGATGTCAATTACAGGCCTCTCTCATCTTTTTAAGTGAGAGAACTTGCACAATTGGTGGCTGACTAAATACTTTTTTGCCCCACTGTAGGCAAGAAAAACCAAAAGTACACATATAGATTGGGAGAAACCAGGCTTAATACCATGTTTTCCTGAAAATAATACCCTGTCTTATATTTTTTTGAACTCTGAAATAAGCGCTTGGCCTTATTGCCATGCGCTCAAAAGCCCGATTGGGCTTATTATCAGGGGATGTCTTATATTGGGGGAAACAGGGTAGCAGTAACGATGAGAGAGATCTTGGAGTCCTAGTGGATAATCAATGAAATATGAGCTAGCAGTGTGCGGCTGCAGCCAAAAAAGCCAATGCAATCCTAAATTGCATTAACACAGAGATTGAATCAAGATCGTGTGAAGTACTAGTATTGCTCTATAAAGTTTTAGTCAGGCACACCTAGAATCCTGCAGCCAATTTTGGTCACCACACTGTAAAAAAGACGTGGAGACTCTGGAAAGAATGCAGAGAAGAGTAACCAAGATGATTAGGAGCCTGGAGGCTAAAACATATGAAAAACGGTTGCAGGAACTGGGCATGTCTAGTTTAATGAAGAGAAAGACCAAGGGTGACATGATAGCAGTTTTCCAACATTTGAGGGGCTGTCATAGAGAAGAGGGAGTCAAGCTATTCTCCAAAGCACCCAAAGCCCAAACAAGGAACAACAGAAATTCTTCAAGGAGAGATTTAACCTAGAAATAAGAAGAATTTTTCTGACACTAAGAACAAGCAACCAATGGAATTGGTTGGTCTTCAGAAGTTGTGGGTGCTTCCTCACTGGAGGCTTTCAAGAAGAGTCTGGATAGCCACTTGTCAGAAATCGTATAGGGCCGTGATGGCGAACTTATGGCACGGGTACCACGGGTGACACGCGGAGCCATATTGGTGGGCACGCAAGTGTTGCCCTAGCTCAGCTCCAGCGCGCATGCGCGCAGCAGCCAACTGATTTTCAGGCCTTCCGGTCCCACAGGAAGTCAGGAAACTGGCTGTTTACGGCCTCCGGAAGGCCTCCAGGGGGATGGGGAAGGCTGTTTTTTCCCTCCCCAGGCTCCTAGAAAGGCTCTGCAGCCTGGGGAGGGGAGAAAATGGGCCTACTAGGCCCACCATGCCATCGCGTATCAAAATCAGGGGGAAGTGTGTGTGTGGAGGGGGTCACATGTGCATGCACGGGAGGGTGTGGTGCATTGAATTATGGATGTGGGCACCCATACCCATGACCGCCCTGCTCCCCTCGCTTTTGGCACGCGACGGCAAAAAGGTTAGCCATCACTGGTATAGGGTCTCCTGCTAGTAACACAGTTGTGTGAATCTGGCTTTTCCATTGACTTAGCTTGTTAGAAATATCTTCATTTCAAAAGAACACATGGTGGAAAATACATTCTGTTAAACACAACCTCTTCAGTGGTGGGATTCAAAAAAAATTACTACTAGATCTGTGGACGTGGCTTGGTGGGCGTGACAAGGGAAGGATACTGTAGAATCTCCATTCCCTCCCCACTCCAGGGGAAGGATACTGCTAAATCCCCATTTCCTTCCGATCAGCTGGAACTCGGGAGGCAGAGAATAGATGGGGGCGGGGCCAGTCAGAGATGGTATTTACCAGTTTTCTGAACTATTTAAAATTTCCGCTACTGGTTCTCCAGAACTGGCCAGAACCTGCTGAATACCACCTCTGAACCTCTTAAAGGTGTACAAAGTTGAAACATGATACAGATAGTCCTTGACTTATGACCATTTGTTTACAACTGTTGGAAATATCTACTTACCATCCCTCCCTCCCTCCCTCCCTCCCTCTCTCTCTCTCTCTCCAGCCATTCTTCTATCTCTCCATGTATTATCTATCTATCTACCTACCTACCTACCCACCCATCCATCCATCCATCCATCCTATCTATCTATCATCTATCTATCATCTATCTACCTATCTATTTATCTCCATACCTATCTATCTATCCTATCATCCATCTATCTATCTATCTATCTATCTATCTATCTATCTATCTATCTATCTATCTATATCTATCTATCTATCTATCTATCTATCTATCTATCTATCTATCTATCTATCTATCTATCTATCATCTATCACCTATCTAAACCATCTCTCTCTTTATCATATCTCTCTCTCCTATCTATCTATCTATCTATCTATCTATCTATCTATCTATCTATCTATCTATCTATCTATCTATCTCTATTATCTATCTCTATTATCTATCTCTTATCTAAAGCATCTCTCTCTCTCTCTCTCTCTCTCTCTCTCTATCTATCTATCTATCTATCTATCCCATATCTCCCTCTCTTTATCATCTCTCTCTACCCACTCATCATCATCTTCTTCTCTCTCGCTCTTATTCTATATCTATCATCTCTCTAAACCATCTCTCTCTCTCGTTATCATCTCTCTCTCTATCCATCCATCATCACCATCTTCTCTCTCGCTCTTATTCTATATCTATCATCAATTTATCTATTTCATCGTAACTCTGTTATTTTATATCTATCTTCCATCCATCCATCCATCCATCCATCCATCCACATCATTTCTATACTGTTTTTAATGCCATTCTTCTAGAGGTAGCAACTTTGAGAATGCAGTGGCCATAGATAAGAGGTATCACAGAATTGTTAGGGATGGGTGGGACTAGGAATGACTGTTTTTTTTAAAAAAAATTAAGATAGCACCTCCAGCTGCATGGACCTACTCACCCATTTTTACATGTGTGGTCCTGTGTCTTTGTTTACACACACACACACACAACACAACACAACACAACACAACACACTGCCCAGGGCCAGGATTTTGTCAAGTTCTAAATTAAAAAGAAAGGCAGGAAATGGAAAGGTTCCGGATTGTTATTTGGCGAATGAAGGACAAATCATTATGACTTGCCTGTGATTGAAATCATAAAATTTCTACATGACAATGCATAGAAAACCAGAGGCAGAGGGAGAACCAACCTATAAACTTTGGCTGTCATTAAATTGCAAAGATTTTGCAATAACACCGGATGGACTATTCATGTTTCATCTCCCGCCCCTTTTTCCTTCTATTTTCATTCTTAATTGCCTTTTTATTGTGCATATGCATTTCTTATCACTCAGGGAAGCTTGCCATAAAAGGTGGCACCCGGAGAAAGCGGGTATTGATCAGGGGATAAGCAAATGAGTCAAAACAAAACGAAACAAAATTTCCTAATAAACTTGCGGGTGAGCAACTGCCTTCCTTTCCTTTGTATTTGTATTGGCTGAAAGTTTTGCCCAGTCAGGTTTTCTTATAGCATCTTGGACTGATAATGTCCATTTCATTGTTGCTAAACCCAAGTAGAAAGATTTAATTCTGATTGTCATTAATTGGATTTTAATCAGAGTGAATAAAATAAATTTTGTGAAAGATCCTTCCTTCCCTCCTTTCCTTCCCTCTCTCCATTTTCCTTCCTTCCTTCTTCCACCCTTCTTCCCACTGTTTTTCCTTCTTTCCTTTTCCTCCCTCCCTCCTTCCCTCCCTTTTCCTGTCACTCATTCTTCCTCCTCTCTTTTCTTTTCTTAGTTTTTCTTCTTTCCTTCCTCCCTTCCTTCTCCTTCTTCCTCTCACTTTCCTTCCATCCATCCATCCATCCATCCATCCATCCATCTATCCATCCTTCCTTCCATCCCTCCCATTTTTCCTTCCCTCCCTCTATTTTCCTTTCTTCCTTCCTTCCCTCCTTTCCTTCCCTCCCTCCATTTCCCTTCCTTCCTTCCTTCCTCCTTCTACCCTCCTTCCTATTGTTTTTCCTTCTTTCCTTTTCCTCCCTCCCTCTTTCTTTCCTCCCTCCCTCCCTTTTCCTTTCTCCTTTTCTCCCTCCTCTCTTTTCTTTCCTTAGCTTTCCCTCCTTTCTCTCTTCCTTCCCCTTCCTCCCCTCATTTCCCTCCTTCCTTTCCCTTCCTTCCTTCCCTCCCTTCTTTCCTTCCCTCCCTCTATTTTCCTTCCTTCCTTCCCCACTCTCTCCCTCCCTCCCTCCCTTCCATCCATCCTCCCTTCCTTCTTTCCTTCCTTCCCTCCCTCTATTTTGCTTTCTTCTTTCCTTCTCTCCTTTCCTTTCCTCCCTCCATTTCCCTTCCTTCCTTCCTCCTTCCACCCTCCTTCCCATTGTTTTTCCTTCTTTCCTTTTCCTCCCTCCCTTTCTTTCCTTCCTCCTTCTCTCCCTCCCTCCCTTTTCCTTTCTCCCATTCTCCCTCTTCTCTTTTCTTTCCTTAGCTTTCCCTCCTTCCTCTTTTCCTTCCCCTTCCTCCCCTCACTTTCCCTTCCTTCCTTTCCCTTCCTTCCTTCCCTCCCTCTATTTTCCTCCCTCCCTCCCTCCCTTCCTTCCTTCCTTCCTTCCTTCCTTTCTTCCATCTCTCCCTCCCTCCCTCCCTCCCTCCCTCCCTCCCTCCCTTCCTTCCTCCCTCCCTTCCTTCCTTCCTTCCTGTTTAGCAAAAGTTTGCTGACCAGATTCATATCTCCAGAGCCTTTTCAACGAGTTATATAGAAACTCATAAACATTGGTGAGTATCCTACACTGGTAAATAATTTCCAACTGAACATGTTGTGTATGAAAATGGCATTTGGCTCCATCCAAAAGACACATCCTAATATGGGAGGCAATTAAATGCACACAGAGAAACAAACATTTTCTTCACGTTATCTCTAAGCAGCAACTGGTAATGAATTGAACGAAGAAATCTGCATGGGAGGGAATTGTCCTTTCAACATCCTAGGAAGAGCAATTAATCTTTTAGGATTTCATATTCAAGTTTGCCCAAAAATTCTCTTTTCGCTAATCCATATTAAATCCAAATGTGGAAAGTTTCATGTTTTCCAAAATGGTGGTCCAAGGTCTCGACAGATCTGAGAGATGGAGGAAATCTTTCACACAAAATTGTCTGCAATGTTTTACCAGTTAACGACTTCTTCAGCTTCAACCACAATAATACACAGGCAAACAATTGATACAAACTCAAGGTAAACTGCGGCGGACTCGATTGCAGAAAATACAATTTCAGCAACAGAGTGGTCAATGCCTGGAATGTTTTACCTGACTCGGTTGTTACAGCCTCAAACCCTTACAGCTTCAACCTTAAACTGTCTACCATGGACCTCACCCCATTCCTAAGAGGTCCGTAAGCGCACCAGTATGCCTACCCTCTCTGTCCTACTGTCCCCCTTTATCTGTACTTACTTCCTTTGTTTATGTTTATATCTAAACGTGCTATCTTGAACATGTTTGACAAACAAAATAAATAAAAATAAATAAATTTTGACATAGATGGCCTCTTTAGCAATAGCACTTAGACATAAACTGGTCCATAGTGTTTTATAGCACTCTCTGAGTAGTCCTACTGTCCCCAATTATTTGTATCCATTTCATGTATTCATAATCATGTTTATACTTATAACTGTTATCTAATACATGCTTTACAAATAAAATCAATCAATCCATCAATCCATCAATTCATCCATCCATCCATCCATCCATCCATCCATCCATCCATCCATCCATCCCTTGTCTTTCTGATGCAGATGGCCTGCTGAATCCTGTGATGTCGTTGCTATGCTTGTTGATTTAGTGGTTGGTGTTACCCCCTTTGATTTTTTCCAAGTTCAACCAACTATCATCAACCATACCATTATCATTAGATGATGAAATAGACCCTTCTGGCAAGTTTCTCCAAGGACCAAAGTGCCCCTTGAAGTTTTGATGTCCATCGTTGCTCCTTTTTCGTTATCTCTCTCACCTTCATAGCTAAGAAAGAATGACTGTGAGAAGATGCCTCCAGGGTATTTGTACAGTATGATTTAAGGTCAGGTAGTGTGTGATTTAAGAATGAGTTAGCTGTACATTAAGTTATACCAAGCTGATAACAAGATGGATTTGGAAAGTGATGAGAAATGACAGAGAACACATGTACTTTAAAGCAGATGACAGCAAATTGAAAACATTACTATAACTTATTAAAGATTGATTTTTTTTTTCTCCAGACACTCCTTGCTATTGTTTGACAAAAACAAATGTTAATGGTAACACAAATAGAAACAACCTAAAGGGATTTGAGTCTCAAAGTTGAGAGTGGAAGATATCAATGCAGCATCATTTGATCAATATGGGTCACTGATGGCTTGGGTGACCTTGAAGCAACATTCGCAGGCCCTAAATGATGCACCTTAAATTTGTAAAATTGTGGCCTCCTCCACAAATCAAATTATGAACTTCCAGTTTTAACAAGTGCTCTCGATTAAGAAGTGACACGTTTTTGCAACCGGCAATTCAACAGCTGATATTCAAAAATGTCACCGAGTTAATAAAGGGCACATCTTCATTTGGCCAGGCTCCCTTTTAGCAGCATTAGACAATGATAATGTTCTGCAAAATAGAACTCTTGTGATTCCAATATTGACAATGTGCATGTGTTACAATAATAGATTTCAGGTGTCTTTGGACCAATCAAGCATTTCAAAATCTAGGGAACTTTGTTCATTTCATCCATGATAGTGTTTCACCTTAATAAAAATAACAGAGTTGGAGGTCTTCTAATCCAACTCCCTGCTCAAACAAGAGATATACTATATACCATTTCAGACATACAGCTGTCCAATCTCTTCTTAAAAACCTCCATTATTGGAGACCTCACAACTTCTGGAGGCAAGTTGTTCCACTGATTAATTGTTCTAATTGTCAGGAAATTTCTCCTTGTTTCTAGGTTGGATCTCTCCTTGATTAGTTTCCATCCATTGCTTCTTGTCTTGCCTTCAGGTGCTTTGTAGATTTGACAGAACCCTCCTTCTTTATTGTCTTCTTTATTGTCTTCTTTGTGGCAGCCCCTTAGAAATTGGAAGGTTGTTATCATGTTGCCTCCTAGTCCTTCTTTTCATTAAAGTTGTTGTTGTTGTTAGTTGCAAAGTCATGTCCGACCCATCACGACCCCATGGACAACATTCCTCCAGGCATTCCTGTCCTCTACCATCCTCTGGAGTCCATTTAAGCTAACACCTACTTCTTCAGTGATTCCGTCCAGACACCTTGTTCTCTGTCATCCCATTCTTCTTTTGCCCTCAGTCTTTCCCAGCATTAGGCTCTTCTCCAGTGAGTCCTTCCTTCTCATTAGGTGGCCAAAGTATTTGAGTTTCATCTTCAGGATCTGGCCTTCTAAAGAGCAGTCAGGGTTGATCTCTTCTAGAACTGACCAGTTTGATCGCCTTGCAATCCAAGGAACTCACAGGAATCTTCTCCTACTGTCCATGGGGTTTTCATGGCAAAGATACTGGAGTGGGTTGCCATTTCCTTCTCCAATCACGTTTTGTCAGAGCTCTCTGCTATGACCTGTCCATCTTGGCTGCTCTACATGGGATAGCTCATAGCTTCATTGAGCTACGCAAGCCCCTTCACCACAATGAGGCAGTAATCCATGAAGGGGTTCATCCAAGTAGACATACCCAATTCTTGCAAGGGTTTTTCCTATATTTTAGCTTCCAGTCCCCCAAGTCCAAGGATCTTACAAAATCCACTTTCCATTTACTTTGCAAAATAAATTCAATGTAGTTCAATATCTCCCATTCAACTTAGTATTAATAGAGAAAAATAAGCTTGCTTCTGGTTTAGATTCCAGACCTAAAGAATACTCAACACAGAGTACATCCAATGATATCCTTGTTGATGCCTCACCAGTATTTGAAGCCTCTGAGCTTCAAAACCATCAATCTGGCACTATGGGTCACACCACCCCTGACAGCTCTATACTCCCCATAACTTATTTTATATTCGTGAAGGGCCATAAAGCACTCCCAATAATTTATTTCATCATATACCCAGAACTGGGAATGCTCCGATAGGAGAACACTATATTCATTAAAAGGATTGGTGACCTCTCCACCATCAAAATGCCTTAAATCTTCTGACATGTTGGTTTCTCACTCCAAATTATCAGGAGGTATAAAGGGAAAGGGGGGGAAGCCCATCCAAGATCTTGCAAGATTGTTTTGTGAAATGTTGTTCACTGATGATCTGAGATGCCAGCATGCTTGTGAGAGGATGTTCACTGATATTAAATGAAATTAATATAAATAGAATAGAATAGATTTTTTTTTATTGGCCAAGTGTGATTGGACACACAAGGAATTTGGTGCATATGCTCTTAGTGTACATAAAAGAAAAGATACATTTGTGAAGAACCATAAGGTACATCACTTAATGATAGTCATAGGGAACAAGTAAGCAACCAAATCATACTAGGAAACAATCAATATAAACCGTAAGGTTACCTATCAACAAACTTACACTCATACAGTCATAGGTGGGAGGAGATGGGTGATGGGAACGATGAGAAGATTAAGAGTAGTGCAGACTTAGTAAATAGTTTGACAGTGTTGAGGGAATTATTTCTTTAGCAGAGTGATGGCATTTGGGAAAAAACTGTCCTTGTGTCTAGTTGTTCTGGTGTGCTCTATAGCATCGTTTTGAGGGTAGGAGTTGAAACAGTTGATGTCCATTATGTGAGGGGTATGTAAATATTTTCCCAGCCTTCTTTTTGACTCATGCAGTATAGAGGTCCTCAATGGAAGGCAGGTTGGTAGCTATTGTTTTTTCTGCAGTTCTAATTATCCTCTGAAGTCTGTGTCTGTCTTGTTGGGTTGCAGAGCCAAACCAGACAGTTATAGAGGTGCAGACGACAGACTCAATAATTCCTCTGTAAAACTGGATCGGCAGCTCCTTGGGAAGTTTGAGGTTCCTGAGTTGGTTCCTGAATTCTTCACTTGTGCCCATTCAGTTTTATTTTCCCCTTAATGGTTTCTGCTTTCTGACTTGGAATTAGTTTTGGCTATTCTAAATATATTTATATTAATTTCATTTGGGTGAAAGCAATAGATGGTGTGATATCTGCAGTACCGTTGCTATTTCTATTTTAATATATTGCACACACAATCTTCCATTAAAAGGAAGAATGCTGAGAACTGGAAACTTGATTGAGTTTAATGAGCAACCCGTGAATTACAGAATTACAGGAAGGAAGACGGATTGCATTAAAAGCAACACCACTCCATTTCAGTTAACCAATGTATACCCAGCTTTCAAGTGGAAGGAGATAACTCAGAGAGTCTCAACTTGCAACCATTCCTTTAGACATTGTTCAAAATTACAAAGTGATTTATGACCATTTTTCACACTTATGACAGTTGCAGCATCCCCAAACTCACATGATCAAATTTGAGACCCCTTGGCAACTGGTTCACATTTATGACGGTTGCAGGGTCCCAGGGTTATGTGTGTTCTGTCCCCATCGCATGCACACACACAGACAGCCAGGGGTTAATGAATCACACAGTCAGGAATTCTTTTAAGATAACAGGCTTGGCAGTAAAAACATAAACTGCCTGCCAAAAGATTTTACTCACTAAGGGAGGTTTTTTCTCCTCAGTCCGATATATCAAATTAAGTCCACAAAGCAAAGAATTGTCCAAGTCCAGTCCAAAGAAATCCAAAAAGAGCTTCTAACAGGGTTCTAGAAACATGATACAACTTCCAAGCTTTTCAATTTGTCTGTCACAAGGCCTGAATAGGTGACACACACCCTTTTATCCCTTGTGGGGTGTGGTCCAGTGACTCAGCTCAATCTCTGGCCCATGCCTCTTTCTCTGCTGTGCGCACTTATCCTTCTGACACTGTTTGGGATCCAGCCAAAACTCATCCCTGTCGCTCTTTATCTGCGGCTGCTCCGAAGTGCCTTGCTCCTGGCATATCTCTTGGCCTTCGGAGGAAACCTGAGGCATTGCCAGAGAGGAGGGTCCTGGAGAGGGAGGCCTTGCCAAATCCTCTCCTTCACCTTCTGAGTCCTCTCCCTCTGATACGACAGGCTCGGGGGTCAGAGTCACAACAATGTGATCACCTTCTGTAACTGTGATGATCCAGGGTGTGGCACAGAAAGCAACATAGCCAGAGGACAGGTCTAACTCCCCTTAATTGTTCCAACTTTGCCCCCCAAAGTCCCCATGTTCCCTACAAGTCCTGGAGCAAAGCTCTTGCACAGACCTTCAGCAGCCTCTGGCTGCGAGTAGTCCAGTAAACCAGCTTAGCCAAATAGTAACCAGACCAAGAAGTTCCACGAAGCAGGCAAACCGGGCAAGCCCCATAAGACAGAGCACAGTAATTTGCAGACATTGGCAAGTGCACATAATGCTCCAGAGATTCAACCCTTATTCCTGACAAATGCCCCTCCCACCAGCACCTCCTTACATCTCAGTCCCCAGGTGTGCCTTGTGAAGGGGGTCGGGGCACTTTTCTCCCTCATAGCTGGCTCAGTCTGTGTTGGTCTCGCCTTCTCTTTTCCCTCCATACTCAAGGATCAGGAGGGGGTGGTCCTATTGTGGAGGTTGAGACAGACAGTTGAGGAGGTTGAGGAGGAACATAGGCCAGTCCTGGAGTCTGGGGCTCTGTGTTGGAGGCTGTGTGAATGCCACCATAACACCAGGTTGGATTTTAACTAAGATAAGGTAAAGGTAAACATTCCCCTCGCACATATGTGCTAGTCGTTTCCAACTCTAGGGGGTGGTGCTTATCTCCGTTTCAAAGCAGAAGAGCCAACGCTTTCCGAAAATGTCTCCATGGTCATGTGGCTGGCATGACTAAATGCCAAAAGCTCATGGAACACTGTTACCTTCCCACCAAAGGTGGTCCCTATTTTTCTACTTGCCTTTTTTACCTGCTTTTGAACTGCTAGGTTGGCAGAAGCTGGGACAAGTAAAAGGAGCTCTGCCCATTATGCGGCACTAGGGATTCGAACCGCTGAACTGCCAACCTTTTGAACGACAAGCTCAGCATCTTAGCCACTGAGCCACCGCGTCCCTTGGATTTTAACTACCTAACAACAATTATAAATTGAAGGAATTTCCAGTTTTCAGAGTTTTTAATTTTGTTGCTTAAGATCACCCAACTTGATCTGATTTTCTAGGTTTTCTCCTACCTGAGACCTGGCTTCTGCGTGGAGACTCTCCTATGAAGTTCTGAAATATTGTTATTGTTTTCAGAGGTCCCAGGAAGTAATAAGATATGTTCCCTGTTGTATCAAAAGTCTGTCATTAATCAGCATAACTAATGAAGACATGAGGCTATTTCTATGCTAATGCAATTGTATTATTAAACTGCAAAACACGTTCTAGGCAAAGGAAGAGATTTTATTGAGAATTAATATGTCTCAAGTATATTATTTTCACCTCTAGGGAAGACTCTCTTCAGGTCCCAAAAATTGCAGCGAAAGAATATTCCAAAGAAGAGAAGCTCTGTAGCTCTGGGTTGAACTGTGGGGTCCTTGGTGCTCTCTGAGATTGGTTGTTGTCTTGCAGAGATTTCATTTCCCAACTATGTAACATCATCAGTACTTGAAGACAGTGGGGAGTGGAGGAGGAGGAGAAGTAGAACAGAGAACAGAGAAGAAAAAGAAGGAGGAGGGGAAGGAGGAGGAGGAGAAGGAGAGGAAGAGGAAGAAGAGGAGGAAGAGGAGGAGAAATAGAATAGAGAATAGAAGAGAAGGAGAAGGAGAAAGAGAAGGAGAAGGGAAAGAGGAGGAGGAGGAGAAAGAGAAAGAGAAGGAGGAGGGAAAGAGAAGGAGGAGGAGGAGGAGGGGGAGAAGGAGAAAGAGAAGGAGAAGGGAAGGAGGAGGAGGAGGAAGAGGAAGAGGAAGGGGAAGAGAAGGGAAAGAGGAGGAGGAAGAGGGGAGAGAGGAGAAGGAGGAGGAGGAGAGGAGAAGGAGAAAGAGAAGGAGAAGAGAAAAAGGAGGAGGAGGAGAAGAAGGAGAAGGGAAAGAAGAGGAGGAGGAGGGGAGAAGGAGAAGGAGGAGAAGAAGGAGGAGAAGAAGAAGGAGGAGGAGGAGGAGGAGGAGGAGAAGGAGGAGGAGGAGAAAGAGAAAGGAAAGAGGAGGAGGGGAGAAGAAGGAGGAGGAGGAGGAGGAGGAGGAGAAAGAGAAGAAGGAGGAGGAGGAGGAGGAGGAGGAGGGGTGGGATCCATGACAGACAGTTTGAGGTTGAAGCCATGGAGATTTGAGGAAGTAACAATAGAGTCGGGTAGAGCATTCCAGGCATTGACCATTCTGTTGCTGAAGTCGTATTTTCTGCATTCGAGTTTGGACCGGTTTACCTTGAGTTTGTATTGATTGTTTGCCCGTGTATTATTGCAGTTGAAGCTGAAGAAGTCATTGACAAGTAAGATATTGTAGCAGACAATTTTGTGTACTATGCTTAGATGTCTCACGACCGCAGACGACGCAGTTCCAGATTGTCCAAGCCCAGAATTTTAAGTCTGGTTGAAAATCAGTTGCCTCTTGAAAATCACCTTTGGGGTAATACAAGAAAACAGCCAAGCTCAGAGAGCACCAAGGACTCTCTTCATTATCATATTTATGTTTCTACTAAGGAATCCCTCTGCATGATTGCTCCCAAAATTCAATACTGTAAAGATTTGAGGATGTAATTTAGAATTCTTTGATCTCTCCCGGAAGTTTGAAGCCATGAAAAAAGTAGGTTTTAAATTATATTTAAAATAACTTCTAAAAAGAAGGTAAAATATCCTATAGTTGGTTGATCAGAGTTTATGGTGTAATCCATAATTGAAAAGCTTGTGAGTCTACAGCAGGGGTGTCAAACTCAAGGCCCGTGGGCCGGATGTGGCCCATGAGGTGCTTAGTCCTGGCCCAAGGGGCTGCCCTGGAAACAGCAAAGGACTGGCCCACAGAGCCTCTGCCAGCAAAAACAGAGCTCAGTGGGGTGCACACAGCCCCCTGTGCTCTGTTTTTTGCTGACAGAGGGCTGCAGGAGACTGTCATAGCCTAAAATGGGGCACAGGGTAGCATAATGACCCCTCCCCCAGCTCCATTTTCACTGGCAGAGGTCTATCAAAAAAAACTAAAAACAAAGGAGAAATGTTTCCCCTTTTGCATTTGAGCTTGCAAAAAGGGACAGGAAAGAAGAAAGGGAAAGAAAAAAGACAAAGAAAAAGAAGGGAAGATGGGAAGATGGGAAGATGGGAAGGGAAGGAAGGAAGGAAGGAAGGAAGGAAGGAAGGAAGGAAGGAAGGAAGGAAGGAAGGAAGGAAGGAAGGAAGGGGATTATAATGAGAGTGAGGAAGGGTCTCAGGGAAGTCCTGCCTTAGCATTTTGGCCACCACAGGTGCCCCTGACACGAGTCCCGTCTCATGCCCACCATGGCACGTCCAGTCCCAGCCACCATGGTCATGTCCCCCAGCCATACATCCACCCCAGCCCTCCAAGGTCAAACACAACCCTGATGTGGCCCTCAATGAAATCAAGTTTGACACCCCTAGTCTACAGCATTTGTGATACGAAAACACAAATTCCCTTAGGTTCCTTTCACTTTCTCCATGGCCCAACCAGGCGACTAATCAGTATTTGTTGTGGCCCATCAGCGGCCTGTGCAGCTAGGAGCTGAGTCCGACAGTGAGGAGGCTGGTGTGGTGCTGCGCCAGCAGCCTTTGCAGCTGGCACTTGAGTCAGACAATGAGGAGGCTGGAGAAGATGTGGTGCCAGAGGTGGGGATTCAGCCAGGGGTCTTCAGAACCTCCAGAAGTTCCCATAAGTGAGGAGGAGGAAGAGAAGGAGCCTCTTCTCAATGCATGGGCACACAGAGCTGCCAAAAGGCAGGAGTGGCTCCTCAGGAGGAAGTCTCCTCGAAAGTAAAGCTTGGGCTAATTGGCCACTTCTTTAGCCCATTTAAGGAGGAACGCCAACTGAAGCAATTTGCAGGGAACAACTTTGTTCACTCTTCTTCGCGTCCTGATCTTAGTTCCCTTATCTGTTTCCTGCAAATTGCTTCTGGGCTTTCTGCCAAGCATAGTAAGATTACAATTATTTATTCTTTGGATTCTTGTAGGCTGTTAAGAACGTTAATTAACATCCTTCATTTGGAAAAGACTGATTTAATTTAATAAACTAAGGTTTGTACAGACTTTGTGTGTGTTGTGTTCTTTGGGGTCCGTAGCTGGGCCAGAACAGTATTCTGCATTTTTGATAGTGTTTTCAACAGCATTGGTTTGTAACCATCTCAGATAGTTCAACTTTATGTTGGAAAAAAAAAAAAAAGTAGGCTGGATATACAAATGAAACCAGCTGATGTCATCATGATTAAAAGGAATATATGTATGAAAAGAATGACCTAGATAAATATCCTGTATTGGACTTACAAAAGAAAACTGTTCAAGTTTTGAAGGCTTTAGGGAGAAGGGGACAAAGGGGGGGGGGGGGGAAGAAAAAAGAAAAAAGATAGAGTTCCAGAACATAATTCGAAGGCATCAAGACTGTTAGAAGTAAAAGGAAGGAATAGAAAGTTGGGCTTTTTGATCAAAATAAAATAGATATATAGTTAGTGTATATATCTATTGAATGAATATATATATTCATTCTGGAGCCAGATGAATAGGTGAATTCAGACCGATAGCCACTTTCAAGGATCCCAGATATTATGTGGAGGTTTATTCTAAAGGCGGTTTGAACTAGGGAGAGACCTGCAAAGTTTTTTGATCCTTTGAGCAACACGTGAGTAGAAATCCATTGTTTTCAGGGTTGGGAAGGGGACATTTGTGCTTTGCTTGCCATAGTCTATGCTCGTGATGGCGAACCTGTGGCACGTGTGCCAGAAATGGCACGCAGCGCCCCCTCTGTGGACATGTGAGCGGATATTGTTCCAGTTTACCTCCACTGCGCATGTGTGCGCACCCCCCACCAGCCAGCTGGTCTATGGGTCTCTGCCATGCATGCATAGGGGGTGGGCACTTGCAGGAGGGCTATGTGAACATGTGAGGGGGTGGGCACGTGTGAGGGGGCACATGTGCATGCGTAGGGATGGGGGCCTGTATGCGTCTGCGCAGGGGACTGCATTCATGGAGACCACGTATGCATTGCATTTTGGGGGTTCACACATTTGCACATGTGAGCTTTGGGCACATGGTCTGGAAAAGGTTAGCCATCACCGGTCTATGGATTGTTCTCCACTTCTCCACTCACCCTAAATATCAACTTCTCCCATGGCCTTGGAGATCCCTCATGGAACAGAACAGTTTCCTGAGCCTGGGAAACTTTTCCTCTAGGTACTAAGCAGTAAGACAGAAAGAGAATACTCTGGCTGAAGCCTGAATTTTAGAAATCACACTACCAGGCTCTTATATTGTGGTGTTTCTGTCATTGGACATAAAGTGGGAGATATTGTGGTGTTCCTAGCATGCTTTTCTCAGCCAATCTCCCATTAATCAGGGAGAAATTTGAAAGACAATCAAGGAGTCCATCAACCTTGCCATTTTTAAAAAATAAAATGAGGGCCAGTTTGGTGTGTGTGTGTGTGTGTGTGTGTGTGTGTGTGTGTGTGTGTGTGTGTGTGAGAGAGAGAGAGAGAGAGAGAGAGAGAGAGAGAGAGAGAGAGAGAGAGAGAGAGGAGAGAGAGAGAGAGAGAGAGAGGAGACCCTATGCCATTTCAGACTAGTGGCTGTCTAGCCTCTCTTTAAAACCTCCAGTGATGAAGTACCTTCTGAAACAACTTCTGAAGGCCAGCTGGTTAATTGTCCTCATGGTTAGGAAGTTTCTCCTTAATTCCAGGTTGCTTCTTACCTAGATTAGTTTCCATCCATTGTTTCCTGTCCTGCCTTCTGATGCTCTGGAAATAAAATAACCCCTACTTCTTTGTAGCGGCCCCTGAAAGGACCCTTGACTAGGGGCCCTTGAAGCACCCCAGTCCTTCTTTTATCTAGACTAAGGAATAGGCCACAAGTTTGTCAAGATCTTGCTGGATCCTGAGATTATCTTCTGAGGTTTTGGCTATTCCTGCCAGTTTACTCGCATTTGCAAATTGATGAGTTTCCCTTCTATTCCCTCTTCTAAGTCACTCATGAAGATATTGAAGAGTACTGGGCCTAAGAGGGAACCTTGTGGTACCCCATTGCTTACTTCCCACTATGTAGATTTAGTATTATTAAAGACTACTCATTGAGTATGGTTTGTCAGCCAGTTGCAAATCCATCTAGGAGTGATGCTGTCTATCTCACATTTGTCTGGCTTATGAAGAAATAGGTTGTGGTCTATTTTATCAAATGCCTTACTGCAATCTCTGATCTTCTGTAGGGTTTCTTTCTTTCTTTCTTTCTTTCTTTCTTTCTTTCTTTCTTTCTTTCTTTCTTTCTTTCTTTCTTTCTTTCTTTCTTTCTTTCTTTCTTTCTTTCTTTCTTTCTTTCTTTCTTTCTTTCTTCTCTCTCCTCCCTCCCTCCCTCCCTCCCTCCCTCCCCCTTCCTTCCTTCCTTCCTCCACTCAACCTCCCTCTCTCCCCTCCCTCCTTCCTTCCTACCTACCTTCCTTCTTTCCTTCTTCCATCCCTTCTTCCATCCTTTTATCCTCCTCCTCTCATCTCCCACTCGCCTCCCCTCCTCTCCTCTCTCCCTTCCCTTTTCTTTCTTTCTTCTCTTTCTTTCTTTCTTTCTTTCTTTCTTCTTCTTTCTTTCTTTCTTTCTTTTCTTTTCTTTCTTTCTTTCTTTCTCTCTCCCTCCCTCCTCCCTCCCCCTTCCTTCCTTCCTTCCTTCCTCCACTCAACCTCCCTCTCTCCCTCCCTCCTTCCTTTCTACCTACCTTCCTTCTTTCCTTCTTCCATCCCTTCTTTCCATCCTTTTATCCTCCTCCTCTCATCTCCACTCCCCTCCCCCTCCCCTCCTCTCCCTTCCCTTTTCTTTCTTTCTTCTTCTTTCTTTCTTTCTTTCTTTCTTTCTTTCTTTCTTTCTTTCTTTCTTTCTTTCTCCCCTCCCTCCCTCCCTCCCTCCCTCCCTCCCTCCCTCCCTCCCTCCCTCCCCTCCCCCTTCCTTCCTTCTTTCCTCCCACCCAACCACCCTCCCTCCCTCTTTCTTTCTCCCCTCCCTCCATCCCTCCCTCCCTCCCTCCCTCCCTCCCCCCTCCCTTCCTTCTTTCCTCCCACCCAACCACCCTCCTCCCTCTTTCTTTCTTTCTCCCTCCCTCCTTCCCTCCCCCCTTCCTTCCTTCCTTCTTTCCTCCCACCCAACCACCCACCCTCCCTCTTTCTTTCTTTCTTTCTTTCTTTCTTTCTTTCTTTCTTTCTTTCTTTCTTTCTTTCTTTCTTTCTTTCTTTCTTTCTTCCTTCCTTCCTTCCTTCCTCCCTCCCTCCCTCCCTCCCTCCCTCCCTCCCTCCTTTCTTTCTTTCTTTCTTTCTTTCTTTTCTTTCTTTCTTTCTGGGTTCAGACAATGCCATTGAGAACTTTTCATGTGTCTCCTTGACAGACACAAACATGATTCCCATTCAGTCTTTTCCTGAATGGGAAAAAAATAAAAAATAAAGAAGAATTCCAGCCTTGGAAGATTGCCGGGATTCTAAACGAACCATCTGTATGGGAATGCTATACATTTCGGTAATGAAGCAAAATACAAGGTTAAGTATTGGAAACTCATTAGCAAGTTCATCGGCAACAGCTCTTTGATGGTTTGTACTGCTTCCATAAAGATAAGGCTATATGTTGGTGGGGAATAAAAAAAAAATAACGATTAAATCCCAGCCCGTGGTCTCACAGATAATTATTTCTTATTCACATGTAAATTCTTCAGCACTGATCCTTCAGACAGATCCTCAACAGGAGGCAGGGCTCGGTTTGCTGATGGAGTTGAAATGTTCTCCTTTCAGATGGAATCTCCTAACAGGTTTTAAGAACAGGCGGACAAATTTAACTCTATTTTGTAGGACGGCATTCTGATCTGATGGTATTTGAAACGGATTAAAATCAAAGGTTAGCAGGGAGGGGAAAAGGGTCCCTGTTTTCATTTGCAATGTGAAAAGCATCGAGGGGTTTTCTTTAGTGCGATTTCCCCTGCTGGATGCAGATTTTAAATGTAAATTTCCATATTTTTTTAAAATGCCAATAAACCTAACGCTGTTCTTTTTTAGCATGCACTTTCTGGGGAAAAAAAAAACTTTTTAAATACAAATATAATCTCTCTCTTTCTCCCTCACTCCCCAAAAAACTGCCTCTGTTTAATGCACAACATCTTCTTCTTCAGCTGCATCGCTGATCCGTGCAATCTTTTTGAGCCAAAGAAGATAAATCTTGATACATGCCACAATGTCTTAGCATGAAAAATGCTACTATTCATAGGATGGGTGGTATGGAGTGAGGCACTGCAGGCAGTTTTGAGGGTCCCAAGAATGGCTCCTGTACAGGGGTGAAATCCAGCAGGTTCTGACAGGTTCTGGGGAATTGGTAGCCGAAATGTTGAGCAATTTGAGAACTGGTAGCGGGAATTTTGAGTAGTTCGGAGAACCGGCGAATACCACCTCTGGCTGGTCCCAGAGCAATGAGGCTGAGAAAGAATGTGAGCCAGTCCTGGAGGCTGGGGAAGGCTCAGATGATGGCTCTGTGTCAGAGGAAGAGATTAGGGGCCAGGGCCATTAGGGAGTGATGTGCGGACTTCAGAGCCTCCAGAGGTTGACAGCAGAGAGGCAGAGGAACAGGAGAAGCCTGTTCCTAGTGCACGCATGAGAAGTGCTGCCAGAAGGCAAGAGCAGCTAAAGCATAGAGTACAACTCGGGAGTAGGGCCAAGAGATGATTGGCCCCTCCCATAAGGCTTAAAAGACCAGCAACGGCTCTTGGCCTCTTTGCCAGAAAACAACATTGAGAGAATTGCTTCTTGTTTCGCTGTATTCATTTCTTGTCAGAGTCTTCTGCTTCTGAACTTTTGCCAAGAAAAGCCTTTGGCGGTTTGCCTAATTATACCAAGGTTGGTGATAAACTGAGGAATGGTGTTTTGAAGAATTTGCTTTAATTTAGTTTGGACTATGCTGAGAATGAGTTAATTCTCAGCTGTTCTAATAAAGTCTGTTTGTTTTTGAACTGCTTGTATTTAATACTAACTACTTGGGCCTGGGTCACAATACGTCCCATCAGCCTGACAATTCCCATGGGTGGCATTCGGGCCTTCTCTGCTATTGCTCCTGCTCTCTGGAACATCCTGCCCCTCCCCAATGTGAGATAGGCTCCAACCAGGAATGGGATTCACATAATTTACCTACCGGTTCGCCCAGCACTGAAAATGTAGCATGCATGCAGCATGCTTGCTTTCCTTGCTCAAGCCACCTCCGCACATGTGCCCAGCCTTTCATACATGCACTTTGGTCACGCGTGAGCCTTCTGTGCATGTGCCTGGCCTCAAAAACTTGCTCAAATAGGACAGCATAGAGCTGGAGCAGGTGGGCAAGCCTACTCCTGATTTCCCCTACTGGTTCACCTGAATCAGTCCAAACTGGCTGAATACCACCTGTGGTCCTACCCCTCCTATCTTTTTGTAAAGGTCTAAAGATGTGGCTTTGCCCATCAGCTTGGAGATCCACTGGGGGAACAGCAGAGTGGAGGTGGTTGATTGAGGGATAACAGATGCCCCTTCCCCACCTCCTCCATTCTGCCTCCATCTTTCCCATGTGCCCTTGGTTTAATGTCTGATTTTAACTTTATGTTTTAACGGTATACAACAGTTCTATGTAACTATAAGACGCCCAGAGTTACCCTACTACAGTAAGATGGGTGACGAATACATTTTATATGGAAATGAATGAATGAATAACAATAGGAATAGCACTTAGACTTATATATCACTTTACAGTGCTTTACAGCCCTCTCTAAGAGGTTTACAGAGTCAGCCTCTTGCCCCCAACAATCTGGCTCCTCATTTACCCACCTCAGAAGGATGGAAAGCTGAAACAACCTTGAGCCAGTCAGGAATCGTACTGCCCAATTGCAGGCAACTGGCAGGCAGCAGAAATAACCTGCAGTATTGCACTCTAACCACAGTGCCACCTCAGCTTTTGTAAGTAAGTAAGTAAGTAAGTAAGTAAGTAAGTAAGTAAGTAAGTAAGTAAGTAAGTAAATAAATAAATAAATAAATAAATAAATTTTCTTCTCCAAATTAACTTCAAGCATGAAAGCCAGTTTGATCTAGTGGTTAAGGTATCAGGTTAGAAACTGGAAGACTGATTTTTAGTCTTGCCTTAGGCATGAAAGCTGACTGGTTGACTCTTGACCGATCACTAGGAGACTGCGAGTTCTAGTTCTGTCTTAGACAAGAAAGCCGGCTGGGTGACTTTGAGCCAATCACCAGGAGACTCTGAATTTTAGTCCTGCCTTAGAGGTGAAAGCTGGTTTGGCCAATCACAAAGGTGAATGTGAGTCCTAGTTCTGTCTTAGACATGAAAACAGTCTGGTTGATCTTGGGCCAAACACCAGGAGATTGTGAGTTCTAGTCCTGCCTTAGATAGGAAAGCTGGCAGGGTCACTTTGGATGAGCCACTCACTCTCAGCCCAACTCTCCTCAAAGGGTTGTGGTTGTTGTGGGGAAAAATAGGACGGAGTATTGGATATGTTTGCCACCTTGAGTTGTTTTTACAAAAATTAGATGGGCTACAAATTAAATAAATTGAATAATTAACATATTTTTCTAAAAGTCTATGCTAATGTGATTTGGTGAAAATGTCTTAATTGCACAACACATGGACACACTAAGATTATCACCAAGCAGTAAATGATGCCCCAATTAAGAAACCAGCAACTTGAGACAAACAAACAGTAAACAAATCTTAATCAAGGAATTATCAAGAATACTCCCATCAACATTGATAGGCCAAGCCACCTGTATATAAACAAAGATCAAATGCCATATCCACTAGCACTGATAAAGTTACCTAGTTGGGTAATGAAACGTCTGCAAGGAATCAGTCAATCTCAGAGAGCACCCAGGATCCCACATTTCAGCTACAAACATTCCCTTTTACATGCAGTTCACCTATTTCCTGTTCATGTTTCTATCTCATCCAATGAAAACTCTCACTGCCTTGATCTATGTCTCTGTTATCACTAAGTACAAAATTCTTACCTGCACACCTGATGCAGCCACAAAGAAGAAGAGGTCAACTTATTTTCCAAACCATCAGAAGGCAAGGCAAGAAATAATGGATGGGAGCTCATCAAGGAGAGAATTGAGGATTCCAACCTGGAATTGACGAGAAACTTCTTAACAGTGAGGACAATTAACCAGTGGAACAGCTGGCCCTTCAGAAATCATGGGTGCTCCATCACTGGAGGCTTTTAAGAAGAGACTGGACAGCTATTTGTCCAGTATGGTACAGGGTCTCAAGTCCAGTATGGTACTTGAGTGAAAGGTTGGACTAGAAGACCTCCAAGTTCCCTTCCAACTCTATTCATATTGATTGATTGATTGATTGATTGATGCCAAGTCCTTAAAACTATAGATTCTCCAGAATCTTTTTTTAATCATCTGATCTCTGATTCTAAGCATATCTTTGACTTTTTAGCAGTATGCCCCGTAGAAATTAATAAGTATATATACCTCTCTCTTTTTTGACAGGTGGACATTGACAGTTGAGTAAACCAGCAAGAACAAGGGAATAGAAACACACACACATGAACACACACACACACACACACAATCAATACTGGAAAATATAGTTAAAGAACAAGTTCAGGATTCTACAGGGAACTGTAAGCCTGGGAAACATCTGGGTCAGATATAGTTGACCTTAAATCGAGTCACTGTAGTTATTATAAACCAGACACCTTCACTTTCCTACAATGCTGCTGTGAAATGAATCTAGTTTTAATAAGGTTGCCAAGTAAATCCTAAAGGAAGGACTTAATGAGCTCATTTTTGCCACCTCGTACAAGTTCATCACACTTCCCCCTTCCTCTTTTCTGTTATTTTTATGACCTGGTTCTTATTCCAGAGGGGGAAAAAAATAACAATTGACCCCCTTTGAGCTTCCAGAATTCCAGAAAGCTTTGTTAGTTTCCTTAATTGGCATGAGAGGGAGATGTAAGGCTGTTTCTAAAAATCACTGTTTCCATACACCGTGGGTTTTAAAAAATATTTTAGGAAAGTTGGAAGAGCAAAGGAGTGGGTAGTGTGAATCGCTGAGTTTGGAAATCAGCAAGTTGGATAGTACCATGACAGAGCACAAACCCACTCACCTAGGAAAGAGGAGAAATATGGGAGATGAGATAGGTAGGTAGGTAGGTAGGTAGATTATAGAGATAGATAGATAGATAGATAGATAGATAGATAGATAGATAGATAGATAGATAGATAGATAGATAGATAGATAGATAGATAGATAGATAGACGATAGAGAGAGATGGATACAGAGATAGAGACAGAGACAGAGACAGAGACAGAGACAGAGACAGAGACAGAGACAGAGACAGAGATAGGGACGGACGGATGGACAGACAGATGCATAATGGTGATGAAGATAGATTAGGTAGGTAGGTAGTAGATAGATTATAGAGATAGATAGATAGATAGATAGATAGATAGATAGATAGATAGATAGATAGATAGATAGATATACAATAGATAGATGATAGAGAGAGATGGATACAGAGAGAGAGAGAGAGAGAGAGAGAGAGAGAGAGAGAGAGAGAGAGAGAGAGAGAGAGAGAGAGAGAGAGAGAGAGAGAGATAGGGACGGACGGACAGACAGATAGATAGACAGATGCATTATGGTGATGAAGATAGATTAGATGGATAGATGGATAGATGGATAGATAGATAGATAGATAGATAGATAGATAGATAGATAGATAGATAGATGGAGGAGGAGGAGGAGGAGGAGGAGGAGGAGGAGGAGGAGGAGGAGGAGGAGGAGGAGGAAGAAGAAGAAGACAGGCAGACAGAATCAAGGTCTCATGAAGAATACTACTTTATCCTGCCTTGATAAAACTACACTGAAAATATTGATATCCAGTTTTGGTAACCACAATATAAAATGATGTAGAGATGCTAGAAAGAGTGCAGAGAAGAGCAACAAAGGTGATTAGGATACTGGGGGCTAAAACATATGAAGAACAGATGCAGGAATTGGGTATGTCTACTTTAATGAAAAGAAGAACTAGGAGTGCCCTGATAGCAGTGTTCCAGTATCTAAGGGACTGCCTCAAAGAAGAAGGAGTCAAGCTATTCTCCAAACAGATGGAAACTAATCAAGGACAGAAGCAACCTAGAACTAAGGACAAATTTCCTGGCAGTTAGAACAATTAACTGGTGGAATGGCTTGCTTCCAGAAGTTGTGAGTGCTCCGTCACTCAAGAGATTGGACAACCATTTGTCAGAAATGGTATACGATTGATCAGGGTGTTGGATTAGAAAATCTCCTTGCAACTATGTTATTCTGTTATTCTGAGAATTTGTTCTGGTGGTGTACATTTTTTGAGCGAAAGTCCTTCTGTATCCTTGAATTTGAACAGTTTTCTTTCCGTTGTGAGTATCCGTCATGCTCATAGAGAATTATCCTTCTAAGCAAGAAAACTGTGCAAATGTGTCTGAAGCAAAGTGAAACAAGATATGAAAAGTTCAACCCCATAATGACGTCAATGCATGAGCCACTCCTTTGGTGGGCCTGAATTGCTAGATCACTGTAGGATGGGACTTCTGTGACAATGTCTTTGGATGTGCTCTTAGTGGACAACCAGTTAAATATGAGCCAGCAGTGTGCAGTGGTAGCCAAAAAAGCCAATTGCATTAACAGAGGGATACAATCAAGATCAAATGAGGTACTAATACCACTCTATAAAACCCTAATAAGACCACACCTAGAATCCTGCATCCAGTTTTGGTCACCACACTATAAAATAGATGTTGAGACTCTAGAAAGGGTGCAGAGAACCAAGATGATTAGGGGGCTGCAGACTAAAACATATGAAGAACGGTTACAGGAACTGGGCATGGCTAGTCTAGTGAAGAGAAGGACCAGGGGAGACATGATAGCCATCTTCCAATACTTGAGGAGCTGCCACAGAGAGTTGGGGGGTTCACCTATTTTCCAAGGCACCTGAAGGCCAGACAAGGAATAATGGATGGAAACTGACCAAGGAGAGATTTAATCTGGAAATAAGCAGAAATTTTCTGACAGTGAGAAAAATCAACCAATAGAAAAGAAGTTGCCTTCAGAAGTTGTGGGAGCTTCATCACTTGAGATTTTCAAGAAGAGATTGGACTGCCATTTGTCAGAAATGGTAGGGTCTCCTGCTGGGGTAGGGGGGTTGGACTAGATGACCTACATGGTCCCTTCCAACTCTGTTAATCTGTAAATCTATTCTGCTGTTGTGAAATCTTGTCTTGTTTCATGCTTACTGTTAAAAGCAGACCAACTAATCTCCAGCTGGTTTATTTTGTACTGGCAATTGTCTGCTTAAGACCGGACCTGATTCAGTTTGCTCCTTCCTTCCTTCCTTCCTTCCTTCCTTCCTTCCTTCCTTCCTTCCTTCCTTCCTTCCTTCCTTCCTTCTTCCCTCTAGCTTCCCTCCTTTCCTTCCCTTTTCTCTCCTTCCTTTCATCCTTTGTTCCAATCTCCTTCCTTCTTTCCTTCTTCCATCCCTTCTTCCATCCTTTTATCCTCCTCCTCTCCTCTCATCTCCCCTCCCCTCCTCTCCTCTCTCCCTTCCCTCTTCTTTCTTTCTTTCTTTCTTTCTTTCTTTCTTTCTTTCTTTCTTTCTTTCTTTCTTTCTTCCTTCCTTCCTTCCTTCCTTCCTTCCTTCCTTCCTTTTTTGTTCCTTTCCTTTTTCTATCTTCTCTCTCTCTCATTCTCTCCTCCCTCCCTCCTTCCTTTTTCTATCCCTCTCTTTCTGTTTTTCTTTCTTCTCTTCTCTCTTTCTCCCATTCTCTTCTTTCTTTCTTTCTTTCCTTTTTTCTATCTTCTCTCTTTCTCTCCTCCCTCCCTCCTCCCCTCCTCCCTTTTTCTATCCCTCTCTTTCTCTGTCTGCCTGTCTTTCTCTTTCTTTCTTTCTTTCTTTCTTTCTTTCTTTCTTTCTTTCTTTCTTTCTTTCTTTCTTTCTTTCTTTCTTCTTCTCTTCTCTCTTTCTCTCCCATTCTTCTCTTCTCTCTCTCTCTCTCTCTCTCTCTCTCTCTCTCTCTCTCTCTCTCAACAGGCTATTCTGACAAGCAAACAACCTTAAAATTAAAACAAAAATCATTGCCGAAATACAAAAATTAAACCCATAGTAGCTAATCATATAATATCATCACTCATTATTCTTGTCACAGCAGAATTAAAACCCTGGCCTTCTCCTCGCATTCCCATCCCTACCTTTCCTTTTTCCTTTCCGTTTTCTGGAAATCATATTACCTCAGCTGACTTCCCTGCAGAAGTCAAGGCTGCCATTCATCCCACTGAGGTAAAATACTTGATTTTCGGAAGGTAATCTACTGTACCTTGACCTGTTTGTCCCTCTGAAAAGTATTGGCTTTCTAAATATGTCCATAAACTGCTTCTGAGAATGGATGTGGTGCACCAATAGCCATTCCCTGCAGCAACACAGCTTGGTAGGGTTTTCCATAGCAGTCTAAAGAACTGAAAATATCTCTGTCAGTCCTGCTATGTTTGGCATCCACAGCTTAACCAACATCCTGCCATAAAATGCAATGGAGGGGAGAGAGAAGTGGGGAAGTAAAGAATGGGCATGGGAGCAGGTGGAGAAAAGGATTGCAGGGTGACAGGAATCACAGGTGTCAATCCGGAACAAAACAGCCAATCAAAGACGGAGCCTGAGAGTGGAGTGTGAAACTCCACCAAAAAGGCATCAAATCTCAAAAACATTCTCCAAACATCAAAAATGAATTCTATTGGACAGTGAGTGACCGGACAAGGGATGAAGGCCAGAGGAAAGGGGAGAAATTGCAAGCTTTGTGTGGGAATACTCATATTCAGCTTTCCTCATGTTATAACTGCTTGAACTTAGTAAAAGTACACCTTTCACTTCATCGATGGAGTCGTGGGTCTTTCTTTCCTAAGGGACTGAGCTGGGAGACTCCTGACAGCCACTTTGAAGTTTCCCTAGCTCAGGGATGGCTAACCTTTTTGCCATTGCGTGTCAAAAGTGGGGAGAGTGCAGAGGAGTTGTGTGCGCGTGCCCACACCCATATTTAAATGCACCCCACCCCCGTACATGCATGCGTGACCCCCACACACTCCCCAGGCTTTTGGCATGGTGGGTCCGGTAGGCCCATTTTCTGCTCTCCTCAGGTTCCACAGCTTCTCTAGGAGCTTGGGGAGGGCAAAAATGGCCTTCCCCCCCAAAATGGCCCGTTTGCTGACTTCTGGTCCCACTGGTCCCTACTCTGGGGAGAGCAAAAAAGAGCCTCCCCCCCCCCACACCAGGCTGTCTGGAGGCAGGAAACAGCCTGTTTCCCTACTTCTGGTGGGTGCAGAAGCCCCAAAAAGCAGCTGGCCAGTATGCGTTTGTGCTCTGGAGTTGAGCTCACATGCCCACTGATATGGCTCCATGTGCCACAGGTGGTACATGTGCCATAGGTTCACCATCACAGCCCTAGCTCATGCTAGGTGATTTAGGCTGTGATAGAAGTTGGAGGGTACAACCAGGAAATGCCCTTTAAAAAAAAATAGAGACTTGCCTATCAAATTGATCAATAGGTAAAATATGTAATGAGGGTTTTCTATTCTATTCTATTCTATTCTATTCTATTCTATTCTATTCTATTCGATTCGATTCGATTCGATTCGATTCGATTCGATTCGATTCGATTCGATTCGATTCGATTTTTGTGTAATGATTATTATTTTTCCTGTGAAGGATAGAAAACACTGCAATGAAGTCAAGCCCACTTTGACCTGGCCCTCCAATCTTGTCCTATCTGAAATCCACTTCAATGCTACCCTGAAATGTTTCTTCAATTGCTTCAAATTTGTGCATTGATGAGGGAAGGAGACAGATAGAGAGGAAGGGGAGGGGAATGATGGAGAAAAGAGAGAGGGGAGGGAAGGGCAGGGGATGGAATGGGAGGAAAAAAGGGCAGGGAGAGAGGAAAGGAGGGGAGAAGAGGAGAGAGAGAGGGAAGGGGAGGGGGGGAGGAAGGGAGTGAGAAAGTTAGGGAGGGAGGGAGGGAGGGAGGGAGGAAGGAAGGAAGGAAGGAAGGAAGGAAGGAAGGAAGGAAGGAAATGAGAGGGAAAGGGGAAGGCAGGAACGACTGAGGACTGACTCCTAGCAACTGTTGTGGTCCACCAGCAGCCTACGGATCTGGCAACGGAGTCAGACAGTGAGGAAGCTGGGGAGGGCAATGGGACAGTTCTGGAGTCAGGGCGAGGCCCAGACAAGAACTCTGCATCGGAGGCAGAGATGAGGCCAGGGCCATCTGGGAGTGATGCATGGACTCCGGAGCCTCCAGAGGTGGACAGCAGAGAGGCAGAGGAACAGGAGAAGCCTGTTCCTAGTGTGCGCATGCACAGAGCTGCCAAAAGGCAAGAGCAGCTAAAGCAAAAAGGACGACTCAGGAGTAAGGCCAACAGATGATTGGCCCCTCCCATAAGGGTTAAAAGACCAGCAATGGCTCTTGGGCTCTTTGTCGGAAAACAACGTTGATAGATTTGTTTCTTGTCTTGCTGCATTTATTTCTTGTTGGCATCTTCTGCTTCTGAACTTTTGCCAAGAAAAGCCTTTGGCAGGTTGCCAAAGTAGACCAAGATTGGTGATAAGGCTGAAGAATTGTGTTATGAAGAATTTATTTTGAATTAGTTTGGACTGTGCTGAGAATGAGTT
Source organism: Masticophis lateralis (assembly GCA_030761175.1). Classification (NCBI taxonomy): domain Eukaryota; kingdom Metazoa; phylum Chordata; class Lepidosauria; order Squamata; family Colubridae; genus Masticophis; species Masticophis lateralis. The sequence goes on along the minus strand of JAUDYJ010000002.1, from coordinate 278,486,987 downwards.
AATTCTCAGCTGTTCTAATAAAATCTGTTTGTTTAGAACTGATTGCATCTGATAATACCTACTTGGCACTAGGTCACAACAGCAACTGCATAGATTGTCTCCGTGACAATCTATCTCTAACCTGGTCCTTCAGCTCTTCCCATGGTGCACTCATCACCCTTGCAAACTGAGTCCATCCATCTTGTTGCTGGTCATCTTCTTTTTCTCTTTCCTTCCTCCTTTCCCAACGCCAGGGCCTTTTCCAGAGAGCGAGACCTTCACACATTGTGTCTGAACTAGGATAATTGGAGCCTGATCCTTTGTGCCTCGAGTGAGAATCCTGGATTGATTTATTTGATGATCCATTGGTTTATTTTCTTCCCCGTCTAAGGTATTCTCCAGAGTTTTCTCCAACGCCCAAAGTTCAAAAGTGCCAATTCTGTCTGACTTCTTCAAATCTATCATCAAAAAAAGGCTGCTAGTTGATACCTTTGGGATGCTATTCAAAGATGCTGCACGCAAACAGAAGTCATATGAATTTCTCTGGGGTGGAAAAAAAAAGTTGCGTGATTGTTTTCTGTTTGTCAAATTATGAAGAACGTGTTTGGCATTCCGAGCTGGGGGGGGGGGGGAATGAATAAAAAGTACAAACAGGAGATTAGATTTTGGAATATGGATGGAGGCAAAGTCAAATAAATAGCAAGACTTCCAGATGCTCTGCAAAAGATTTTCAAGATTTCTTTGTTCTGTTCCTCACTCAAGCATCAGTTGAAAAAACAACAACAATTAGGCCATTATAATTTCAATATGTGGTATTCCAGAGTTGAAGGCACTACTGCCTCAGAACATTTTCTTTTTCACAGTTCTAGTTAACACCAACATTTCACGGTGTATGCTAACTGGAGTTTCCTTGTTTTGTTTTGTTGAAACTTTTGCTAAAGTTTCTACTCTTTCTTATTACAGTTTCTTGACATCCATACATTTTGTGGTTGATTTGAGAGAACAAACTTTTAACAAGGGTGGATTACAACCCAAACCATTAAAATGTGATCACAGTATAAAAATCCAGACCATTAATGATTTAAAAGGGGCAAACCCCGCCCCCAAATTTCAAATCCTCAGATAGTATCAGTTGTAAGAAGCAAACTGTTTAACAACATCCTTTAAAAACAGCAGGACGCTAAATATTGAAGAAATATTTGAAAAGGAGACAACACACATAACGCCAATCACCTCACAATTTGTGTAGCTTTTTTGAGGATAAACTTCAAAAAGTTGTCCAGAATTATTTATTTATTTATTAGTTTGATTTATATACTGCCCTTCTCCGGAGACTCAGGGCGGCTTACAATGCATTAAGCAATAGCCTTCATACTTTTGTATATACTCCCCCCCCAGCAGTGTTCTTTTTTATACAAAGTCAGTTTATTGCCCCCACAATCCAGGTCCTCATTTTACCTACCTCGGAAGAATGGAAGGCTGAGTCAACCTTGAGCCTGGTGAGATTTGAACTCTCAGTAATTGCAGCCAGCTGGCAACTAAGTGCTACTTTAACAGCACTTAGTCCACTGCACCACCAGGCTCTTTTTAAGTGGGCAAGAATGAAGTGAATGCTCCAACAATGGATATTTTTAAGAAGAGGTTGGACAACCATTTATCTGAAATGGTATAGGGTTTCTTGCCTGGGCAGAGGGTTGGACTAGAAGACCTCCAAGGTCCCTTCCAGCTCTCTTCTATTCTATCTATTCTATACAATGCTTTTTAGTAGTTGAACAATGGCTCTGTAATTTCTGGCTGCTTCTGCTGCCCTTTATAGGCGGGTGATATTCTGCAAGATCCCACTGCTTTCCAGAACATTGATGAAGAAATATAATGGTATGTGTGAGTGCCCTTGGAGGATGAGGGAAAGAGATAATGACTGGAAAGCAATCAGATAAGGAAGGGATATTCCCGAAGGTCCTAAAGGTTAGAGGAAATAACTTTTGGAAGGAGCCACCCCAATTGACTTAATGATTAAAAGCGGGGATGGAATTTTAACCTTCAACTTTACAAGACTCAGTTAAAATAAAGAAAAATTACCATACTTTTCAGATTATAAAATACACTCCCTCCCCTAAAATAAGGTGGAAATGTTGGTGCGTCTTATAGACTAAATACAGCCATTTTTGGCCTCCTGAAACCCCACTCGGTGTGTCCTGTTTTCGCCAAAAACAGGGTCATTTTTCGCAAAAACATGATGCACAGAGGGTTTGGGAGGCCTGCAGAGTGCTCCTGGGGCCTGGGGAGGGCAAAAATGGGACATGTGGGGGGTTCAGAAGGCCAAAACCAGGCCTGTTTTCATGAAAAAAGGACCCACAGAGGATTTGAGAGGTCTGCAAAGGGCAAAAACTGGATGCACGGAGGCCAAAAACTTTTTTTATTCTTGTTTTCCTCTTTGAAATCTTGGTGCATTTTATACTCCAGTGCGTCTTATAATCCAAAATATATGGTAGTTCATCTAGTTTCCTGTCTGGTTTAACCAAGAGGCTGACAAGAAGGTTCAGCATAGAGAGGATAATGATAGCCTAGTCCGTACATAGTCACAGTATATGATGTTTCACCTAAATTAAAATAGAGAGAGTTCTTCAAAATAGCTTTTGGAACCTTGATTTAACTTGCCTGTCCAGAAACATCACTGGATTTAAAACAATCCTTTCAGTTGTGTGTCTCCTCCTCCTCCTCATTCTTCTTCATTGTGTGATGCTGTTGTAGTATATTTTTTATGTTGTCTATCTTCTTCTGGGTCTGACTCCTCTCCCTTCTCCTCCTCCTCCTCCTCCTCCTTTTTTTTGGACATCTTCAGGGCTGTCACTCCTCCTTCTCCTTCTTCTCCCCCATTTAAGGTCAGTCACACATCTCAATATAGATTCATCATTATAATCATTAATAGAAGCTTTACCTATATGAAAATAGAGAAACATTGCGGAAAGAATTGTTCTAAAAAAAAATCTAGAATCTTGATGCTACTTGCTCCTCCAGAAACAGCACTGAATCTAAAATAATCCTGTTCCACTTTTGTGTTGGTGGTCTTCTCCTTCTCCTTCCCCTTCCCCTTCCCCTTCCCCTTCCCCTGCTCCTTCTCCTTCTCCTTCTCCTTCTCCAACTTCCCCTTCCCCTTCCCCTTCTCCTTCTCCTTCTCCTCCTTCCCCTTCCCCTGCTCCTGCTCCTTCTCCTTCCCCTTCTCCTTCTCCTCCCATCCTTCTCCTTCTCCTTCTCCTTCTCCTGCTCCTGCTCCTTCCCCTTCCCCTTCTCCTTCTCCTCCCATCCTTCTCCTTCTCCTTCCCCTTCTCCTTCTCCTCCCATCCTTCTCCTTCTCCTTCTCCTTCTCCTTCTCCTTCTCCTGCTCCTGCTCCTGCTCCTGCTCCTTCTCTTTCTCTTTCTCTTTCTCTTTCTCCTTCACCTTCTCCTTCTCCTTCTCCTTCCCCTTCTCTTCCCAACCTTCTCCTCCTTCTCCTGCTCCTTCTCCTCCATCTAAGATCAGTCGCACATCTCCACCTAGATTACACATCAGTGATGTTTTCACATATTCTTACCACTGGTTCACCCCACGGGCATGCCTTCCATGCATGTGCCCTGCCTTCTGCACATGTGCTTTGCTCACCCATGCACCTTCCATGCATGTGCCTGACCTCGAAAACGTGGCTAAATAGGACGGCATTACCTACTGTCGCCGCTACCGGTTCTCCCAAACTGGTACAAACTGGCTGAATACCCCCTCTGTTACACATGTCTTTCCAGAGTTTCCTTTAAATGAATAATTAGAAATGAGACCATAGAACTGCATTCATATTTCATGAAGGGAGAAGTGGTTTTTGATGTATTCCAAAACAACGTAAGGTCCTTCCTACAAGGACTTGTTCTTACCATCCCTGTCTGCCGATCTCATCCAGTTGGAAGAAATCACAACATGATCGCCGAGATATCAAAAACCAATTAGGAACCTAATCAAGATAACCCGTTGGAGACAGGACCATCCAGAAATAAAGTTTATGGAGTAAAGAAGCATTTCTCCATAACCCAAGAACTAAACGCTCATGCTGTTTGACTGACAGGCTCTAAATGTCTGTAATTTATCAAGTAATAAATCACTGTTCCGCTGTGTCACACCGATATCCTTCGACGTTTGAAGAGGCACACATTCCTTTCGGTTGTGTTCATAGCAGAACATTTTAGCAGATCCTTTGATAGAACCGACCTTTTTATTTTTATTTTTTTAAAAAAGAGAGACTTTAAACTTTTAATTTACTTTTTAAATGGTTTGTATCCATCTGTAAAATGTCGAGATGATTTTTCTGTGTGTGTGTGTATGATTACAGGAGTTACGCCTTAAGCGCTTCAAGTTCCCGTTGCAGAAAAGAGCAAGAATCGCATCGGGCTTAATAATAGATTTCTTGTTTATGTTCATTGTTTTGTTACGTTTGGATGACAAAGATTGCTGCCAGCGGGACATTAAAATATATGATGAAAATGAGTTCAGCATCCATCATTTTTTTTTTCTGGCATAGGTCATTTGTATCATTGACTCGAGACAATGAATAATACCCTTCCCCACCGAACAAGAGGTCTTAATGAGACCCCCTGCATGCTTTTCCCCTGCTGTGGTCAGTTAGATGTATCAATTATTTGTTTCTTTCTAATGACAGCGTTGCATAATCATCACAGGAGGATCATTTTGCAAGCTGAGGATTCCAGAATATACATATACATACATACATACATACATACATACATATATGTGTGTGAGTTTTCTGAGGTTTTCGCGGGTATATATATATTCTTTCCTTTTCGTAGGCTTTATGTGTATTTCTCTTTAGCCAGGTTCTTCCTACGTAATCCAAGATTTTTATGCAGCTTATACTGTACCTTTACAGGGAGGATACATGGGATGAGGGTGTGGCTAACTGATGAGGGTTTATAAACCTGAAATAGATCTATCTTAGTCTCCCAATGGGCAGCAGAAGGTCTGCTTGTGATTTCTGGATTGTGATTTCATTGAACTAGGGCTGCATAAAAATCTTGGTTTAGGTAGGAAGAACCTAGCTAAAGATATATCTCTATCTCTATCTCTATCTCTATCTCTATCTCTATCTCTATCTCTATCTCTATCTCTATCTCTATCTCTATCTCTATCTACATCTATATCATTGGCTTCGGGTGGTCTTCCGGGTGCGCTTCAAGGTGTTGGTGACCACCTTTAAAGCGCTCCATGGCATAGGGCCTGGGTACTTGCGGGACCGCCTTCTGCCACCGATAGCCTCCCACCGGCCAGTACGCTCCCACAGAGAGGGACTCCTCAGGGTGCCATCAGCCAGGCAATGTCAGCTGGCGACGTCCAGGGGGAGAGCTTTCTCTGTGGCAGCACCACCCCTCTGGAACGATTTGCCCCCTGAGATCGATATGATACCTGATCTCCGGGCTTTTCGCTGTGCCCTAAAAACTTTCTTATTTTGTCAAGCTGGGCTGGCGTAACCCCCCCCCCCCTCTTTTAGTTTTTAAATTGTCTATGGGTTTTAAATTTTAAATTGCCTATTGGTTCTTTAAATTTTCTGGGCCAAAAATTGTTTAATTCATTTACAAATATTTTTAAATTTTGTATTGAATGTGTTTTTTATTCTTGGCTGTGCACCGCCCTGAGTCCACTAGGAGAAGGGCGGTATATAAATTTAATAAACTATAACTAAACAACTAAACTATATCTATATCTATATCATCTATAGATATAGATATATGTGTGTGTGTGTGTGTGTGTGTGTGTATGTATGTATGTATGTATGTATGTATTTGTTTTCTTTCCTTTTTGTAGGCTTTATATGTAGTTCTCTTTAGCCAGGTTCTCAGGTTCTCTTTAGCCAGGTTCTTTCTACGTAAACCATAATGTAAACCATTTACGTAGGAAGAACCTGGCTAAAGAGAAATACACACACACACACACACACACACACACACACACACACACACACACACACACATATATATATATATATATATATATATATATATATATATATATATATATATATATATATATGTAGGTCTTTGGTTATTCGGGTCTTCTCCCGCATAAAATTGGAAGTGTCTTGGTGACGTTTCGACGAAGTCTCATTCGTCATCTTCAGGCTGGTGTTCTTGGCTTCGTGCTTCCAGGAGCAATGCTGGCCCTTTCAGCTCCAATCCAGGAGCCCTCAAGCAGTTGCATTCACGACAAACCATTTTATACCAAATTTATATTTTGCTGATAAAGAAATAAAGGGAGACTAGTATAGATCTATTTCAAGCTATTTATCTCTCATCAGCTAGCCACACCCTTACTTGGATTCGAACTTGGGCTGCCTGCATGTTAGGCAGTTGTATTAACCTCTGAGCCACAAGTTCTCCTCCCTTCATCAGCTTGAGCCAGGGGAGAGATTAAGTGTTTTTCTATCGAGACACCTGGTCTACCCCAACATGTGGGAGGGGGCATTCTGCTCCCTTTCACCTTTCAGTTCCAATCCAGGAGCCCTCAAGCAGTCACATTCATGACAAACCATTTTATACCAAATTTATATTTTACTGATAAAGAAAAATATAAAGAAATTATATATAATTGTGTGTGTGTGTGTGTGTGTGTGTGTGTGTGTGTTTGTGTTTCTTTCTTTCTTTCTTTCTTTTTAATTTTGTGTTTGTGTTTCTTTAAGCCAGGTTTTTCCTACATAACCAAGATTTTTCTGCAACCCTAGTTGAGTGAAATCACATTCACTACTTTCTGGGTTTTTTTCTTTCTTTTCATTCTGGCAGCCAGCAGATTTTGGGAGCCAGTCTCCCAATGGGCAGCACAAAATCTGCTGGCTACCAGAATGAAAAGAAGGAAAAAAAAAAAAACCCCAGAAAGTAGTGAATGTGATTTCACTCAACTAGGGTTGCAGAAAAATCTTGGTTACGTAGGAAAAACCTGGTTTAAAGAAAAACACACATAAAACCTACGAAAAGAAAATATATACATATACATATACATATACATATACATATACATATACATATACATATACATATACATATACATATACATACATACATACATAGTTAGAGGCAGTTTATTTGATCTCAGGCCGATAAGAGAAAATCTGAAATCAGCATCCATTTCAGTTCCTCAGTAAATTTTGGCATACGGTATAGGTCAGGGGTGTCAAACTCAATTTCATTGAGGGCCTGTCAGAATATTCATGACTGGGAAGATCTGGTAACAAGGTCAGCCAATGAATAGGCATAGCAACTAAGTCAGCCAATTGGGAGCTGAGACAGACCAGAGTCAGGGTATGTCTTAGTCTGCAGCTTCTGATTCTGTGCAGAGAATTGAAACTGAAACCAGTGTGTGTTAAGCTCTGAGCTGTGAAGCTGTGCATGTGAACTTGTCTGCTGATCTGAGCTGAAGAATCAACTGTTGGTATTGTAAATATACTTTACGTGTTATGAATATAAAGAAGTTAATGAATTCAGCTGATTCAGTTATCTGTGTGTGCTTCTGGATTTGAATTTTGTAACAAACTCTGATAGGGCCACATCAGGGCTGTGGTTGACCACAGGGGGCTGGGTGGGTGTGGCCAACTGGATGGGTGTGGCCAACTGGGTGGGCATGGCCAGCTTGACACCACTCTCAAAACTGCTGGCATGTTTCCTCTTCACACTGGGTAGACCAGACTGAAGCAACACAGGCCGCCCCTTAAATTTTCCAGGAAGGCCCCACAGGCTGGATCTGACCACATCGTGGGCCTCCTGTATTTCCTTCCTTCCTTCCTCCCTCCCTCCTCTTCCTTAACTGCCTGCCTCCTGTACTTACCCCTTTTCTTCCTCCCTCCCTCCCTCCCTTCCTCCTCGTCCTTCCTTGCCTCCCTCCTGTGTTTCCTTCCTTCCTCCCTCCCTCCTTCCTTCATTCCTACCTTCCCTCCCTGCCTTCCTCATCCTTCCCTGCCTCCCTCCTCCCTCCTCCCTCCCTCCCTTCTCACTCTCCTCTCCTCCCTCGTGTCCTCCCAGCCTGCTATATCAATGAAAATCTTGTTCCTTCAATACTTATCCCAAAACTCATGCTTGTTTGCAGTGTCATTGTTAGTTCAAGGTCAATATTTAATGGCTCCATGAACATATCCAAGTTGTTGGGTTCATTAGAAGTCAGGAGACTGAGCGTTCTAGTCCCCCGTTAGACATGAAAACCAGCTGGGTGCCTTTGGGCCAATCATCAGGAGACTTTCATACCTAATCTAACCTTAGGTATGAAAGCTGGCTGGGTGATTTTGGGGCAATCAGCAGGAGATTGTGAGTTCTAGTCCCGCCTTAGGCATGAAAAGTAGGTGGGTGACTTTGGGCCAATCACCAAGAGGCTCTGAATTCTAGTCCTTTCTTAATGACAAAAGCCAGCTGAGTGACTTTTGGCCAGTCACTTTTTCTCAGCCCAGCCTACCTCACAAGGTTGTTGTTGTCGGAAGAAGAGGATTTTTTTAAAAAATTTAATTTATATACCACCCTTCTCCGGAGACTCAGGGTGGCTTACAATGCGTTAAGCAATAGGAATAGGAATAGGAATGACTTTTGTGTGCATTTATTGCCTTGAGTTATTTGTACAAAAAATAAAGGCAGGATATACATAATAAATGCACAGAATGCACAAAAAGCACAGAAATTTTGCTGTAAGTTTCTTCATCAAATGTATTGTCTAAGCAGTCTGAAGGCCAAGAGTTAGGTTATTTCTTATCTGACTACTAGCAATTTTGACTCTGCTTAGCTTTTCGAATAAGTGAAATTTTGCCTTCTCAAGTGCACAAATCTGCCAGTAAAAGTAAAGGTTTTCACTTGAGTCATGTCCAATTCTAGGTAAAGGTAAAGGTTCCCTTCGCACATATGTGCTAGTTGTTCCCGACTCTAGGGGATGGTGCTCATCTCCGTTTTAAAGCCTCCAGTGATGGAGCAACCACTACTTCTGAAGACAAGTGGTCCCACTGGTTAATTGTCCTCAGGAAGATTCTCCTTAATTCCAGGTTGCTTCTCTCCTTGACTAGTTTCCATCCATGCTAGAAATAATTCTCCGCTCCAAAATGATATACAAAAGACATTCGTTTTTATTGCATGCAATTTTCTTTTCTTTTTTTTTAAAAAAAGGTGTATTAGATACTGTATACCCAGGGGTGGGATTCAGCCGGTTCGGAATGATTTGGGCAAACTGTTAGTGCCTATGATCAGCTGGGTCCGTCCCTGCGGCTATACCGACTTATATTTCCTTTGTTTGAAACCCAGCTGATAGGCACAGTAGAGCAGATTGCCATGCTTCAGCTGTTTTACTCACTGGGGCTACAGTAGAAGGTAAGTTTGGGAGCTGCTTTCAAATAAAGATGAGAGCCTGGTGGCGCAGTGGACTAAGTGCTGTTAAAGTAGGACTTAAGTTGCCAGCTGCCTGCAATTATTGCAAGTTCGAATCTCACCAGGCTCAAGGTTGACTCAGCCTTCCATCCTTCCGAGGTAGGTAAAATGAGGACCCGGATTGTGGGGGCAATAAGCTGACTTTGTATAAAAAAGAACACCATTTAGGGGGGGCCGAAAGCCCTACTAAGCAGGTGTATATAAAAGTATGAAGGCTATGGCTTAACACATTGTAAGCCACCCTGAGTCTCCGGAGAAGGGCGGCATATATATCTAACAAACAAACAAACAAACAAACAAACAAACAAATAAATAAATGTACTGTGCATGCTCAGAGCACATGTTTGGCATGCGTCCACACCAACAATCAGTTGTCTCTGGAGAAGGGCGGCATATAAATCTAACAAACAAACAAACAAATAAACAAACAAACAAACAAACAAACAAATGTACTGTGCATGCTCAGAGCACATGTTTAGCATGCATGCACACCAACAATCAGTTGTTACACCAATAAGTTTTAGAGCTGCTTTCAAAGGCACTGCATTTATATGAAGTGCATTCAGTGAACCAGTTCAGTGGTGGGTTGTCCCTGGTTCGAACCGGTTTGCAAGAACTGGTAATAAAACCGGCGGGAGGCTCCACCAGCTGCCCCAGATGTCATCATAGGCAATCTGTCCATGCGCAGAAGCTCGGCATATGCACGATCCCATTGCAAACTGGTAGTAAAGGTTAAGTAGAACCCACCCCTGAATCGGTTGTTACACCGGTTGAATCCCACCACAGGATATTAAAAAGTGGGGTACGATTAGACTTAACTGCAAGAAGAAGAAAATGAACAGCACCGTGTCTTTTAGGAAAGGAACACGCCACACTCATTTGCGAGATAAATCGTTTCATGGTTTTTTGCGGTGTTTTCCTAGAAAAATAATAAGAATAAGAATAAGAATAATTTGATGGGAAAGGTCAAAGCCTGGCTTCATTCTTTATCATCTGCACACACCTTGGAGGAAAGAGGGGGAAAAAAGTCTGAAAGGGAGGGGAAAAAAGCAAAGACTTAACCACGGAAAGGAAACCTAGCAAGAGGAGTTTTGGAAGGACCTCCAAAGAGTTAACAGTAGACGTCATTTTGCTTCAGGCGCAAAATTCTCATTTCCCCAGCTGTGGTGTATAGTTGGGACTCTGACCTTTGAACCCTCTGCAAACTGCAGAGACCTGACATTCTAACACATACAAGCCAGGTGACTCTCTGGAACAAGCGCCGTGACAGCTCTCTGCCCTCGCCGTTTCCCAGGGTACCTTGTGTTCACCACCTCAGCAGACATCGGTGCTTAGCAAAACAAATCTTCTGCAGGGAAGGTAGAAGCAGCTTCAAAAAGACTTGGGGGTGGGGGTGGGGGTGGTAGAGAAAGAAAGGGAATGGATCGATCGATATAAAAGCTGGATAATTTGCAAACAATGCAGGCTACATCTCAGGGAAACGTAATGAAAAGGATTTTATTTTACTGTCATCAGTATTGGCTTGAGAAAAAGGAAGAGCTTCTTCTTCTTTTTCCTCTTCTTCTTCTTTCTCCTCCTCTTCCTCCTCCTCTTCTACTTCTTCTTCCTCCTCCTCCTCCTCCTCCTCCTCCTCTTCTTCTTCTTCCTCCTCCTCCTCCTCCTCTTCTACTTCTTCCTCCTCCTCTTCTTCCTCCTCCTCTTCCTCCTCCTCCTCCTCCTCTTCCTCCTCTTCTTTTTCTTCTTCTTCCTCCTCCTCCTCCTCCTCTTTCCTCTGCTTCCTCCTCCCCCCCTCTTCTTCCTCCTCCTCCTGTATATCTGTCACCTCCATCAATGTTATAGTTTTCTCAAAAGAACTGGGTTATAACATAATGTGTGAAAGTATGAAAAATTGAGCTTAGCCATTTCTGTCCCTAGTGACAACTCTTGGTTGATTTGTTTGATGATCCATTTATTTGTTTTCTTGATTATTCATAGCATTGTCAAGAGTGTTCTCCAACACTAAAGTCAAAAAGAATCTTTTTTTTTTTTTAACAAACGTAGAGTACTTTATACATGCATGTTTTAGACAATGAGTTATTCATTCCATGGGCACTTTGAACATTATTCAATGTGGAGCTGGAAGGGACCTTGTGGGCCTTCTAGTCCAACTTCTTGCTTAAGAAGGAGATCCCAGACAATTTCAGACAAATGGCTGTCAGGTTTTTTCCTAAAAGCCTACAGTGATGAAGCACCCACTACTTCTGGTGGCCAGCTGTTCCACTGGTTAATTGTCCTCAATGTTAGGAAGTTTCTCCTTCATTCCAGGTTGCTTCTCTCCTTGGTTAGTTTCCATCCATTGTTTCTTGTCCTGCCTTCAGGTGCTTTGGAAAATAAAGTAACCCCCTCTTCTTTTTGGAAGCCCCTCAAATACTGAAATACTAATATCATGCCCCCCTCCCCCCAGTCCTTCTTTTGTCTAAACTGGCCATACCCAATTCCTGCATTCCTTCTTCAAATATTTTAGTCTCCAGGCCTTTAATTATCTTAGTTGCTCTTCTCTGCACTTTTTCCAGAGTCTCAACATCTTTTCTTTTATTTTGTGGTGACCAAAACTGGATGCAGTATTCCAGGATAAGGTTTTTATAAAGCAGTACAAATACTTCACATGATTTTGATTTTATGTCTCTGTTTATACAACCAAAGATTGTATTTGCTTTTTTTAAAAAAAATAATTTTTATTAATTTTTTTCAAATTATAATCAACACAAGACAAAAACGTTGTTTATACATACAGACAAAAACCATACATTCCCCTCCTTTCATAATACTAAACATAAAAAAACACATCTATCCCGGCAGATATTGTTCCTGCCCTCATTAGTAAATAATTGTGCCCACAACACAGAATAAGGTAAGTAATTCCCAAATGTGATTTTCATACATTTATCTTTCAATCTAAATAAGTATATCTCTCGTCATATTAACATAGGCCCTGACTTCATCTCAATTCTTTTATTCAACCACCGATACCAACTGTCCCAACTTTGAAAAAAATCAGAATCCTCTTTTTCTTTCAACATATACATAAAATAAAACATAAAAGCATGTATTTGCTTTTTAAGCTGTTGCTACATACTCTAGCCAGGGGTGGGTTCTACTTACCTTTACTACTGGTTCACAACAGGATCACTTCTGTTCATGTGCAGATCGCTGATGATGACATCCGGGGTGGTGGGCGGGGCCTCCCGCCAGCTTTACTACCGGTTCTTGCAAACTGGTCTGAACCGAGGGCAACCCACCACTGAATCTAGCGCATATTTAAGTGATCATCTACTAGCAGAGGTGGTATTCAGCCAATTTGGGCAAACCTGTAGCAGAAATTGCAGGTGGGTCCTCCCACCAGCCCTGGTTCTATGACATCCTATTTAGGCACGTTTTAGAGACTGGACACATGCATGGAAGGCTAGGTGCATGTGTGGAAGGCAGGTGCAAATATGAACCGGTCACGTGTATGTGCGGTGAACCGGTAGTAACAAAATGTAAAACCCACCACTTTCTAGTAGGACTGCAAAATCCCAACATGGCTCTTAAGCTACCCAATTCTTGGTTTGGAAATTTGGAATCAAAGAACGTCTCAAAGGGTACAGAAGCCATCCAAGCAAGATGACCAGAATTTTGTTGATATTCGCACAAAATTGGAAATGCAGAGAGAACCCACAGGAGGCAGCAATAATCAACCAAATATTGACCTGTGTAGAAATGGACAGGTTAACAATGGCGCTCAAAGATAAAGATGAATCGGAATTCTATGTAACCTGCAATACATTTTACAAATGGCTAGAGAAAAGGAGGAATGTAGGGAGAGAGAATTAGAAACAGAGTGAAGGAAAGGGGAGAAAAATAAATAAAATAATATAAGAAATATTAGATAGGAATAAATTGGATTTGAATAGGTACGAAGGGAATATGTATGTAACTGAAGTGTGATTGAATGTAGAAAAAGTATATATGGAATATGCACGGTGTTATATTGTAATATACACAAAAGAAAAAGTGTTAGAAAAGTATGTACCAGACAAGTTGCACCAAGTCTAATGTTTTTAAATTGTATATATTATAATAATAATAATAATAATAATAATAATAATAATAATAATAATAATAACAACAACAACAACAACAACAACAACAACAACAACATTGCAATACCTGGTGATGCACGAATTGAAGATAAGCAGCAAGAAAAAATCACAAAGTACCGGGACTTGCAAATTGAAGTTGAGCGACTGTGGAAAAATAAATCATGTGTTGTCCCGATTGTAATTGGAGCCCTTGGAACAATACCCAAAAGGCTACCCCACTATTTAGAAATTCTAAATTTACCGGAATTGAACATTTTGACTCTACAAAAAACCACCTTACTCGGAACAGCTTACATCCTCCGATGATACCTTAACAGTTCCTAGGTCCTGTGGGTCCCTTGGATTGCGAGGCAATCAAATTGGTCAGTCCTAGAGGAGATCAAGCCTGACTGCTCTTTAGAAGGCCAGATCCTGAAGAGGAAACTTAAATACTTTGGCCACCTAATAAGAAGGAAGGACTCCCTGGAGAAGAGCCTAATGCTGGGAACGATTGAGGGCAAAAGAAGAAGGGGACGGAAGAGAATGAGGTGGCTGGATGAAGTCACTGAAGCAGTCAGTGTGAGCTTAAATGGATTCCAGAGAATGGTAGAGGACAGGAAGGCCTGGAAGAACATTGTCCATGAGGTCACGATGGGTCAGACACAACTTCACAACTAACAACAACATCAGGATAATAACAGATATGAATCTATGAAGTCAACAGTCAAGTTGACTTCTCTTTGAAGGAACCTTTACTTTTATTTATAAGGGTCTCAGGGACACACGATTGCTATGATAGAACCAAAGAGGGTGAGGCAGTTACTACAGTTGTCCAGTCTTTAAAAACGTGCTTGAATATTACATAGAATATTACAATTCCGTATACAATATTACATGTGTATACAGAAAAGCATTCCATCTTTATCTACCACATCTTTCTTTTCCTTCCTTCCTTCCTTCCTTCCTTCCTTCCTTCCTTCCTTCCTTCACTGTTCCACTCCTCTCTTCTATTCCCTCCCTTCCTCCCTCCCTCCCTCCCTTCTTCACTGTTCCTCTCCTTCCTTCCTTCCTTCCTTCCTTCCTTCCTTCCTTCCTTCCTTCCTTCCTTCCTTCCTTCCTTCCCTCCCTCCCTCCCTCCCTCCCTCCCTCCTTTCTTTCCTCACTGTTCCCCTCCTTCCTTCCTCAATCAACCAATGGAACAGAAGTTTCCTTCGGAGCTTCATCACTTGAGACGTTCAAGAAAATATTGGACTGCCATTTGTCAGAAATGGTGTAGGGTCTCCTGCTTGAGTGGGGGTTGGACTAGATGACCTATAAAGTCCCTTTCAACTTTGTTAATCTCTTATATCCCTTCCACCATTTTCCACCTCCAAGATCCCGAATCTGTTATTCTGTTATTAATTCTACCTACTACGGAGGGTGGGGTGGGGTGGGGTGGGGGGAGAAACAGCCTCTTACTTCTGATAACTTTTTTCCACAGCCTAAGGAGAAGGAGGATAATCTGACATACCGATTGGGGTTTTGTAAAAGAGACAGAATCTAGGCAAAACTATTTTTATTCTTATTTACATGTTCCTATAGGCCATTCCGATACGTCTGACCCACAACAGCTCCCAAGACTAGCAGTGAACTTCTCCGGGTTTTATTTTTCATTACTTCCAAAGTGCTCCCTATATTTTAATAAGACTTTAATTTTCAGATGCAAAATGCTTCTAAATTAAAAATATTCCCTCTTCCCCTTAAAAGTGGACCCTTTTGAGAAGTTTAATAATCTTGGGCTCCACGACAGAAAAGTTGCATCAATTCCCTTACTGGACATTGACTTCTTTCTGCCAGACTCCGAAATGTTGGAAAACTTAAGATGTTTTGACTGTGATCTAGATAAACACTGAAAGCTTTTATGCAAAAGTGAAGTCGCTGGTGCTATTCAGAGCCTTAAAATCACTTATGTGTGTAATTGCTTGCTAGATGGTGCTTTTTGCAAAAAAAAAAAAAGGGGGGGGGAGGGGAATAAAAGAAAAAACCAACAAACAAACCTTTAACCCAGATTGGATGCAATTATGCTTACAATTCACAAGGTCACTTTGGCTCTTTGAATTTTTCTGTGCTTGCCAATCGGTTACCTTTATTATACATGGAATATAACTTGGGAATGAAAATTTAAATTTGATTTAGTTTGTATGTGTGTGTATCTATGTATGTGGGACATGGTGGCTCAGTGGCTCAGATGCTGAGCTTGTCGATCGAAAGGGTGAGCTCCTGTGACTTCTCCCGGCTTCTGCCAACCTAGCAGTTCGAAAGCACGGAAGAAATGCAAGTAGAAAAATAGGAACCACCTTTGGTGGGAAGGGAACAGTGTTTCGTGTGCCTACAGCATTTAGTTATGCCAGCCACATCACCATAGAAATGTCTACAGAAACACTGGCTCTTCGGCTTTGAACCGGAGATGAACACCGCCCCCTATAGTCAGGAACGACTAGCACATATGTGCAAGGGGAACCTTTACTTTTATGTGTGTGTGTGTGTGTGTGTGTATTATGAGATCACCTTCTGTCACTGATAGCCTCCCACCACCAAGTACCCTCTCACAGAGAGGGACTCCTCAGGGTGCCGTCAGTCAAATTATGTTGACTGGCGACCCCCAAGGGGAGAGCCTTCTCTGTGGGGGCTCCTGCCCTATGGAATGAATTGCCCCCGGAGATACGTATGATCCCCAACCTACGTACTTTTCGCCGTGCCCTTAAGACTTTATTTTTTCAACAGGCTGGGCTGACAAAATAATGAATTTTAAATGGGTATTTTAGTCTTGGAGTTTTTAAAAATAGGGCCAAATTATTTAATATGTTTTACATTGTTTTTAAATTCTGTGGTATATGTTGTTTTTACTATGGCTGTGCACCGCCTTGAATCCTTCGGGAGAAGGGCAGAATAAAAATTTAAAAAATCAATCAATCAATCAATCAATAAATAAATAAATACACATACGGAAAGACTCTAGGTGCTAGCTCTAAGCAACATCACTTAGCAAAGCCTTTAAAGAGCATGAGGATACTTACTCACCACTTCCATTATGTATTTCTTCAACTTTCTCTAACCCAAGAATCTTCTGTGGCCAGCAGAATTAAAAGTATCATTTTTTCCCCGATAATTTTATTTATTTATTTATTTATTTATTTATTTATTTATTTATTTATTTATTTATTTATTTATTTATTTTTTATTTATTTATTTATTTATTTATTAACCTGAAATAAGTGCTTGGCCTTATTGCCATGTGCTCAAAAGCCTGATTGGGCTTATTATCAGGGGATGTCTTATTTTGAGGGAAACCGGGTGTCTGTCTGTCTGTCTGTCTGTCTGTCTGTCTATCTATCTATCTATCTATCTATCTATCTATCTATCTATCTATCTATCTATCTATCTATCTATCTACCGTGTTTCCCTGAAAATAAGACCCTGTCTTATATTTTTTTGAACCCTGAAATAAGCGCTTGGCCTTATTGCCATGTGCTCAAAAGCCTGACTGGGCTTATTATCAGGGGATGTCTTATTTTGGGGAAAATAAGCATCAATTGAGGGTAGCATCAATTGAGTAGCTGACACTACTGAATGGGTGCTTTTTCAAAAGGTGCTTTTTCAAAAGGTGCTTTTTCAAGAGGAAGTGGACTTTTTTGGTTTTTTTAAAAAGACGTTTTGCATCTCATCCCAGACACCTCCTCAGCTCTGATGAGAAGAAAAACAAGAAAAATTTCTTCTTCTCTGATGAGAAAGAAAACAAGCCTTCAGAGAAAAATAAGCAAGTCCAGTTGCCTCTTGATAAAGCACTTTTGGGACAACCGTGACCTGGATGACTGAGAATCTTCACAGACATAACTCAATGGGTTGAATGTGATGCATGCATCCTGATCAAAGGGTTGGCTTGGAAAGGCCCATCCTACAGACAGGCACTGTCCTACAATGAGGAATCAAGGAAAGGTTGAACCCCCTCAAGTGAATATAACAGAATAGCAGAATTAACAGAGTTGGAAGGGACCATGGGGGTCTTCTAGTCCAAACCCCAGCTCAAGCAGGAGTCCCTATACCATTCCAGACAAATGCCTGTCCAGTCTCTTTTTCAAAACCTGCAGTGATGAAGCACCCACAACTTCTTAAGGCAAGCCATTCCATTGGACTCTTGTTCTTACTGTTAGGAAGTTTCTCCTTATTTCTAGGTTCACTCTCACCTTGATTCATTTCTTTCCATTGTTTCTTGTCCTGCTTTCAGGTACTTTGCAAAATAGGTTGACCCCACACCTCTTCTTTGTGGCAGCCACTCAAATACTGGAAGACTGCTATTATGTCACCCATAGTCCTTTTCTCTAGATTAGCTATAATCCCAAAACTGTTCTTCATATGTTTTAGTCTCCAGGCCTTTAATCATCTTGGTTAATTACCCATCCACTTAATTGTTCTTATTGTTAGCAAGTTTCTCCTTAATTCCAGGTTGCTTCTCTCCTTGATGAGTTTCCATCCATTGTTTCTTGTCTTGTCTTCTGGTGCTTTGGAAAATAATTTGACCCCCTTTTCTTTGTGGCAGCCCCTCAAATACTGGAAGACTGCTATCACGTCAGCCCTAGCCAGCCAGGCAGGTAGTCCTCAATTCATATCCATTTGCTTAATGATGGTTGAATGTTACAATGGCACTTATCACCATTTACTTATGAAGGCAAGCCATTCCATTGGTCTATTGTTCTCACTGTCAGGAAGTTTCTCCTTAGTTCTAGGTTGGTTCTCTCCTTGATTAATTTTCTTCCATTGATTCTTGTCCTGCTTTCAGGTAGTTTGGAAAATAGGTTGACCCCCCACTCTTCTTTGTGGCAGCCCCTTAAATATTAGAAGACTGCTATTATATCACCCATAGTCCTTTTCTCTAGGTTGGCTATACCCAAATCCAGGAACTGTTCTTCATATGTTTTAGTTTCCAGGCCCTTAATCATAATCATAAGTTTATTTGTCAAGCATATATAAGATAACAGGTAAAAGTATGAACATAATTTGAATACATGAAAAGAGTAAGTAAAAAGGAATATTAGGACAGGGACGGTAGGCAGGCTGGTGCACTTATGCACGCCCCTTACAGACCTTCTAGGAATGGGGTGAGGTCAACAGTAGACAGTTGAAGGTTAAAGTTTTGGGGGTTTGGGGAAGAAACCGCAGAGTCAGGGAGTGCATTCCAGGCATTGACCACTCTGTTACTGAAGTCATATTTTCTGCAATTGAGTTTGGAACGGTTTAGCTTGTGTTTGTATTTATTATTTGCTCGTGTATTGTTGTGAAGTAGTCATTGACAGGAAGGACATTGTGGCAGATAATTGTATGTACTATGGTTAGGCCAGACTGTAGTTCTAAATTGTCTAAGCCCAAAATTTGGAGTCTGGTGGCATAAGGTATTTTATTGCAGTTAATCATTTTACTTAATTAACCATCCATTTATTGTTAGGAAGTTTCTCCTTAATTCCAAGTTGCTTCTCTCCTTGATGAGTTTCCATCCATTGTTTCTTGTCTGGTCTTCTGGTGCTTTGGGAAATAAGTTGACCTTTTCTTCTTTGTGGCAACATCTCAAATACTGGAAGACTGCTATCATGTCACCCCTTCTCTAGACTAGCCCTACCCAATTCCTGCAACCATTCTTCATGTGTTTTAGTCTCCGGGGTCTTTAATCATCTCAGCTGCAATTCTTGCCACCGTTCTTCATAGGTTCTAGATTCCACCATTGTAACTTTGCACGGTCACAAAACAAATGTTTTTTTATTATTTATTTATTTATATGCCGCCCTTCTCCGGAGACTCAGGGCGGCTTACAATGCGCTAAGCAATAGCCTTCATACTTCTGTATATTTATACAAAGTCAGCTTATTGCCCCCACAAACTGGATCCTCATTTTAACCACCTTAGAAAGGATGGAAGGCTGAGTCGACCTTGGGACTGGTGAGAATTGAACTCGCAGTAATTGCAGGCAGCTGGATGTTAAATGCTGCCTTAGTAGGAGGCATTAGCCTCCTACGCCACTCAGGCGCCTTGTAAGGTTGTAAGTCAAGGACTACATGCCGTATTTCTAAAAGTTGAATCTTCTTGGCTCCGTCTCAGCATTTCTGAAGGAAGTAAAACCCACGTCTCCCATCCTTGCCCATTTTTGCTGACTTTTTATTTTTTTAAAAAACGGGGCAGGACATTTGCTGAATCAGAACTGCGCTCCCCAAAGCAAGCTATAAAACGGTGTAGATTTACTTGCCGCCATTAACCTTTCTTCCCCATAAACTGTAATTAATAACTTTCCCCTTCTGCCGCGTTTCAGTTCCACTTACTTATCATTCAGTGGTCATTTTTAAGCTGTTCGGAAATTCAGAAATTCGCGTTCTTGTGCCTTTTCCAGCTCTTTGGCCAAAGTGGGTCCAACAAATCCTTGTTCGTTTTGCATCTAAAGTAACCTGTTTCCACCGCCACGCACACACCAGATCTCAAGGCTTTGAACCCCAGACAAATGTTAGTCAATATCTGTGGCAGCGCAAAATACTGAAGACTTGAAAAAGTACACATATAGACTGGGTGAAACCAGTCTTAATATCAGTAAGTGTGAGGGGGATTTTCGAGTCTTAGTGGAGAATCAATTAAATAAGAGCCAAATATGTGCGACGACAGCC
The DNA here is from genome assembly GCA_030761175.1 of Masticophis lateralis. Classification (NCBI taxonomy): domain Eukaryota; kingdom Metazoa; phylum Chordata; class Lepidosauria; order Squamata; family Colubridae; genus Masticophis; species Masticophis lateralis. The sequence goes on along the minus strand of JAUDYJ010000002.1, from coordinate 278,466,805 downwards.
AAAAAAGCCAATGCAATCCTAAATTGCATTAACAGAGGCATATAATCAAGATCACGTGAGCTACTAATACCACCCTATAAAGCCTTAGTAAGACCACACCTAGAATACTGCAACCAGTTTTGGTCACCACACTATATTAAAAAGATGTTCAGACTCTAGAAAAAGTGCAGAGAAGAGCAACCAGGATGATTATTTATTTATTTGTTGATTTGTTTGTTTCAATTTATAAACCGCCCTTCTCCTTGCAGACTCAGGGCAGTGAACAGCCAAGATAAAATATGGTATACAAAAATTAAAACAATTAAAAAATATTAAATATTTTTGGCCAACAATTAAAACAGTCCAATTAAAATCAGTTGGGATCAAGCCAGCCCAGCTAGATGAAACAAGTGGGTTTTAAGGGCTGGACGAAAAGTCTGGAGATCTGGTATCCTGCGTATCTCTGGGGGTAGGTCATTCCAGAGGGCGGGCACCACCACAGAGAAGGCTCTCCCCCTGGGGGTCACCAGCCGGCACTGTCTGGCCGATGGCACCCTGAGGAGGCCCTCTCTGTGCGAGCGTACTGGCCAGTGGGAGGCTATTGGCGGCAGAAGGCGGTCTCGCAAATACCCAGGCCCTAAGCCATGGAGCGTTTTAAAGGTGGTCACCATCACCTTGAAGCGCACCCGGAAGACCACCAGGAACCAGTGCAGCTCGCGCAGGAGAGGTGTCACATGGGAGCGCCCCATCGCTCCCATAATTCCCCGCGCGGCCGCATTCTGGACCAGTTGGAGCCTCCGGGTGCACCCCAAGGGGAGCCCCATGTAGAGAGTGCTGCAGTAGTCCAGGCGGGAAGTCATGAGAGCGTGAGTGACCGTGTGTAGGGAGTCCCGATCCAGAAAAGGACACAACTGGCGTATCAGGCGAACCTGATAAAAAGCCCCCCTGGCCACGGCCGTCATGTGCTCTTCTAAAGACAGCCATGCATCCAGGAGGATGCCCAAGTTGCGAGTCCTCTCTGTGGGGGCCAATGACTCGCCCCCAATAGTCAGCAATGGCACCAGCTGGCTATATCGGGATGCCGGCAGCCACAGCCACTCGGTCTTGGAGGGGTTGAGTCAGAACCTGTTTCTCCCCATCCAGACCCACACAGCTTCCAGGCACTGGGACATCACTTCAACGGCATCATTGGGGTGGCCTGAATTGGAGATGTACAGCTGGGTGTCGTCAGCATACTTAGGGGACTGGAGGCTAAAACATAGGATGAATGGTTGTGGGAACTGGGCATGGCTAGTCTAGTGAAGAGAAGGACCAGGAGAGACATGATAGCAGTCTTCCAATATTTGATGGGTTGCCACAGGGAGGAAGGGGGTCAAGCTATTTTCCAAAGTACCTGAAGGCCAAACAAGGAATAATGGATGCAAACTGAACAAGGAAAGATTCAACCTAGAAATAAGGAGAAATTTTCTGGCAGTGACAGCAATTAACCAATGGAACAGAAGCTGCCTTCAGAAGTTGTGGGAACTTTATCACTGGAAGTTTTCAAGAAGAGACTGGACTGCCATCTGTCAGAAATGGCATAGGGTCTCCTACTTGGTTGAGGGGGTTGGAGTAGATGACCTACAAGGTCCCTTTCAACTCTGTTAATCTGTAAAAAAGTGCAGAGAAGAGCAACTAAGATGATTAAGGGCCTGGTGACTAAAACATATAAAGAATGGTTGCAGGATTTGGGCTAGTCTAGAAAAAAGAAGAACTAGGGGTAACATGATAGCAGTATTTCAGTATTTGAGGGGCTGTCACAAAGAAGGGGGGGGGATCAATCTATTTTCCAAAGCACCAGAATGCAGTCAAGGAGAGAAGCAACCTGGAATTAAGGAGAAACTTCCTAACAGTGAGGACAATTAACCAGCAGAGCAGAAGTTGCTTTCAGAAGTTGTAGATGCTTCATCAATGGAGGTTTTCAAGAAGAGACTGGACAACCACTTGTCTGAAATGGTATATGGTCTGCTGCTCAAACATAGGGTTGGACTGGAAGACCTCCAAGGTGTGAGAGATCTCACAAAGGTTGATGGTTCGTTGAGGAGCTTCCAAGAAAAAGGCAGCACGCCGGGATGCAATCAAGTTGAATCTTTATTTAGGAATAAAGTAGAGAAAATGAGTTCCCTGGCATGGAGGCATCCGTGCCTGGATTGAGCCCATGGATCAGTCATGTAGGGAGCTAGAACAAGAGCCAAAAAGCAGTCCCTGCGCAGGGGGTCTTATGGGGGCCCCTGGCCCCTCCCTTACCAATAGGTGTGCAGGGGCCAGAGGGCCATTAACTCTCCCCAATGGGACTGCAGGGGCTGGAGCCCCCTGACCCACTAGTGGGATCAAAGGTGCCTCTTTGCTCCCACCTGGTGGTCTTTTAAGGAACTGCCATGGCTGGCACAAAAACATCTAACACTTCCACCTCCATTCTGATTGAGTGAGTGGTGGAGGAACACTTCCTTGCCAGACTCAGCTGAGATCAATGTTAAGAGGTGTGGTGGTCCAATGGTTAGAATGCAGCATTGTAGGCCAATCCTGCAGTCTGCCGATTGCCAGCAGTTCAGCAGTTCGAATCTCGCCGGCTCAAGGTTGACTCAGCCTTCCATCCGTCCTTCCCCATGACAGTCAGAACTGAAGAAGCTTGTTGGATTGAGAAGTAAAACATCTTCAAGGACAAAACAAGGAAAGTCCAGTTGCCTCTTGAAAAAGCACCTTTGTGACAAAAAGGACAGGAGAATCTTTAGAAGAATTGTGGGTGCTCGGTGGTTAGCATGCAGTATTTATTGCATTAATTCTGCTCACTGTCAGGAGTTCGATCCTGGCCAGCTCAAGGTTGACCATCCTTCTGAGGTCAGTAAAATGAGGACCCTGATTATTGGGGACAATATGCTGACTCTGTAAACTGCTTAGAGAGTTGGCTGTAAAGCACCACAAAGTGGCATATAAGTCTAAATCAGTGGTGGGTTCCTTCCAGTTCCGCCCGGTTCCGCCGAGCCGGTAGCAGTGACGATATGATGTCACCGAACCAATTCTGCCCCCCCCACCCCCTCCATGTTATTCTTATCTTTTATTTGGCCCCACCCCCAATCTATTGCTGCCTCCTGAGTCCCAGCTGATGGGCTATAAGGAAAAAAACGGTTTAAACCCTTGCCGTGGGGCTTCAAAGGGCCACCCTACAGCTGATCAGTGGTAAAAGGCAGTTTGGTGGTAGACCGGTGCCTCCAAAAACAAATGAGTTGACCGGTGCCTGCAAAAATATATAAGAGGACCGGTGCCTGCAAAATTACATGAGTAGACCAGTCCCTGCAAAAATACATGAGTAGACCAGTGCCTACAAAGATAAATGAGTAGACCAGTGCCTGCAAAATTACATGAGTAGACCAGTGCCTGCAAAAATAAATGGGTAGACCAATGCCTGCAAAATAAATGAGTAGACCACTACAGCTCTGCAAGCAGTTAAAAGCCTGGTAGATCAGTACCTCTGCTAAATCCTAAAGAATTATCACATACCATCAAGCCACACCCACAGAACCGGTAGTAAAAAAAATTAGAATTGACCCCTGGTCTAAATGCTATTGCTATTTCCACTGCTAGATCTCCCACTATCTTCTTTCAACCTCCCTTTATTTTAAAGTAAGAGTTTATCCTGCATGGAAGATATTCAATTGGGAAGAAGGTCACCTGTGAGAAGCAATGCAGACAGGCGGGAAAGCTTTCGATCAGTTAAGCACTCCAGCTAATAGATAGAAAGTTCAATGCAGAATAATGTAGAATAATGAGACTCAGAGACTATAGTAAAAGAACATAATACCTACTTAATGGGAAGTTACCACCATATATTGACCCGAAGGGAGCAATAGGAATTATTTTAATAACAGAAGGTTTCACCTATATTAAAGTCTTCTCTGAACAGTTAAAGACTAAATCGTTGTTTGTTTTGTTTTCTTTATCTTTTATTTTCTGTCGGGAAAGACCTCACCTAAAGCAACACGTACTGAATAATTTGACTGTCCACAAGGCCATTTAATACAGTAGCTAGAGGAAGAGGTTTGGAGTTGTTGCTTTTTTTGCAAAGATTCATTAGAGATGAAATTTATTTTACCTGGAGAGCAGGGAGACGTATCAGGAGAAGGCAGAAAATATTGAAAGAAGAGCAATAATCAAAGCTGCATGGATTAATGAATGAATTAAATGTCTTGTATAAACAGTCCATTTTTGCTTGCCTTCCCTTCATACTAGGGGCATCCAGAAGCTCTTTTCTTTTCTTTTCTTTTCTTTTCTTTTCTTTTCTTTTCTTTTCTTTTCTTTTCTTTTTTCTTTTCTTTTCTTTTCTAATCAAGAAGGTGATTGCAACAGTACAATCATGTGATCAAAACCTTGTCTGTTTAATAAGTGTCAACAATGCCCATTGAAAGTAGTAGGGCTTCTGATGATGCACTGATGGTGTTACCTAGTTGAGTAATGAAATGTCTGCAAGAGAACAACCAAGCTCAGAGAGCACCAAGGAACTTTCAGTTCTCTCCTCCTCCTCCTCCTCCTCCTCCTCCTCCTCCTCCTCCTCCTCCTCCTCCTTCTCCTTCTCCTTCTCCTTCTCCCTCTCCCTCCTCCTCCTCTTCTCCTTCTCCTTCTCCTTCTCCTTCTCCTTCTCCTTCTCCTTCTCCTTCTCCCTCCTCCTCCTCCTCCTCCTCCTCCTCCTCCTCTTGGTTTTTAATCGGCTGTTCACCACTCTGAGTCCTTCAGGAGAAGGGCGGTATAGTAGTTTAATCAAATAAATAAATAAATAAATAAATAAATAAATAAATAAATAAATAAATAAATAAATAAATAAATAAATAAATAAATAAATAAATAAATAAATAAATAAATAAATAAATAAATAAATAAATAAATAAATAAATAAATAAATAAATAAATCGCGGTCAACTTATTTTCCAAAGCACCTAATGGATGGAAACTCATCAAGGAGAGAAGCAGCCTGGAACTAAGGAGAATCTTCCTAACAGTGAGAACAATCAACCAGTGGAACAGAAGTTTCCTTCAGAAGTTGTGGATGCTCCATCACTGGAGGTTTTTAAGAAGAGGTTGGACAGTCACTTGTTTGGAATGGTACAGGGTCTCCTTCTTGAGCAGGAGGGGTTGGACTAGAAGACCTCCAAGGTCCCTTCCAACTCTGCTATTCTGTTATTCAAAGGAGAAAAACAGCACCATTGCATGATGTTGGCCTTCGGTGGATTTTTTCTTTGTCTGCCCATGGAGGCTGACCCAAATGGCTTTGAAAACGTAACTCGTTGATCCATCCGTGATCATCCTAAAGAAGAGTTGCTAATTGGAGAAATGTGGAATGGGTGACTTATTAAAACATTTAATCAGTTCCAGTGGAGTTGGTTGCTGACACATTTTCCCTCAGTCTTTCAGAATTGTAGATTCTACAAGGGATGGCATGTTCACTGAATGTGGTCCTTAACAGTTCTTTTGGGGATGACTCCTTAAATGGTATGAACTGAGGCATGGTTGCAGTGAAATTGTGTTTAGCTTCTCTCTCTCTCTCTCTCTCTCTCTCTCTCTCTCTCTCTCTCTCTCTCTCTCTCTCTCTCTCTCTCTCTCTCTTTCCCTGCTTTTCCCCCCTCTCTCTTTTTCTCTGTTTCTCTCTCTCTCTGTTTTCCCTACTACCTCTTTCTCTCTCTCTTTCCCCCAATTTACTGTTTCTCTCTGTTTTGTTTTCCCTCTGTCATTTCCCCTACTTCTTTCCCTTCCTCCCTCTCTCTCTGCCTCTCTCTCTCATTTTCCCTGCTTTTCTTTCTCTTTTGTTTTTCCTGCTTCACTTTCTCTCTCCCTCCCTCTCCCCCTCTCTCTCATTTTCCCTGCTTCTCTCTCACACACACTTTCTCTGCTTCTCTCTCTCTCTCTCTCATTTTCCCTGTTTGTTTTCTCTCTCCATTTTCCCTACTCTCTTTCTTTCTTTCTCCCGTTCTTCTGTTTTTCTCTCTTTTGTTTTCCATCTCTCATTTCCCCTGCTTCTCTCTCTCTCTCTCCTTCTCTCCCTCTCTCTCTCTATCCCTGCTTCTCTCTCTCTCATTTCCCTGCTTTTCTTTCTCTTTTGTTTTTCCTGCTTCTCTCTCTCTCTCTCCCTGCTTTTCTCTCTCTCCCTCTCATTTTCCATTTCTCTCTCTGTGTGTGTTTTACCTACTTCTATCTCATTCTTTTTCTTTCCCATTTTTCTGTTTTTATCTCTTTTGTTTTCCCTCTGTCATTTTCCCTGCTTCTCCCTCCCTCCTCCCTCTCATTTTCCCTGCTTCTCTCTCTCTCTCTCCCTCCCTCTCTGCCTCTCTCTCTCTCTCATTTTCCCTGCTTTTCTTTCTCTTTTGTTTTTCCTGCTTCTCTCTCTCTCTCTCTCTCTCTCTCTCTCTCTCTCTCTCTCTCTCTCTCTCTCTCTCTCTCATTTTCCCTGTTTGTTTTCTCTCTCCCTGTTTTCCCTACTCTCTTTCTTTTTCTTTCTCCCGTTTTTCTGTTTTTCTCCCTTTTGTTTTCCATCTCTCATTTCCCCTGCTTCTCTCTCTCCCTCCGTCCCTCCCTCCCTCTCTCTCCCTGCCTCTCTCTCTCTCTCATTTCACTCCTTTTCTTTCTCTTTTGTTTTTCCTGCTTCTCTCTCTCTCCCCCCTGCTTTTCTCTCTCTCTCATTTTCCGTTTCTCTCTTTCTCTCTGTTTTACGTACTTCTATCTCATTCTTTCTCTCTTTTCCCCATTTTTCTATTTTTATCTCTTTTGTTTTCCCTCTCTCATTTTCCCTGCTTCTCTCTCCCTCCCTCCCTCTCCCTCTCTCTCATTTTCCCTGCCCCCCCCTCTCTCTCTCTCTCTCTCTCGTGGGGAGACAGAGAAAAAAAATAGCCACTTCTATTAAGAAGGATCAAGCCCCTTTTTCCAGTGTCCCTAGTTTCAAATGCCAGCCCTGCTGACATTTCTGTGACCTTAGAAGCAGCATAATTGGGCAATCATCCATCTGTTTTAGTGCGGTGGGAAAGCCATCACCGAGATGTCGTAACAATGCCATAAAGCTCTCTGAAGTGTGGTGTTGATAAGTTCTCAAATAAAATCGGAGGAAGCCTAATAAACATTGACTTTAGAGCAAATGAATCTTCAACGGAGGTGAATTTCGCTCCCGGTGCTCTCATCCTTTTGTCACAACACAGACAAAATCTGCAGACAAGACCACCCAGGTAGAATGCAGATCATTGTTGGGTGAAAGGGCCAGCCAGACTTTTACTCGTACAGGTAGTCCCTGACTTACAACTTGCTCACTTAGTAACCATTCAGAATTATTAGATGTACCCCAGGGGTGAAATCCAGCAGGTTCTGACAGGTTCTGGAGAACTGGTAGCGGAAATTTTGAGTAGTTCAGAGAACCGGCAAATACCACCTCTGGCTGGCCCCAGAGTGGGGGGAGATTTTGCAATATTCTTCCCCCAGGAATGGGGTGGGAATGGAAATTTTGCAGTATCCTTCCTCTGAAATGCCCACCAAGCCATGCCCACCAAGCCACGCCCACCAAGCCACGTCCACAGAACTGGTAGTAAAAAAAATTGATGTACCCTGAAAAACCTCCTTATAACCTAGACTCAATGTTGCCACAGCCACACGCACTGTCAGGGTTGGCAATCAGCCCTGTTCTCATCCTGGGATAATTGCACCTAAATTAGAGATGGATCGTGGTTTTTTCCTTCAAGTATACTTTTTAAGAGACAATAAACCAAGATACATTCTAAGAAAACTCATATTTATTGTAAAGAAATAAAAACATCTCACTAGCTAATTAAGTCACATTTTGGCAGCTTTCCCAACTACCTCTCGACAGGCAAACAAAGAAAGTTAGAAGAGAAAGAAAGAATGTGGACATGTGCAGTAGCTTACTGATAAGGATCTGGCAAACTATGGTAAGTCTTGAAGTCCAAAAAGGAAAAGCTCAGCTGGTAAATACAAAAACGCAGTGACACGCACACCCTGTGGTCATGTGACCTCATTTGGACACACGGCAGCTGGCCCCCATTAATCAGAAACTGGTATTAACTTCTGGTTTCTGGCACCAAAAAATCCCCATAATAAACAATGGATTTATTTAATGACTGCCATGGCAACTTCACAGACACTGCAAAGAAGGTTGTAAAATCAGCAACTGTCACATGACAACCCACTCAAGGACCGTGAAGACTTCCTACCCTATTTGTGGGCTTGGTTAAGGTCATAAGATTTTATTGTTGCACCTCCACGTCAGGGCTGACATGATGGCACGAGTTCAATCAGAACAGGGCTGGAAGGTACCTCAGAGGTCTTCTAGTCCAGCCCCCTGATCTAGCAGGAGACCCTATACCAGGGATCTGCAACCTTAAACACTCAAAGAACCATTTGGACCTGTTTCCCACAGAAAAGAAAACACCGGGAGCCACAAGACCTGGGTGGGCGTGGCCAACTCGATGTCACTCACTTGCACCAGTCACATGACCACCCCCTAGCCACACCTACCCAGCTGGTCATTAGGGCAGAGAACCAGTTGTTAAAAAACACCGGGAACCACAAAACCCTTTTGACATCTCTCTCCCTCCCCCCTCCCTCCCTCTCTCTCTCCCACTCTCTCTGTCTCTGTCTCTGTCTCTCTCTCTCTCTCTCTCTCCCTCTCTCTGTATCTCCCTGTCTCTGCCCTGGCCACTTCTCCATCCCCCGCCGTCGCGGTTATCTTCTCAGGCCAGGTGAGGAGTGACTGGGAGGGGAGGGCAAGGAGCAAGACCAGCCAGTGGTGGGATCACCTGACAGGGAGCCACAGCAGAGGGCCCAAAGAGCTGCATGCAGCTCTGGAGCCGCAGGTTGCTGACACCCACCCTATACCTTTTCAGTTAGATGGCTGTCCAGTCTTTTCTTAAAAACCTCCAGTGATGGGGCACCCACAACTTCTGAAGCCAACTTCTGTTCCACTGGTTATGATAGCAGTGTTTCACTATTTCAGGAGCTGCCATATAGGGAACCCGTTCTCCGAAGCACCTGAAAGCAAAACAAGTAGCAATGGGTGGAAACTAGTCAAGGAGAGAAGCAACCTGGAACTAAGGAGGAATTTCCTAATGGTTGGAACAATCAACCAGTGTAACCACTTGCCTTCAGAGGTTGTGGGTGATACTGGAGGTTATTAAGAAGAGATTGGACACCCATTTGTCTGGAATGGTATAGGGTCTCCTGCCTGAGCAGGGAGTTGGACTACAAGACTTCTAGTTGGACTAGAGACTCTAGAAAGAGTGCAGAGAAGAGCAACAAAGAGAATTAGGGGACTGGAGGCTAAAACATAGGAAGAATGGTTGCAGGAACTAGGTATGTCAGGTTTAATGAAAAGAAGGACCAGGGGAGACATGATAGCACTGTTCTAATATCCCACAAAGAAGAGGGAGTCAAGCTATTCTCCAAAGCACCCGAGGGTAAGACAAGAAGCAAAGGGTGGAAACCAATCAAGGAGAGAAGCAACTTAGAACTAAGGAGAAATTTCCTAACAGTTAGAACAATTAATCAGAGGATCAACTTGCCTGCAGAAGTTGTGAATGCTCCAACACTGGGAGTTTTTAAGAATATGTTGGATAACCCTTTGTTTGAAGTGGTGTAGGGTTTCCTGTCTAAGCAGGGGGTTGGACTAGAAGACCTCCAAGGTCCCTTCTAACTCCTATTCTATGCTATTCTATTCTATTCTATTCTATTCTATTCTATTCTATTCTATTCTATTCTATTCTATTCTATTCTATTCTATTCTATTCTATTCTATTCTATTCTATTCTATTCTATTCTTTATTGCTTAATGCATTGTAAGCCGCCCTGAATCTCCAGAGAAGGGTAGCATATAAATCGAAATAATAAACAAACAAACAAACAAGCATTCTAACTTCCAAGGTCCCTTTAAACTCTGGTATTCTGTAATCTATATTCTGATTATCTGTCATTAGAAATCAAGAGAGCTAAAAAAAACCAAAACATCTGGATTAGTTTGTAGAGATTCTCAGTCATCCAGGTCATGGTTGTCTCAAAGTTGCTTTTTCAGGACATTCTTGTTTTTTTTTTCTTTTGAAGATGTTTTGCTTCTCATCCAAGAAGCTTCTTCAGCTTTTGACAGGATAGTGGGGAATGGAAGGATTTATATTCCTTGCAGGATATTCCTTGAATGAGCAGTGAAATGTGAAAAAACAAGAAAGACCAGTTGCCTCCTGAGAAAGCACCTTTGGCACATCTGGACTAGTGTTTGCCAAATGAACTGGATTTTCTGCTAAAGTATCAAATGAATACTTCTTCTCTGTAAGGTAGGAAATCCAAAAGAAACCATTGCTGACAATGCTAAGTTATTCCATAGAGATAATTCCGTAGGGATAATTTAGGAACCTATGAAACATGCTTAGCAGGAAAACAGCAGAAACAATACACCACATTTTCCTTATTACCTTAACTGAGGTAATAACTGAGCCTGGTGGCTCAGCATTGTGATTAACATCAGCTGTCTGCAATTACTGTAAGTTCGAATCTCCCCAGGCTCAAGGTTGACTTAGCCTTCCATCCTTTCTAAGGTAGGTAAAATGAGGACCCAGTTTGTGGGGGCAATAAGCTGACTTTGTATATATATTCAAAAGTATGAAGGCTATTGCTTAACACATTGTAAGCCACTCTGAGTCTCTGGAGAAGGGCGGCATATAAATCAATTTTTTTAAAAAAAAACTCCCCAATTTTGAAGCCCTCCCAGGGGTGGGCTTCAAAAATTTTAGCAAGGGGTTCTCTACCTGGCTGCTGGGTGGGCGTGGCCATGATGGCTATAGCCTAGTCAGCCTCCTGCACCATGGTGGTGGTGGTGGGGCGTTTTTGCCCTCCCCGGGCTCTGGAGGCTTTCTTCGAGCCTCTGGGAGGGCAAAAACATCCTCTCCAGGCTCCGGTGGTCCTCTAAAGGCCAGAAATCGGCCCAAACTTCCAGTAGGCCCATTTTTTCACCATCCTCTAACCTCCGCGTGCACCCTACGCTTACCTGTGTGAGAGGAAAAACCTCTCAGCATATTGCTGCAGCTAATTGATTGATTGGTTTGAACCAGTGGTGGGATTCGAGTAATTTAACAACCGGTTCTCTGCCCTAATGATTTCTTCCAACAACCAATTTGCCAAACTGTTCAGAAAGTTAACAACCGGTTCTCCCGAAGTGGTGCGAACCGGCTGAATCCCACCACTGCTTTGAACAGTTTGAATGAACCAATCAGAGCACAGCTTCCTGGCTCTGAGTTTCCCACACTTTCCAATGGTCAGTTGATGACCGTATAAGGAGCAGCAGCAGCAGATGATGATGATCACTCCTCAGATCAGAAGAGAAGAGAAGAGAACAGAACGATCCTGAGCTCACGCTCTACTCCTCCCTCTCCTCACTCCAAAACCAGATGAGACTTTGATGAGAGCATGCTGAAGTCACTACAAAGAGCTGAGTCACTGCCTTGCTCCTGAGAAGACTGACAAAGAACGCAGAGAGCCTCCCATGCTTGGGAAGAAGATTAGAGCTCATGGACTTTGCTGCGGGGAGAATCTTTTAGGCTGTTGGTGCCTTCTTGTAGGTTTTGTTTTTATGTGTTTTTATTAAAGTAGTTTCTCAAGACTCCTCTGTCAACATCCATGCTTCAGTGCATTTATGTGCGTATCGGGTCACGGTCCATTCGAATACAGAACCCTTTTCCTTCATAATCTGCATCCAAAACGGGCCGCGTGGTGACTCCTTGGAGGGGTGGTGTGGGTGGGACCAGCCAAGAGTGGTCCCACCCACACCACCCCTCCAAGGAGTCCCACCACCCCTCCACCACCCCTCCAATTATAGGATTCTCCTATAATTGATAAATTTCTGTGTAGGTCTCAATCCAGATCATGAACTACAACTAGTGGTGTTGTCTTCATCCATTTTTTCATCTTTATGGCTCTTCATATTTGCTAGACAAAGGGATATTATTACATGGAAATTAATAGTACTCAATGGAGGGAAATCTTCTGCATTTTTTAAAATAGAATCTCGTGCAAATTTTGATGAGAAGTTTCAGTTTCAAACTGATGAAGCTTCTTGGTTGAGAAGCGAAACATCTTCTTCTTCAAAAACAAGAAACACTCCAGTTTGCCGTTTGAAAAGGTAGTGTAGGAAGAAAAATCCAGTCCTGGAAATAAAATGGAGGCTGATTGGAAAGAAGGACTCTTGTTTATAGATGAGCAGAACCAATCACAGCATGCAGTTCTGGGACAGCTGACGAATTGGTTTGATGAGTGCAAGGATTTTTATATATGGTTGATGGTATTTTGTAATTTTGAGGTTTGCTTGTTTTAGAATATAGAATAACAGAGTTGGAAAGGACCCTGGAGGTCTTCTGGTCCAACCCCCTGCTTAGGCAGGAAACCATTTCAGACAAATGGCTGTCCAATCTCTTCTTAAAAACTGTGGGAGCATTCACAACTTCTGGAGGCAAGTTGTTCCATGGATTAATTTTTCTAACTGTCAGGAAATTTCTCCTTAGTTCTAGGTTGCTTTTCTCCTTGATTAGTTTCCACCCATTGCTTCTTGTCCTGTCTTCAGGTGCTTTGGAGAATAGCTTGACTCCCTCTTCTTTGTGGCAGCCCCTCAGATATTGGAACACTGCTATCGTGTCTTCCCTGGTCCTTCTTTTCATCAGACTAGGCATATCCAGTTCCAGCAATCATTCTTTATATGTTTTAGCCTCCTATATGAACTATTACGCTTATATCCTCTTTACATCTTTGGGCATACAACAGACCTGGTGGTGCTGTTAGCTGGAAGTACTGTAAGATCTAAGGTTGAGCTTCGTAGAAAGTTAGCACCCACCCCTCTCCTAGAAGAATGAAATATTTTGAGAAATGTTTTAAAAAGGCAGAATATTATATTTCCTTGGATGAGAAAATGAGAAACATGCTCTTGGAGACAGAAAGCAGCTCCCCACCCTTTCTTAATAGCTCTCAGTAAATGTCAGCACTTAAGAGATAAAGAGCTTATTGAGATCTAGGTAGCTCTATTCGTAGGCAAAAATTCCTTGCAGCAAGGTAGGATTAGCCCTCAGCCACAATAGGAATTGCCCAACAAGTCCCTTCATTGCATCAGCCCAAACCTCAACCAAACTTAGCTCAGACAAACTCCTAGGATTTGTACATGGGCCCATGGGAGTCTGACAACAGCCAATAGAATACATGTTCTTGCACAGGAACAGGAAGCTCAAGTGCAAAGTCCAAGAGAAGGTATATAAATACCCCTCACTGTCAACTCCATGTTGTCAGCTGTCCAGAACCACAACCCATGTGTTTCTGCTTCATAATTAAACCATATTTCCAATCTGCCACCATGTTTCCAGGGTCTTTCTCCCAGCTTGGAACTGAACCGGATGGATATTTCTTCCAACAGCTTGATGCCTGATATCTATATGAACATTACAACAGGTGGATATTATCTTCTTCCAGGACTTTTCATGGTCAGACCAAATGGACAAATTTCAGCTTTTATCTTATTTATTTATTTATTTATTTATTTATTTATTTATTTATTTATTTATTTATTTATTTTGCATATTTTGCAAATAAGCCATATATATCATGTTTTAAATTCTCTCATTCTGGGTGAAATAAGTCAAACTATTAAAGCTTTGAATAACTTTATCAAAATTATTTTTGTTGGATGTTCTTTCAAAAGAAAGATGGGTTGAATAAATATAACTTGCATATCGGCTTGTTAGGTCTTTCTTCGGCTAGATGGTTGCTCTGGCAGTTGTTGTTTTGTTTCCCCTACTCCAAAAGAGGGAATAAAGAATATAAACTCAGCTGATTTTAAGTTTATAAGCTATTGTAATTTACCCAAGCATGAACTCATTTGGGCTTCCTTCTCTGAAACAAAGCACAATAATATTTTGACTTGAACAGACTCCCGTTCAATCTATTGTGCTCCTCTCTACCCTTCAATGTAGTTTGCCTTCGAGGGAATAAACTTTGTTATTGCTTTCTGTTTTAACTCCCCTTAGAAATATATGCAATATATGTGTAAATGTTAAAACTAGGTTTCTAAGAGAAGTCCCTGAATTTTATACAGCTAGAGTAATTCCATACTGGAGAGGAAGGAAAAAGGAAAAGAGAAAGGAAGGAAGGAAAGAAAGAAAGAAAGAAAGAAAGAAAGAAGGAAGGAAGGAAGGAAGGAAGGAAGGAAGGAAGGAAGGAAGGAAGGAAGGAAGGAAGGAAGGGAGAGAAAAAAAGAAAGAGAAAGAAAATGTGTGTGTATGTGAGAGAGAGAGAGAGAGAAAGGGAGGGAGGGAGGAAGGAAGAAAGAGAGAAAAGAAAGAAAAAGAAAAGTGTGTGTGTATGAGACAGAGAAAGGAAGGAAGGAAGGGAGAACTAGAGAGAGAGAAAAAATGTGTGTGTGTGAGAGAGAGAAGGAAAGGAAAGGAAAGGAAAGGAAAGGAAAGGAAAGGAAAGGAAAGGAAAGGAAAGGAAAGGAAAGGAAAGGAAACGAAGGAGGGGGGAGGGAGGGAGGGAAAAAGAAAGAGAGAGAGAGAATATGTGTGTGTGTGAGAGAGAGAGAGAGAGAAAGAAGAACAGATTTCTAAGAGAAGTCAGTAAACTTTATTCAGCTAGCATAACTTAATATGGAAGATGAAAAAGGAAAAGGAAAAGAAAGGGGGAAAAGAGGGAGAGGAAGAGAAATAGAGGAAGAGAAAGAAAGAAAGAAAGAAGAAAGAAGAAAAAAAGAAGGAAGGAAGGAAGGAAGGAAGGAAGGAAGGAAGGAAGGAAGGAAGGAAGGAAGGAGAAAGAAAGATTGATTTCTAAGAGAAGTAATTGAATTTTACTCCATATGGGAGAGGAAGGAAAAGAAAAAGGAAAGGTAGACTGGAAAGAGAAAAAGGGAGAGAGGAAGGACAGGAAGGAGGGAGAAGGGGGGAGCAGAGGAATTCACTTCTCGATCTGTACTTTCCATGTTCCAAGAATTCCCAGAAAAGAATCTACAATGCAGGATTCAATATTTCCATCCGTTGCAGGGTAAATCAGAACTCGGTGCATTAGAGCCAAACGATGCATCGAATTCAATCCCCCCCCCCCCAAAAAAAAATAAGTCCTCACGGGAGCAAGAGCACAGCATCTGTCAGCCACACCTTCCAAATAGCCCCCTGCTTTTCCCGGATCGCAACAGCTGCTTCCTGCAGCTGCCACACAATTCCCGGGAAGAGATCCAGCTGCTTTGGGGTGCGGCTAACAGGTGCTTTGCTTTGCTCGCTGGGATTTTCAGCCTCCATTTTGAAGTTCAAATCCAAAGCATGGAGGAATTTCTCCTTGGCAGTTCCTTGGCTGCTTTATCTGAATCACCTAATCTGTGGTTGAGCTAATGCCCCCATCCCCACACTATTTAAACATTACAATTTTTCCCAAGATTTCCTATAAACCATACGTTGAGCCCTATCTAACAAAATGAAAGTTCAACGTAGAGAAAAGTAAGGCTTTATACTTAGGCAAGAAAAACCACATTGTTCTGCCCCAGCTACGGACCCCAAAGAACACAGCACACACGAAGTTTGAACAAAACTTAATTTACTAACATGACTCAGTCTTTTTCAAAACAAAGGCTGTTAATAAGCTTTTTTAACAGCCTACAAGAAACCAAAGATAAAGGAATCACAATCTTAAGAAGGTTGCCAGAAAGCCCAGAAGCAATTTGCAGAGAATCCAGATGCGAAGGAGAGTGAACTAAAGTTGTTACCTATAACTTGCTTCAGTTGGCGTTCCTCTTTAAATAGGCTAAGGGACTGGCCAATTAGCCCCAAGCCTTACTCTCGAGGAGACTTCCTCCTGAGGAGCCACTCCTGCCTTTTGGCAGCTCTGCATGCCCATGCATTGAGAAGAGGCTCCTCCTCTTCGTCCTCTCACTTAAAGACCTTCTGGAGGTTTTGAAGGCCCTGGCTGAATCCCTGCCTCTGGCACCACAACTTCTCCAGCCTCCTCATTGTCTGACTTGGGTGCCAGCTGCACAGGCTGCTGGCACAACACCACACCAGCCTCCTTGCTGTCAGAATCAGCTACAATCCTCACAGGCCACTGACAGGCACAACACACATGTACAGGTCAGTGGTGGGTTCTACTTACCTTTACTACTGGTTTACCTCCCACCAGTGTTACTACCGGTTATATAGAACAGGTTCGAACCAGGGGCAACCCGCCACTGGTACAGGTACAGACCAGGTGAAATGTGGTTTACTGCAAGTAACTGTGAGAGGAATCTTGGGGTCCTAATCTATCCTTGCTTTGTTGTGTTGGAAGAAATATTAAGGTCCCGGGCTTGGCACTTGAGCTTCCTGTTCCTGTGCAAGAACATGGATTCTATTGGTTGGTGTCAGACTCCCATGGGCCCATGTACAAATCCTAGGAGTTTGTCTGAGCTAAGTTGGGTTGAAGTTTGGCTGATGCAATGAAGGGGCTTGTTGGGCAACTGCAACAAGGCTGGAAGTAGCTGCCCACCCTGTTTTGTCTTCCGGGTTGGCGCAGGAGGCTTTCCAGGTTCAAAATGGGGTATAGGGCTCCTGCCCCAACCTTCAAGCCAAAATGGGGTGTGGTGGGGCAGGGCGCATACATGGGGGACACCCACATAGGTGCTGGGGTAGGACACGTATGGGGGCTCTTGCATTGCATTTTGGGGGTTCAGGCACATGTGTGTGCACAGTTTGGGCACTGGGCCCCAAAAAGATTAACCATCACTGGTCTAGGAAGAGCAGCTAAATTAACCAAACACTGCAAATGGAATAATGCAGCTGTTCAAGGAAAAGGAAGGGATAATCGGATTCCTATTTTGCTGCAGTTTATGTCAGGACAAAAATCATGACGACTGTCCGAAACAAAAAGAACATGATATATAATCGGAGGAAGTGAAAAGAATCAATACTTACAGGCTTTTAAACACACTGTTTTGGCAACCCTTCTCTAAGCCATAGTCAACACTATTTTATGGGCTTTATAACTCAGTTTGAGAAGCTGTAAAGCTCTTCCTTTGTCAGAGAAGCTGCTGGGGGGGAAAATGATGTTCAGGGAGCTGTGTGTTGAGGTGCTTAGCCTTCGTGCTTTCCTCTACTCAGATGAGTAGAAGAAAAAAAAAACACAATGGAATCCTGTGATAGAAATGGTCCTCTTGAGAAGAAACCTAAGTTAGACAAGAAAGGAAAGAAAGAAGATTGTGGTGCAAACAAGCAGACAGAAAATAGGTTGCAACTCTTTAGACCCGCTCCAGTCCAGTTTCAGGTCCAGTCCAGTTTCTGGGTACAGCACCGAAACAGCATTGGTCGCGTTGGTGGATGATCTCTGGATGATCTCATTGAGTAATGAAATTGTCAAGGCAAGGTGAGAAACAATGGATGGAAACTAACCAAAGAGAGGAGCAACCTAGAACTAAGATTTCCTAATGACGAGAGCAATTAATGAGTGGAATAGTTTGCCTTAAGAGGTTGTGGGTGCTTCATCAGGGAGTTGCACTAGGAGACCTCCAAGATCCTTTCCAACTCTATTATTCTATGTTCTACTGTATGTTCTATTTACAATTGTACCAGTACCAGAAGGAGAATTTTGCAGCTATGAAACCTGAATGGGACTTCATCTTGATGAGGCTGTTCTGGTTTCTGAAAATAATAGAATAGGAGCAGTAGCAGTAGCTAGAGGAGTAGGAATGGAATGGAATGGAGTGGAGTGGAGTGGAATGGAATGGAACGGAACGGAACGGAACGGAACGGAACGGAACGGAACGGAACGGAATGGAATAGAATAAAAATACGAAGTGGGATGGGATGGGATGGGATGGGATGGGATGGGATGGGATGGGATGGGATGGGATGGGATGGGTTAGGATAGGATAGGATAGGATAGGATAGAGAAAATATAGAATAGAATAGAATAGAATAGAATAGAATAGAATAGAATAGAATAGAATAGAATAGAATAGAATAGAATAGAATAGGAGTTGGAAGGGATCTTAGAGGTCTTCTAGTCCAACCCCTTGCTCAGCCAGGAAACCCTACACTATTTCAGACAAATGGAATAGTCTTATTCACTGTCTCTTGACCTCCTGAGTAGACACCTTGACCACTCATGGGACTGGATAGATGGAGAACAACGGTTAAAGAAATAGCTTAAAAGTGGAGTTGTTTGTGTTACTTTTTGATCTTCGTCTGCAATTAATGTCCACGTTGACCCGA
The DNA here is from genome assembly GCA_030761175.1 of Masticophis lateralis. Taxonomy (NCBI): domain Eukaryota; kingdom Metazoa; phylum Chordata; class Lepidosauria; order Squamata; family Colubridae; genus Masticophis; species Masticophis lateralis. Next base: position 278,448,554 of record JAUDYJ010000002.1, on the reverse strand, counting down.
ATAAACAACCCATTAGCAATATTTATCACCACTTGGCTGTCCAACGGAATGTGTGGGATTTGAGGTGATGTGGAAATTATCCCAGCATCTCCATTACATCTGCATTAATATGTGTGTATAAATGTATGTATTAATAAATACATACATTAATAATATATACATTAATATATATTAATATAATGTGCACCAAATTCGCTCAGAGGAAACTCAGTGGGGATCATTAAACTCAATTTGCATAATGGTTCAGTTTGCATAATTACTTAATTTGCATAATTGATCTTGGTGGCAATTTAGTAACAGCAATATTTCTTTGGCAGTTTATAAATGTGCAAAATGCTTGACCTGGTCCTGCCTTCAACTACCATTTTAAAGATGGGGAATCGAGGTTGGCCTGAAATGCTTCTAAAACTCAAATGTCACATTTTGTTTGCTTACTTTTCGATGTGCTATGTGCTGTAACAGTGATAGCTAACTTTTTTGCCATTGCGTGCCAGAAGCAGGGAGAGTGAGGGGAGGGTCACGGGCACCCATACCCATAATTCAATGCCCCCCCTGTGCTCCCCCCACTTTTGGCACGCGATGGCAAAAAAGGTTACTGTGGGCCCAGTAGGCCCGTTTTTTGCCCTTCCCAGGCTCCAGAGGCCTTCTTGGAGGCTTCCCCTGGAGGCCAGAAACAGCCTATTTCTCGACTTCTGGTTGGCCCAGAAGGCCCAAAAATCAGTTGGCCAGCATGCACGCTGGAGTTAAGCTAGGGCAACACTTGTGTCCCCACAGATATGTCCCTGCCCGCCATCTGTGGCATGGGTGCCATAGGTTCGCCATCATGGTGCTATAATCTGGTCTTGATTCTTTTAAATATTGATTTCTCAATCTCTGTTTCAAGTTCCGATTCTGAGAGAGTCCAGAGATGGATAACAAAAATGATAGCATAGGACATAATACCAGTATTCCAGTATTTGAGGGGCTGCCACAAAGAAGAGGGGGTCAACTTGCTTGTCAAAGCACCAGAAGACAAGACAAGAAACAATGAATGGAAACCAATCAAGGACAGAAGCAACCTGGAATTAAGAAGAAATGGACAATTAACCATTCTGGACAACTTCTGGAGGGAACAGCTTCCCTCCAGAAGTTGTGGGTGTTTCATTATTGGAGGTTTTTAAGAAGAGACTGGACAACCCAATGTATGAGCAGAAGACTGTATACCATTTCAGACAAGTGATTATCCAATCTCTTCTTAAAAACTTCCAGTGTTGAAGCATTTACTACTTCTGGAGGAAAGTTGTTCCATAGATTAATTGTTCTAACTGTCAGGAAATTTCTCCTTAGTTCTAAGTTGTTTCTCTCCTTGATGAGTTTCCACCCATTGCTTCTTGTTCTGCCCTCAGGTGCTTTGGAGAATAGCTTGACTCCCTCTTCTTTGTGGCAGCCCCTGAGATATTGGAAGACTGCTATCATGTCACCCCTAGTCCTTCTTTTCATTAAACTAGACATACCCAATTCCTGCAACCATTCTTAATATGTTTTAGCCTCCAGTCCCCTAATCATCTTTGTTGCTCTTCTCTGCACTCTTTCTAGAATCTCCACACTTTAGTATCAGGTATCAACTTGATTTGATAATTCATAATAAAAGTGAGTCAGATAAAACAATTTGTTGCCTCAAACTGCTTTGAATCAAAGGAATGATTTAATTTGGATATTGAGTGATTTGTACAACCATATTATTTTTGCGAAAGATACCACTGGAGGAGATGCAATTTCCTGTTATGAATAAGCCAGGCAAATCCTGTATTTAAATAATAATAATAATTAATAATAAAAATCTGGTCAGCATTTTCACAAAAAAGCAACATTTTTTACTTGAAAAAGAAACTGAGAAAATTAGGTATTAAATTGCAATTTTGTGCTGCAAGAACTGGATGTTCTTTCTAAAATGAGCCAGCTAGAAACTTTGGCACCTCAACCAGCCAATGCCATTTAACACAATATATTCCCAACTCTATTTAAAATCCAGCTTTCTATTTTCACAGTAGTGTTTTCTGAAACTTCAGTGTCCTTTTCAAGAATTGATTGGAACATTAGAGTTGGCAATTCCATCTTTCTTTCCAGAAAGAAGGAGGAGGAGGAGGAGGAGGAGGAGGAGGAGGAGGAGGAGGAGAGGAAGAGGAAGAGGAAGAGGAAGAGGAAGAGGAAGAGGAAGAAGAAGAAGAAGAAGAAGAAGAAGAAGAAGAAGAAGAAGAAGAAGAAGAAGAAGAAGCTTTCTCCAGTGATTTTGAAGGTTTGATCACCCTAAAAAGACCTCAATGGAATCCCTTGAAAACAAGAATAATTCATCCAGTCTTCTTAACGGAATATGGTACAGGGCGGCTCGCTGATGGGGGGGGGGGGTCTAAGTGCTGTAAATAAGTATTTAAATTGGAGATAGCAGATAATTGTGAATTTCAAGTGGAGATTCTCAGTCATCCAATCCAGGTCATGGTTGTCCCAAAGCTGCTTTTCCAAGAGCTAAAGAAGCTTCTTGGATGAGAAGCAAAACGTCTTCAAAGAAAATCCAGAAAATCCAGTTGCCTCTTGAAAAAAGCACCTTTGGGTCAGTGGTGGGATTCAGCCGGTTCGGGCCGGTTCAGGCAAATCAGTAGTAAAATTGGTAGCTGGCCCCTCCCCTCCCCTTTCAGGAGTCCCTATGTGCCCCATTTTGGCTTCCAGGTAGGTGCAGGGAGTAAGTGCAGGGAGGCCTCCTAGGCCCAAAATGGGCCCCAGGGGTGTCTGGCACATCCTTCTTGTGTCCTGTTTTCACTCCCAGGAGGCTTCAGGGAGGACTCCTAGGCCCAAAAAGGGGCTGCGGGAGGACAGTGCATCCTTCCCGTGGCCCATTTTTGCTCCTGGGGGTGGTGGTGCAGGAGGCCAAGTGCTACCTATCACACTCCCTGGCCACGCCCACCATGGCCACACCCACCCAGGCGGTCATTAGAGCAGAGAATCGGTTGTTAAATTATTTGAATCCCACCACGGCTTGGATTTATCTGCTAAGGGGGTTTTAAAAGGGATTTTAATCGTTTCTCTATAATCTTATTGGGTATTTTAACATTGATTTGGCTTGTTTTTATTGTTGTGAGCTGCCCTGAGTCCCCTTGGAGATATGGCGGCATACAAGTTCAAATAATAAATAAATAAATTCTCCTCTGGGTCGCCAGACTGGAGAGAAGGAAGTGGAACCTTCCTAATAAACACCACTTCAACTTACCTATCGGTAGTTTAGGATTAAAACTGTAAAACCCTTATTTTTTTTTCTTCTCTCACTACTCAGAGTACCTCTAAATACTGTGTTCCATTTTCAGGTGCAAACTACTTGTAACCCACCAGATGAAATTTTGAAACTTCTGGAGAATGTCAGTTTGTCGGGGGGGCGGGGGGGTGATTGAGGCAGTATTGATCAAAATTGAATTCACTGCAAAATGCTTGTTTTAATTTGTTAAGTTGAACTGATGGCTTGTTCATTTGATTAATCAATCTAAAGTCAATTGGCTCTCCTCTGTTCGTGTCAGAAGCACAAATAAATTATAAACATATAAGATAAAGCATACCCTGTTTTCCCCAAAATAAGACATCCCCTGATAATAAGCCCAATCGGGCTTTTGAGCGCATGGCAATAAGGCCAAGTGCTTATTTCAGGGTTCAAAAAAATGTAAGACAGGGTCTTATTTTCGGGAAAACATGGTAATGTTGGAAGGGACATAGGAAGTCTTCTAGTCCAGCCCCCTGCTCAAACAGAAGACCCTATACTAGTGAGCGCACACATGTCTAGGCCGCAACCCGGAAGAGGAGCTGCCCGGGGTGCATGTGCATGCCCAAAAATGAACTTCTCGTTTCAGCTACAGAACTTCCGGTTTCAGCCAGCTACTCTTCCGGATTTCTGGCACGCATGCACGCACAATGATCAACTGGCCGGCACGCATGCTCACCTGGGAAAATGGAAGCTGATCATCATATGGGCATGCACACCAGAAATCTGGAATAGGAACGGGCAATGCCACATGTGCCAGGTGACATGGCTCTGCATGCCACTTCGGGCAGGCATGCCATAGTTTCGCCATCACGGCCCTATACCATTTCAAATAAATAATTGTCCAGTTTTTTTTTTGTTTTTTTTTTGTTTTTTTGAGAAAGCCTCCAGTGATGGAGCACCCACAACTTCTGGTGGCAAGCTGTTCCACTGGTTAATTGTTCCAACCATCAGGAAATTTCTCCTTAGTTCTAGGTTGCTTCTCTCCTTGATGAGTTTCCACCCATTGCTTCTTGTCCTGCCCTCAGATGCTTCGGAGAATAGCTTGACTCCCTCTTCTTTGGGGCAACTCTTGAGATATTGGAAGATTGCTATCATGTCTCCCCTAGTCCTTCTTTTCATTAAACTAGACATACCCAGTTCCTGCAACCGTTCTTCATATGTTTTAGCCTCCAGTCCCCTAATCATTTTTGTTGCCCTTCTTTGCACTCTTTCTAGAGTCTCAAAATCTTTTTTATATCATGGCAACCAAAACTGATATCCAATGTCCTCTCAAAAACTTCCAGTGTTGGAGTATTTACAACTTCTGGAGGCAAGTTGTTCCACTGATTCATTGTTCTAACTGTCAGGAAATTTCTCCTTAGTTCTAGGTTGATTCTCTCCTTGATGAGTTTCCACCCATTGCTTCTTGTCCTGCCCTCAGGTGCTTTGGAGAATAGCTTGACTCCCTCTTCTTTGTGGCAGCTCCTTAAATAGTATTGTGGGTCCAACATTCAACACTGAGCAGCTAAAATAAGTATAAAATAGGCCGTAAAGATATATAACAAATATAAAAAGTATGTAAAATAAATAGGATTAAAGCTAGATGAGATTCACCCAGGATTGGGCCACTCAGAACGAAAGAGAAATTTCCTAACTGTGGGAACAATAAATTGGTGGAATTTATTGTTTTTTTTGCCTTCAGAAGTTGTGGGTGCCCTGTCACTGGAGACTTTGAAGAAGAGACAACTACTTGTCTGAAATGGTATAAACTCTCCTACTCTGAGGTGGTGCAGTGGTTAGAGTGCAGTACTGCAGGCTACTTCAGCTGACTGCTAGCTGCAGTTCAGCAGTTCAAATCTCACCAGCTCAAGGTTGACTCAGCATTCTATTCTATTCTATTCTATTCTATTCTATTCTATTCTATTCTATTCTATTCTATTCTATTCTATTCTATTTGCCACAGTGGCACAGTGGTTAGAGTGCAGTACTGCAGGCTTCTTCTGTCAGGTGCAAAAGACCATAACAGAAGGTCCAAACAAAAGCTGATGCATTGCTAAACAGTCAATTCATAGGAATCTTCTCAACTAAGAGTTTGCACGTGCTTGGGGTTAAATAAGAGTCAACAGAATTCAATGGGGGTTGGACTTCACTTGTGGCTATGTAGGGATTCTAGGCTGATTCCTCTTTTAACTCCATCCACAGATTCTGCCACTTCTTCTCCTATAGCCAGTGAGCTTCTATGACTAAGGATGGGCTAGACATTGGTTTCTGCCATACTGATCAAATCTTCACTATTGTATCACACAAACTTTCTTCTTCTTCTTCTTCTTCTTCTTCTTCTTCTTCTTCTTCTTCTTCTTCTTCTTCTTCTTCTTCTTCTTCTTCTTCTTCTTCTTCTTCTTCTTCTTCTTCTTCTTCTTCTTCTTCTTCTCCTTCTCCTTCTCCTTCTCCTTCTCCTTCTCCTTCTCCTTCTCCTTCTCCTTCTCCTTCTCCTTCTTCCTAATTTAATGATACTAGGAGATGGGCATTAATTGTGTCCTTCTGTCCAGCAAACCTTTGTTGTTGAACCAATGAGGATATTTTTAAAAACTGAACTGAATGTGAAAGACATCTAAAGAAAGGATTTCAGTGTTTCTCTATCCAATGCCCTATTAAACCACTCTAGCACCTCTTACTCATTTCTATTCATGTCAATAATAACTGAAGTTATTCATAAAATGTGGGCCGTGAACCTAGAAAGACATCGATAGGCCATCTTTTAAATTCAGGATTACCATCCTCACTAAGTGAATGGGAAGTGCAAACATGCCGTTTGGTGTGTCGGATTGTTGACCTCAAGATATTTAACCTTTTCTAAGCTCACCTAGAAAAGATCACAGCAGAGTTGCAACATCAGCAGCTGGAGGTGTTAATGAGAACATAAAATGAGGTTATACCTGCTTACGATTTATACCAGAGAGAGATAAACCCATTAATTAAAGGGAGCAGGTAGATTCCAGCACTGGACAATTTAAAGTTTACCTCCCCCATTCCCCACAGCTTCAATTAAATGCCCTTAATTTTTCAACCTGGTGTACTTTCTTGTTAACATATGTAAATGTGATACACGCTTGCATAGCTGAGTGGCACCATCGGTAGAGGACAATTTCGCACAAGTTTTGCTTCTCTTTACTTAGTTATCATTACTACTGATACCTGGTATAAATTAGACAAGTGTTCTTTGGGGGGGGGGGGAAAGGATGTGGGATGTAAAAAAGATGTAGAGACTCTAGAAAGTGTGCAGAGAAGAGCAACAAAGATGATTAGGGGACTGGAGGCCAAAACATAGGAAGAACAATTGCTGGATTTGGGTATGTTTAATTTAATGAAGAGAAGGACCAGGGGAGAACATGATAGCAATCTTCCAATATCTCAGGGGCTGCCACAAAAAAGAGGGAGTCAAACTATTCTCCAAAGCACTTGAAGACAGAACAAAAAGCAATGGATGGAAACTAATCAAGGAGAGAAGCAACCCAGAACTAAGGAGAAATTTCCTGACAGTAAGAATCAGTGGAACAACTTGCCTCAAGACGTTGTGAATGTCAGGGTTCCAAGTAAGACCCCCAATGAAAGAAGACTCCATGGCTTGAAGTTCCTCAAAGTTCCATTTTATTAGAGATGTCATACTGGCACATCTGGGAAAATCTGAATCTGAAAGCTTCCAGATTTTCCCCACCCAAAAGAAAGTCCAAGTCCCTTCCTCTGCACTCACATCAGGGGTGGGATTCTATCGGTTTGGACCGGTTCAAACGAACAGATATCTCTGATGATCAGGTTGGCCCACCTGCCCATCCCTACACTTTACTTACCTTTATCTTCTCAGCTGAATGGCATGGCAGAGTGGACTGCTGTGCCTCAGGTATGTTATTCCCAAGTGGTAACACAGAAGGTTAGTACTTATAAAACTGCGTGTGCACACAAAGCATGCAATCACCGAACCAGTTGTTAAACTGGCAGCATCCCACCACTGACTCACATGTTCCAATCAATGCACCATCCCAACTGGAGATACCTCCCAGTCATGCCACTCCAGGTGCAGGGCAGGATGTCCTTGACTCTCAGAGAAAGGAATGTTATTATGGCTAGATCAGGGGTGAAATGCTCCCAGTTTGGACCAGATCGCCTGATCCGGTAGCGATGGAGGTGGATGATTCGGAGAACCAGTAGCAAAAATCCCTGCCCACCCACCCGCCCCCATACCCAGCTGAGCCGCACAATCATCACAGGCTGTTTTTTTTTTTTTATTATTTTAAAAGCATTTTTTCTACAACCTCTTTGGCCGAAAAAAATGCTTTTAAAAGTAAAAAAAAAAAAAAAAAGCCTCTGATGATCGCGTGGCTCAGCTGGGATCCTCAAAGGCTTTTAAAAGCATTTTTTCTACAACCGCTGAAGAGGTTGTAGAAAAAATGCTTTAAAAGCCTCTGATGATCCCAGCTGAGTTGCCTGATCGACAGAGGCATTTAAAAGAAAAAAAAGGCTCTGCCAATCAGGCAACTCAGCTGAGATCGTCAGAGCCTTTTGAAAGCATTTTTTCACAACCTCTTCACCGAAGAGATTGTAGAAAAAATGGTTTTAAAAGTAAAAAGAAAAAATGGCCACGCCCACCCAGTCACATTAACCCCCCCTGCACTAAGCCACACACACAGAACCAGTAGTAACAAATTTTAGATTTCACCACTGAGCTTGATATCTCCCCAACCCCATACAAGTCCCCCTCCCAGTTTCCCTCAGCCCTAAATGTGGCAGCCCTGAAGATCCCCCCGCCCAAAAAAAAAGATGGCTTCCAGGGCTGACAGTGAATGCTCCAACACTGGAAGTTTTAAAGAAGAGATTAGATAACCATTTGTCTGAAATGGTACAATGAATAATGAACACAAATTGGGCCAACTCCAGGAGACAGTGGAGGGGGGGGAGAGAGGCCTGGGGTGCTATGATCCATGTGGTCAGGGGTGAGGTGCTGGGGTTTCGCAGAGGTTCAGGAGAACCTCTAGCTAAGATTCTGTGAAGTTCGGAGAACCCCCAAATCCCACTCCTGGCTAGCCCCACCCGCCCTGCCCTGCCCCTCCCATGAGTCCCCACATGGCCCATTTTGAATGCAGGTAAGTCCAGGGTGTGCGCGGAGGCTTGGGGAGGGTGGATAACAGGCCTACCAGAAGTTTGGGAAGAGCCTCTGGAGCCCGGGGAGGGCAAAAACGCCCCCCCACACCATGGTGCAGGAGGCCAATGAGGCCACGCCCACCCAGCAACCGGGCAGAGAACCCCTTGTTAAAATTTTTGAAGCCCATCCTTGCATGACCAAAGAGTTGAACACAACTTAGTGACTGAATCACAACATGTTGTGGAAAAAAAAAACCCTTCTCCCATCTCACTGAGAAATACCTAAGAGCAATTCAATGGTAGCTTGAGAAAGACGTGTTAGAAACAGATCGGCTGGTTTGCTAGGGAGGAAAATGTTCAGAGAAATGAAAGACAGATTTCCCTGCCTTACTAATGGCATTGTTGGAGTCATAATACTAAATCCTGAGAACACTCAAGGAGAAGATAGGTCTGATAAAGAATGGGACCGGTGGAAAAAAGGACTTTTTAAAGCCACAAATAGAACACCGAACCCAATGGGATCATTTACTTCTCCTTGCTATTAATTCTGGAACAAAAGCTCTGAAATAATGAAGAGATACACTTACCGACCTGTCTTTCCTCAAGGCTGAGTTAAAATGTTTTCCAGGCCACACTTGAGACAACAGAAAACTCCACCAGTAGTAAATCTGGACTTCTGTCTGCTGATCGCTCTCCTGCGTTGATTGCTTCTATTGAAGACCCATGCAATCCCTTGAAGTTCCTCTAATGTTAGCAGACTTAATGCCTTCAAGCTATACTTGAATGGAGTTCAGAATAAGTGGAAACAAGATGTTAATGCTGGAAACAGGGATTTTTGCCCTGGTCATCTTTTGAATAGACAACTGTAATGGACTATCTGGGTGGGTGGGCTATTCTTAAGGACAATGCAGAAGCTTCCAGTGGTCCAAACTGAGTTGGTTGGTTGATTGTAGAAGATTTAGCAATGCAGCAGCTGCACCATTGTCTTGGTCATTATATTGGATACCAGTTTGTTTCCAGATCCAATACAGGGTCCCTATAGAATTATCAGATACATTTAAAATACATTTTAACCCAATAGCCGACCTTCCTTTTCAGGATATTTCCACATTATTAAATTAAATATTAAATCAACAGTATTGAATTAAATTATTATACAAATCAACAGATGGCATTAAATACTTCTTCTTCTTCTTCTTCTTCTTCTTCTTCTTCTTCTTCTTCTTCTTCTTCTTCTTCTTCTTCTTCTTCTTCCTCCTCCTCCTCCTCCTCCTCCTCCTCCTCCTCCTCCTCCTCCTCCTCCTCCTCCTCCTCCTCCAATAGCAGGTGCCATTTAATTAGCAAGTTGGTCAGTCAGTTTCAAAAATGGCTTTTAACATCTCTTTTTAAAGATTTAAAGGTCCTTAAGTCTGAGATCCAAAGTTCAGATCCACTGAAATCCAAAATTCTGATTTGGAGACTTCATCTTTGGACCCAAGCTGGCCCCTGGAGACTGCCTTAGGAGTTGTGATGATTTCTTCAAGCAGCTGTCACTCCTTCCAAACCACAGTTGAATAGCTACACAAATTAAAACCAGGGCACATGATGGACAGGTGTCACCTTCCCAGACAATCTGACCATTAAAATCCCATGGGAATGTACGTTTTGTATCCATGAAACACAGGTGATTCACTATTGATTGACCAAGTTTTGCATGGATGTTGAGACTCAAAAGTCCAGGATGCCTGAAGGCCCATCAGTTGTACTGCAAGATGTAATTTTCAGAGCTCTTGATGGGAAGCTATGAGAATTAAATGGTTCCTTGAGTTGACTTTGACTCCAGATTTTTAGGTGGGAATAGCACATCTGGTGGTCTTCATAATAACATAGAAATGAATGTCTATGGTCTAATTCTGTGAATTTTGTTTTGCTTTTACAAGTTCATAGGTTAGCTTTAACTAAAGTTGGGGTGTATTCAAGAATTAGAGTTTCTGTGGTGAGATCTTAAGAGGGGGGAAGGGAGGGAGGGAAGGAAGGAAGCTAGGAAGGAAAATAAAAGGGAAGGAAGGAAAGACAGGAAAGAAGGGAAAGAGGGAAGGAGGGAAGAAAGGAAAGAAGGAAGGGAGAAAGGAAGATGAAAGGGAAGGAAGGAAAGAAAGAAGGGGAGGAGAAAGGGAGGGGGAGGGAGGGAGGAAAGGAGGGAGGAAAAGAAAGAAAGAAAAAAGAAGGAAGGAAGGAAGGAAAGACTGGAAGAAGGGATTAGAAGGAAGGAAAATGGGAAGGAAGGAAAGAAAGGAAAGAAGGGAAAGAGTGAGGGAGGAAAGAAAGGAAAGAAGGAAGAAAGAAAGATGAAAGGAAGGAAAGAAAGAAGGGAAGAAGTGAAGGAGAATGGAAGGGAGAGGGGGAAGGAAAAGAGGAAGGGAAAGAGGAAGGGAAAGAAAGAAAGAAAGAAAGAAAGAAAGAAAGAAAGAAAGAAAGAAAGAAAGAAAGAAAGAAAGATGAAAGGGAAGGAAGAAAAGAAAGAAGGAAAGACCAGAGTAAGGGATGGATGGATGCACAGAGAGATGAAATGAAGGAAAGAAAGATGGAAGGGAAGGGAAAGGGAAAGGGAAGGGAAGGAAGGAAAGAAGGGTAGAAGGAAGGGATGGAGTGAGGTAGAAAGGAAGGAAAGATAAAGAAAAAAGAATGGATGGATGGATGGGAGGGAGGGAGGGAGGGAGGAAGGAAGGAAGGAAGGAAGGAAGGAAGGAAGGAAGGAAGGAAGGAAGGAAGGCCTTCTAGATCAGCACACTACCAAAAAATGTTGAATATGCCACATGATGACATCAACTAGCCATGCTACCCTCGTATCTCCTTCCCCTTCAGATTTACCAGCATCTTCCTGAATCAGCTCCAGGGACAGTCCCGAAGTGCGATAAACAAATGCCTGGCCGAGCAGCCACCCCACCGAGTCTCATTTCCCTGACTTTAATGGAGAAGGAAGGCGAAAGGGTATTAGCAATCGTTTTGCATTGTGGTTGCCAGCTTTGCTTCTTCAGCGCCGTGATGTACTGTCATCTTCGCCACAATTTGCTGAGAGATTGCTCCGTATCATGTTGCATTATAATAGTTCTTTTTTTCCAGAGGCATTAATTCCTAGCCAGACTGAAGTGGAAATGACAAAAGCTTCTGTCATTATGCACTCAGGAACATCTCGTATACAAGGCGAGAACATTTGTACCACTCTCGAAATTATTATGTGGTGCTTATATTTCCAGGAATGAATATTAAACAAGACATCTCCAATAGCTTCCCATCTCAGCCTATATTTTCATGAAACCATCCGAGTCACCCAGGTAATTGAAATTTTAAAGCTCTGAAGCTTTTCTCTCTTCATCCATACGTCTCCTGATCCCTCTGCACCAAGCTGGACCACAAGTTGGTTAAGAGCGGAAGAGCCCCAGGCCTAAAATAACTGTCAGAAATCCTGTGTGTGTGTGTGTGTGTGTGTGTGTGTGTGTGTGTGTGTGTGAAAGAGAGAGAGCTTGAGTGGGGAGGAATGTATAATAAAAGCAGAGCAGTGATATTATCAGGAATGTCAGGAGGTGTCACAGGGCATGGTTAAAAAAAAGAAGTCAGCATTGCAATCAAAATGTGACCTGTTTGTTATGTGCGTCCTTCAATATCAATCAGAATAAAGCTGGAAGGGATCTTGGAGATCTTCTAGTGCAATTCCCTGCTGTAGCAGTGGATCCCTATACAATTTGAAACATTGACTGTCCAGTCTCTTCTTATAAATCTCCAGTGATGAAGCACACACAATATCTGAAGGCAAATCCTAGAATAGAATAGAATAGAATAGAATAGAATAGAATAGAATAGAATAGAATAGAATAGAATAGAATAGAATAGAATAGAATAGAATAAGGTAGGGTAGGGTAGGGTAGGGTAGGGTAGGGTAGGGTAGGGTAGGGTAGGGTAGAGTTGAATAGAATAGAATAGAATAGAATAGAATAGAATAGAATAGAATAGAATAGAATAGAATAGAATAGAATAGAATAGAATAGAATAGAATAACAAGAGTTGGGAAGGGACCTTGGAAGTCTTCTAGTCCAACCCCCTGCCCAGGCAGGAAACCCTACACCACTTCAGACAAATGGTTATCCAACATCATTAAAACTTCCAGTGTTGGAGCATTCACAACTTCTGGAAGCAAGTGGTTCATTGTTCTAACTGTCAGGAAATTTCTCCTCAGTTCTAGGTTGCTTCTCTCCTTGATTAGTTTCCACCCATTGCTTCTTGTTCCACCCATTGGAGAATAGCTTGACTCCCTCTTCTTTTTGACAACCCCTGAGATATTGGAAGACTGCTATCATGTCTCCCCTAGTCCTTCTCTTCATTAAACTAGACAAACCCAGTTCCTGCAACCGTTCTTCATATGTTTTAGCCTCCAGTCACCTCATCATCTTTGTTGCTCTTCTCTGCACTCTTTCTAGAGTCTCCACATCTTTTTTACATCGTGGCAACCAAAATTGGATGCAGTATTCCAACTCCTTCTGAAGGCAAACTTTTCCACGGGTTAAACGTTCTCACTGTTAGGAAATTTCTCCTTAGTTCTAATCTCTCCTTGATTCGTTTTCATCCATTGTTTCTTGTCTTGCTTTCCAAAGCACCAGAAAGAGCTGTATTCATGTCTTTAATTATGTCTTTTTTTCATTAGACTAGACATACCCAATTCCTCCAACCGTTCTTCATATGTTTTATCTCCACGCCCTTAATCGTTTTAGTTGCTCTTCTCTGCACCCTTTCTAGAATCTCAACAACATTTTTTATAATGTGGTGATCCAAACTGGATACAGTAGTCCAAATGTGATCTTACTAAGGCTTTATAAAGCACTACTAGTACTTCATAAGATATTGATTCTACTGCTCTGTTAATGCAGAACTGCATTGACTTTTTTGGCAGCTGTAGCACGCTACGGGCTCATATTTAAGTGATGGTCTGTTAGGACTCTAAGATCCCTGTCACACTTACTATTATTAAGTCAGGTATCGCCTATTCAATACCTGTGCATTTGGTTCTTTTAGTTGTTTGATATTCAGTGTTGCCTAGCTTTTCCTTGGTCTGTTGCTGCAGTTCTATTTTCACATATCACTGTATTTCCTTTCTCTTTCTCTTCCTCTTCCTCTTCCTCTTCCTCTTTATTTTTTGCTTTGATTTAAGTCATATTTTCATGATATGCAATATGTGTGTGTGTGTGTGTGTGTGTGTGTGTGTGTGTATAAGTGTGTATGTATCTGTGTGTATGTCTGTCTGGCAAGTGAAAGATACACATTATAATTTTAATTAATAATAATAATAACTTTATTTTCATTGTACGTGTATACACAGTATATCCATACAACGAAATTCACTTAACCCCCAAAGACCAGGTCCAACACACATAACAATCCCCAAACACACCTCCACCCACCACAATTTCCAACCACTAAACCACTTAAATATCCACACAACAGACCAAGTAATACTGTCCAACAGCTCACTGATGGTGGCCCTTTAGTTCATTGTTGAGTGCAGTTAAGAGCCTGAGTGGCGTAGGAGCTAATGCCTCCTATTAAGGCAGCATTTAACATCCAGCTACCTGCAATTACACCAGTTCAAAACTCCCCAGGCTCAAGGTCGACTCAGTCTTCCATCCTTTCTAAGGTGGGTAAATTGAGGACCCAGTTGTGGGGGCAATAAGCTGACTTTGTATAAATATACAAAAGTATGAAGGCTATTGCTTAACGCATTGTAAGCCACCCTGAGTCTCCGGAGAAGGGCGGCATATAAATCAAATTTTAAAAAAAATAAAAAATAAAAAAAATAAAAAAAAATATAGCTCTGGGATAAAAACTATTCAGAAGCCATTTGGGCTGAGTATTTATTTATTGATTGATTTATTGATTGGTTGATTGATTGATTTGATTTATATGCTGCCCTTCTCCAGAGACTCAGGGCGGCTTACAATGCGTTAAGCAACAGCCTTCATAATTTTGTATATACCTGCTTAGTAGGGCTTTCGGCCCCCCCTAAGCAGTGTTCTTTTTTATACAAAGTCAGTTTATTGCCCCCATGATCCGGGTCCTCATTTTACCTACCTCAGAAGGATGGAAGGCTGAGTCGACCTTGAGCCTGGGGAGTTTTGAACTGGTGTAATTACAGGTAGCTGGATGTTAAATGCTGCCTTAGTAGGAGGCATTAGCTCCTACGCCACTCAGGCTCTGGTGGGATGAGCCTGGTGAGATTCGAACTTGCAGTAATTGCAGGCAGCTGGCAACTAAGTGCTATTTAACAGCACTTTAGTCCACTGCTCCACCAGGCTCCTAACTGTTCTGTATCTTCTGCCAGAAGGCAACAGTCCAAAAAGATTGTAAGCAGGATGGGAAGAGTCTCTGAGAATGTTATGCAACTTCCTCAAACAGTGAGATTCGAAAATGACATCCAGGGCTGGTAGCTGGAGTCCGATGATATTCTGGGTAGTTTTAATGATTCTCGGTAGAGCCTTTTTGTCTGCTACAGAGCTGCTCCCATACTGTGCAAGAATGCCATATGTCAAGATGGTGCTGCGATAGTAGGGCAGAAGTAGATGCTGAGATAGATTTATCTTCCTGAGCATTCTCAGGAAGTACAGCCTCTTCTGTGCCTTCTTCACAAGCATGTTAGCATTCATAGTCCATGAGAGGTCCTCCGAGATATAAGTGCCCAGAAATTTAAAACTACCAACCCTCTCCATTTATGTACAATGGTAGATGTACAACTCTCTTCCTCCTGAAGTCAATTATAAGTTCTTTAGGTTTTTTTGGTGTTAAGTGTAAGATTATTTTCTTTACACCACAATGTCATCCCTTGTACTTCCTTCCTTTAAGCAGACTCATTGTTCTTATTAATGAGACTCACTACTGTTGTGTCATCTGCAAATTCCATAATTGCATTGGTGTTATAGCTCTTTCTGGTGTTTTGGAAAACAAGACAAGAAGCAATAGGTGGAAACTAATCAAGGAGGGAAGCAACCTAGGAGGAAGTTCCTAAGGGTGAGTACAACTAATAGGTGGGACAGCTTTCCTTCAGATGTTGTGGGTGATCCATCACTGGAGGCTTTTAAGAAGAGAGGTCATCCTATTCTTCAAGGCACCTCAAGGCAGAACAAGAAGCAATGGATGGAAACTAATCAAGGAGAGAAGCAACCTAGAACTAAGGCAGAATTTTCTAATGGTGAGAACAAATAACCGGGACGCCTTCACTCATGCCCTCGTCACTTCCCGTCTGAACTACTGCAACACTCTCTACATGGGGCTCCCTTTGAAGAGCACTCGGAGGCTCCAACTGGTCCAGTATGTGGCCATGCGGGTGATTATGGGGGCGATTCGACACATCCATGTAACACCTCTCCTGTGCGAGCTGCACTGTCTCCCGGTGGTCTTCCGGGTGCGATTCAAGGTGTTGATTACCACCTTTAAAGCACTCCATGGCTTAGGACCTGGGTACCTACGAGATCGCCTTCTGCCACTGATAGCCTCCCACCAACCAACATGCTCCCATAGATAGGGACTTATTAGAGTGCCGTCGGTCAAATTATGTCGACTGGCAACCCCCAGGGGGAGAGCCTCCTCTGTGGGGGCTCCCACCCTTTGAATGAATTGCCCCCGGAGATACGTAGGATCCCCGACCTATGGACCTTTCGCCGTGCCCTCAAGACTCTACTATTCAAACAGGCTGGGCTAATGAATGTATGATTTTAATTGGGTATTTTAGTTTTGGAGTTTTTTTTAAAAAAAAAATAAACAAAATTGGGCCAAATTATTAATATATTTTAAATTGTTTTTAATAGTTTTTGTGGTATATGTTGCTTTTATCATGGCTGTACACCATCCTGAGTCCTTCAGGAGAAGGGTGGTATAAAAATTTAATTAATTAAATAAATAAATAAATAAATAAATAAATAAATAAATAAATAAATAAATAAATAAATAAACAAACAAACAAACAAACAAACAAACAAATAAATAATCAGTCGAATGGTTAAGTCCACTGGACAGGATGGAAGACAGACACAGCCTCTTCGTCTTTGCTCTTACTCTTAGAACCATTCTAATGTAAAATGTAAAATTTCATAGAATGGAAAACAGTTATTGTTGCAATTATGATGGGCTTCCGCTGCTTTGGGGTTGCACATATAGTTTTTGCAAGGATGTGCTCCCGTATATTTATTCATTTATTTTAATTACTTTCGCATTGTAAGAGACCTCTCTTTCTATTCACACAAATGTCAGTGTTCCCTCCGCACCGTGGTTCATTGTAATTACTGAACGTTTGACTGACAAGGAGAAGGCAGAGGGAGGTATGGGAGAGGAATCAACAAGGAACAGATTCTATAGGCAATCCAATTTCTTCCTACCTTGTATTTAGTATGACCTAATAATAGGCACGTGTTCTCATTAAAGCATTGACAATGGAAGCTGAATCTTTGAAGGAAGAACAGAGCAGGAAATAGAGAGAAGGGGGGAGAGAGAAAGAGAGGAACAAAATACGTTGCTTTTGTTCTGGAAATGAAATTCAATATTCATTTGTGGATTGGCACAATGAATTTAATAACTGCCAGTTTGATTACACAGATCTGGTAAAAAGGAAAAAAAAGAAAAGAAAACACAGAATCTAGCTTGACTTCTGGTGGAAAAAGTGCAGAGAAGAGCCACAAAGACGATTTAGGGGGCTGGAGGCTAAAACATACAAAGAACAGTTGCAGGAATTGGGTGTGTCTAGTTTAATGAAAAGAAAGACCGGGGGAGACATGATAGCAGTCTTCCAATATCTCAGGGGCTGCCACAAAGAAGAGGGAGTCAAGCTGTTCTCCAAAGCACCTGAGGGCAGGACAACAAGCAATGGATGGAACCAATCAAAGACAGAAGCAACCTAGAACTAAGGAAAATATTTCATATTTCACAAGAAGAGTCCTCCACTCCTCCGCTGGCAACAAAATACCTTATGCCACCAGACTTGAAATTTTGGGCTTAGATAATTTAGAACTACGCCGCCTTCAGTATGACCTAAGCATAGCTCATAAAATCATCTGCTACAATGTCCTACCTGCCAATGACTCCTTCAGCTTCAACCAGAACAATACATGAGCACATAATAGATACAAACTTAAAGTGAACCACTCCAAACTTGATTGCAGAAAATATGACTTCACCAACAGAGTGGTCAATGCCTGGAATGCTCTATCTGACTCTGTGGTTTCTTCCCCAAATCCCCAAAAGTTTAACCTTAGACTGTCTACTGTTGACCTCACCCCATTCCTAAGAGGTCTGTAAGGGGCGTGCATAAGAGCACCAGCGTGCCTACTGTCCCTGTCCTAATGTTTCCTTTAACTGTATTCATTTTATGTATTCAATTCATGCTTATACTTATATATATTATCTAATACGTACTCGACTAATAAATAAATAGATAAAAATAAACTTTTCTAAGAGTGAGAGCAATTAACCAGTGAAATGGTTTCCCTTCAGAAGTTTTGGAGGCTTCCAAAACAAGATTGGACAATCAAGTTACCTGAAATGGTATAAGTTCTGTTGCTTGAGCAGAGGGTTGGACTAGAAGATTTCCAAGGTCCCTTCCAACTCTATTATTCTATATTTTATGGTTTCATGGATTTATCCATGTAACATTCTTGGCAGGATCTGCTCTGCCTTTCAGGATGTCTAAAGCTTTTGGGATTTTTGAGCAGTCCAAGGGCTTGCCAGATCGGAAACCTGCATAGATTTTAAAATTTTATTTTGTTTTGGAATGAGTCCCAAATGCACCATCTGCTGGGCTGCTCAGACTCGCTACGAAACTCCTAATAAAAATGTCACCCATAAGGAAGCAAACGTTGTGTGGCCGTGGAATGCTTAAGCTTTGTATTTTAATTGGGTTTACTGTATAATCCCACCATTTCTCTCTCCTCCTTATGTTGTCATCGACAGTTTTGTGAGGTAGTGAGGACAACTGTTTCCTTTTCCCCCTTGACGGCTTGTCTTTCAGAGAAAACCCAGAGGTACTTAAGAATGACAATATAAAGAAATTTCAGCGCAGTTGAATCAATTATTTAGGGAATTTCGGTTGCTTCCAAACAAGGATTTGTGTTTGTGTGTTGCATGGATGGGTGGTTGGTAGGCTGTTATGGTTGTTGTTGGGTTTTGAGTGGGGTTTTGTGTGTGTGTGTGTTTGTGTGTGTGTGTGTGTGTGTGTGTAAACATAATTCCTTCAGAAAAAAGGTGAGGAACGTCTGTGGGGATACTTGTCATGTAAGAAGCAGTTAGTCACATCCTCAAAGGAGTGGAAGGTCTTGAATTTTAATTAAATTTGTGTCAATTTGTGTTCTGTCTACCTAGGCATTGCAGTCAACCAGTCAACAGTAAATCAGAGGAAACACGCTAACCAAGAATGCTTGATTGATACTCTGGATTCTGTTTGGAACTGTTGCATGTCGGTGCTCATCTCCGTTTCAAAGCTGAAGAGCCAGCACTCTCCAAAGATGTCTCTGTGGTCATGTGGCCAGCATGATTAAATGCCAAAGGTGCACAGAACGCTGTTACCTTCCCACCAATGGTGCTCCCTATTTTTCTACTTACGTTTTTTTACGGGCTTTCGAACTGCTAGGTCAGCAGAAGCTGGGACAAGTAATGGGAGCTCACCCCCTTACGCGACACTAGGGATTCGAACCGCTGAACTGCCGACCTTTCGATCGACAAGCTCAGCATCTTAGCTGATTAGTGTACATTTAAAGTGACAATAAACTTATTCTAAGTCTAAATCTAAGCTGGTTCTTCCCAGCTGCTGTCTAAGAAAGCTAGGCATCTCTCATTCCTCATTAGCATGCTTCAGAGTATGTGTTTTCTTCTGTAATTCCAGTCATTATGCTAGATGGATGTTATGCGGGCTAATTGTATCAAAAAAATAATGTCTTTGCCAAAGCTCTTTCCATTCCTCTAACTAGCTGCTCCCCTAGCAATAAAGGGAACAAAGCAGTGAAGTAAACATGACTTCATTGACTTGTTATCTCTAAACGGATGGGGCCTACTACTCTTATTTCTCCAAACTGTGTTAGCAAACCTAGAAAAGGAGTGGATTAAACACTGGGGTGGCATTTGAAGTAAACCACAGAATGATTGAGTTCCATTTCGCATTGAGATAACGAGGATGAACCTTGGGTATTTTAAAGAAAGCATTCAAAGCATCCACTGATAGACACATGAAAGAAAAAAGAGAATGAGAATGAGAATGAGAATGAGAATGAGAAGAGAAGAGAAGAGAAGAGAAGAGAAGAGAAGAGAAGAGAAGAGAAGAGAAGAGAAGAGAAGAGAAGAGAAAATATGGAGTGGAGTGGAGTGGACTAGAGTGGACTGGAGTGGACTGGAAGAGGAGAGGAGAGGAGAGGAGAGGAGAGGAGAGGAGAGGAGAGGAGAGGAGAGGAGAGGAGAGAAGAGAAGAGAAGAGAAGAGAAGAGAAGAGAAGAGAAGAGAAGAGAAGAGAAGAGAAGAGAAGAGAAGAGAAGAGAAGAGAAGAGAGAACTTTTTTATATATAGCTGCATTAGTTTGTTGGCTCACCTTCCACTTACGATCCACCCAAGATTACCTAGATCCTTTTTGCATTCAGTGCTCTCATAAGATCCCTTTCGTGTCTTGATTTTTCCTTCCCAAATGTAGAGCCTGTTCAAATTCATCTTGTTGATTTCAGTCAACTGTCCCAGCTTGTCAAGATCCACCTAAATCTTGAAATCATTGTGGGGGAAAATAGCAAGCCGAAGGATGCCGAACCTTGTGTCATACAGTATAAAATAAAGGCAAGATGTGAATCTTGTATCAAATAGTGCCCCAAGGTTCTGTTTTAGTCCCAGGACTCTTCAACATCTTCATCAATGACTTGGACGAGGGGATAGATGGGGAACTCATCAAATTTGCAGATGACACCAAACTAGCTGGAATAGCCAACACTCCAGAAGATAGGCTCAAGATACAGAAGGATCTTGACAGACTTGAACATTGGGCGCTATCTAACAAAATGAAATTTAATGGTGAAAAAAGTAAGGTTCTACATTTAGGCAAGAAAAACAAAAGGCACAGGTACCATATATGTGGTACTTTGCTCAATAGTAGTAACTGTGAGAGGGATCTTGGAGCCCTAGTGGACAACCAAATAAATAGGAGCCAGCCGTGTGCTGCAGCTGCCAAAAAAGCCAACACAGTTCTAGGCTGCATCAACAGAGGGATAGAATCAAGATCACGTGAAGGGTTAATACTACTTTATAAGGCCTTGGTAAAGCCACACTTGGAATACTGCAATCAGTTTTGGTTGCCACGATGTAAAAAAAGATGTTGAGACGCTAGAAAGAGTGCAGAGAAGAGCAACAAAGATGACTGGGGACTGGCTAAAACATATGAAGAACAGTTGCAGGAACTGGTTGTGTCTAGTTTAATGAAGAGAAGGACTAGGGAAGACATGATAGCAGTGTTCCAATATCTCAGGGGCTGCCACAAAGAAAACTATTCTTCAAAGCACCTGAGGGTAGAACAAGAAGCAATGGGTGGACACTAATCTAGGAGAGAAGCAATTTAGAATTAAGGAGAGATTTCCTGACAGTGGGAACAATTAATCAGTGGAACAGCTTTTCTCCAGAAGTTGTGAATGCTCCAACACTGGAAGCTTTTAAGAAGATGTTGGATAACCATTTGTCTGAAGTGGTGTAGGATTTCCTGCCTATGCAGGGGACTAGAAGACCTCCAAGGTCTCTTCCAACTCTGTTATTCTATTCTATTCTAAATAAATATCGTTCTCTGGTCCACAAGGTTCATAATCATATTGTACAGTTCAAGTAATTTATTAATTGGGTGAAAAAGAACAACCACAATGGATTAGTGGATTGTTTTCCCTCTAGCTTGAGGTAGAACCAGTAATATATTTTTCCTCCTCTTTGCTACGATTGCTCGATCAGATCTGCCTCCAACTCAAGACATGGGTGCAAGTATTTTGTCTTCTCTCCTACAAGGATTTAATGGGAGATATTGTCAAATGCTTTGCCGAAGACAAGATACACTATCTCCACTCCATTCCTGCAGCCGACTAAAGAGGTCACTCTATCAAACAAGGAAATGTGGGTTAGTCTGGCATGAGGGTTCTTGATGAAGCATGTTGGCTAACACCAAGCTGTGCCGTCTTGTCTAAATGCTCACAAATGGAATGATTAATAATGCTGTTGCCTGGTCTTCGTATCATGTTGATCAATTTGTAGTTACCAGAATCTATCTATCTATCTATCTATCTATCTATCTATCTATCTATCTATCTATCTATCTATCTATCTATCTATCTTTCTTTCTTTCTTTCTTTCTTTCTTTCTTTCTTTCTTTCTTTCTTTCTTTCTTTCTCTTTCCTTCCTTCCTTCCTTCCTTCCTTCCTTCCTTCCTTCCTTCCTTCCTTCCTTCCTTCTTTCTTTTTTCTTTCTTTCTTTCTTTCTTTCTTTCTTTCTTTCTTTCTTTCTTTTTTTCTTTCTTTATCTCTCTTTCTCTTTCTTTCTTCTTTCCTTCCTTCCTTTCTTCCTTTCTTAACTTTCTCTATTCTTTTGTGTTGTGCATTACCTTTACAATTTCCCAAAAGTCACAGAAATGACCTCTGAAGGGACAAATGGAAGCTTTATTTATTCTGAAATAAAATCGCTCTCGTTAGAATAGAGTCAAGTAGGGTAGGGTAGGGTCAGGTAGGGTCGAATTGAGTCGAGTCGAGTCTCCCTTCTGGCAGTCAAACAGAGGAGGAGGCATGGGAGTCAGTGTCAACAGCAAGGCAACCTGAGAACTCTGAGGGGGAAAGGGGAATGGAGCTGTCAGAGAGACAGAGGCAGAGCCTGGGCTGTCCATCAGCCCTCAGATGGAGAATCAACAGCCCCCAGGTCTGGAGGAAATAATTGAACAGCTGGGTCCAGTTCCTGATGCGCAGATCCGCAGAAGGCAGTGGAGAGGAGAGCAGTGGAAATCTATGGGCTGATCCTTGGAACGGAAGGCCACGGCTGCTAGTGAAGGCCCACCCTAGCTCTGGGGATAAAAGGCAGGGGATGGAGATGAATAGGTGTTACAGACAACTGTTTATCTCTCTGCTGGACAGACTTGTTAGCCTGCTGTGAGAGAGAGAGAATTTTTTTGCCGGGGTTGCTGGCACTCCTAATAAAGGGAACATTTATTTAACTACAGAGGCTTTGTTGTGTTTGGGAGCCAGGTCAGAACACTATGCTTGAAAGTTCTTGCTTGAACCTGATTGGTCATTGGGAAGGGAGGAGCTCAGGGATGGCAGGCAGTTAAGGGACAGAAAAGTTGAACTTAGGGATTCTGGCACGCGATTCTCAGTTCTGGCTATGCATTACTTTAATACAACTTGACTTCTAATAAAACTCTACCTTTCTCAAAGGACCAAGGATCACTTCTATTTAAAGGTTTACATTGGCTGGCGACAACCAGGGCGGGTGCCTTCTCTGTGGGAGCCCCTGCCCTTTGGAATGAACTGCCCCCGGAAATGTGTAGGATCTCCGACCTCCATGTATTTTGCTGTGCCCTCAAGACCCTGCTGTTTGGCCAGGCTGGGCTAGCAATGTAATGATTTTAAATGGGTTGTTTTAAATTTGGGGTTGTTTTATATTTGAGCCGAAATTATTTAATTATTTTAATTATTTTAAAATTCAGATTTGTGTTTGTGCTTTTAATAGGCTGTACACCGCCTGAGTCCTTCAAGAGAAGGGCGGTATAGAAATAAAATTATTATTATTGTTGTTATTGTTGTTGTTGTTGTTGTTGTTGTTGTTATTATTATTATTATTATTATTATTATTATTATTATTATTATTATTATTATTATTATTATTATTTAATCTGTAGTGAGATTCACAGCCTTTGAGGCTGGTTAATAGCTCAGCAGTTCGAGTCCTAACCAAGGACCTAGGAACTGTTAAGGTATCATCGGAGGATATAAGCTGTTCCGAGTAAGGTGTTTTTTTGTAGAGTCAAAATGTTCAAGTCCGGTAAATTTAGAATTTCTAAATAGCGGGGTAGCCCTTTGGGTATTGCTCCAAGGGCTCCAATTACAATCGGGACAACACATGATTTCTTTTTCCATAGTCGCTCAACTTCGATTTGCAAGTCCCAGTACTTTGTGATTTTTTCTTGCTGCTTATCTTCAATCCGTGCATCACCAGGTATTGCCATGTCAATGAACCATACTTTTTTCTCTTCAACTACGGTTATGTCAGATGTGTTGTGGACCAAGTGCCTGTCAGTCTGAATCCTAAAGTCCCACAAGATCTTGAGTTTCTCATTCTCTAGAACTTTCTCAACCTGATGTTCCCAGTGGTTTTTGCTGTACTCAAATCCAAACTTCTGGCACAATTTCCAGTGAATGATCTTAGCAACGCGGTCATGGCGTTGTAGGTAGTCGGTTTGTGAAATTTTGCTGCACCCACTGATCAGGTGGTCGACTGTCTCATCTTTCTCATTACAGAGGCGGCATTTGCTGTTGGTGGTAACATGTTGAATTTTTGCCTTCATGCAGTTTGTGGCTAGGGCTTGTTCTTGAGCTGCCAAAATAAAGCTTTCTGTTTCTTTTTTCAGTACTCCTGATCTTAACCAGTTCCAAGTTAGTTTCTGGTCACCTTTGCCTTCAATACTTTTCAAGTATTATTATTATTATTATTACTACTACTACTACTACTACTATTATTATTATTATTACTACTATTACTACTACTACTACTACTACTACTACTATTATTATTATTATTATTATTATTATTATTATTATTATTATTATTATTATTATTATTATTATTATTATTATTGTGGCAGCCATCTTAAATACATGCCCAGAATGTTGACCATTTGGTTGCTGCGACAGTCATTAGGTGTGAAAACCTGTCATAAGTCACTTTTCTTTTAGTGTCATTGTAACTTCAGTAACTACATGAATGGTCGTATTTAAACCTGTGACCAGAGGTGGTATTCAACCAGTTCGGACCAGTTCGAACTGAGCCGGTAGTGGCGACTGCAGGTGGGCCCACCCACCGGCCCGGATGTCACCCGGACATAATGCCATCCTATTTAGCCACATTTTCGAGGCCGCGTAAGGCACATGCATGAGCAAAGTGCATGCATGTATGGCTTGTGTGTGCGCAGCGAGCATCCGGAAGTCCAGGCGCATGCGCAGAAGGCACGAGTCAGCAAAGCAAGCATGCGCACATACGGCGAGCTGGTGGCAACAATATGTGAAACCCATCCCTGCCTCTGACATTTAAGCAAAGCAAATTTGTCCACCCTCTATCACTGGTTTTGCCATGTATGTGGAGTTTTGGACAAAGAGACAGAAGTAAGTCATAAGTCATGAGTTTATTTTGTCAAGCATAAATAACAGTGATGGCTAAGCTTTTTGCCGTCGCGTGCCAAAAACGGGGAGAGCATGGGGGCATCATGCATATGCATGGCCACACCCATAATTCAATGTGCCCCACCTCCCCATGCATGCGCGCACGGCCTTCCCTCCCACGCTCCCCACGCTTTTGGCATGCGATGGCACGGTGGGCCAGGTAAATCTGTTTTTCGTCCTCCCCAGGCTCCAGAGGCTTTCTTGGAGCCTGGGGAGGGTGAAAAAGACTTCCCCACGCTCCCGGAGGCCCTCCGGAGGCTGGAAACAGCCCATTTACCAACTTCCAGTGGGACCGGAAGGGCGAAAAATTAGCTGGCCGGTGCACGCATGTGCACTGGAGCTGAGCTAGGGCAACATTTGCATGCCCACAGATATGGCTCCGCTTGCCACCTGTGGCACGTGTGCCAAAGATTCGTCATCACGGATATATAAGATAGCAGGTAAAAGTATAAACGTCATTTGAATACATGAAAAGAGTAAGTAAAAAGGAATATTAGGACAGGGACGGTAGGCACGCTGGTGTGCTTATGCACGCCCCTTACAGACCTCTTAGGAAAGGGGTGAGGTCAACAGTAGACAGTCTAAGGTTAAAGTTTTGGGGGTTTGGGGAAGAAACTACAGAGTCAGGTAGTGCATTCCAGGCATTGGCCACTCTGTTACTGAAGTCATATTTTCTGCAATCGAGTTTGGAAAGGTTTACCTTGAGAATATCAGAATACCTTGAAAATATCAGAATATCAGGCAAGGGTCTCTCTCTCTCTCTCTCTCTCTCTCTCTCTCACACACACACACACACACACAAGCGTACAGACACACAAACCTCTCTCTCTCTCCCAGTCTCTATCGATTTCTATCCTAGAACTCATTTCATACCGCAGCTCCCAAATTAAGTGATGTATTTAGTTCCAATACAACCTGGTCTACTAATTGGATTTTTTGAGCCTTTAATTTATGTAATATTAATGGATACTTTCGGAAAGCTGCTAATTAACGGCTGACCTTTATTTTTTTTTTAAACCAGGTTTTTAGTTTTTTTTTTTTTTTAATAAACCCAAGCAGTATAATAAAAAATAAGAGAGCGCGGAAAGAAATAATCTTTCTCTATCTTTCTCTCCCCCTGTCTAACTTTCACTAAGAGTTGTGTGGTTTTAATTAGCAGAAACCGGAATGTATCAGGCCTGTTTTGCAGAGCGTTGATGTTACATTATCCATCCAATCACCTATCTGTTAAAAGAAAAAGACAAAATAATTTAAGGGATAATATATATGGAAAGGATCTGAGGCAGTGGTGGGATTCAGTTGGTTCTCACCAGTTTGCGCGAACCTGTAGCGGCGACTGCGGGATTCTCTGCCCACCCGCCCGGACATAATGTGCAACTAATGTGCATGTGCAGAAGGCCATGCACATGCAGAGAGCTGGTGCATGCACTCACATTTGCTAACTGGAAGGGAAGGTAAGTGAATCCCACTTCTGGTCTGAGGGATGAAAAACATCAGAAATTAACTACCCTCCAATTTTGGGAAACTACCCCTGAACAAATCCAAAGCAAGTGATGTCATTTCCCTTTTACTTTTTTTAATGTGACTAGATTTTTTCTTCTTCTTCAATGTGTGCCATTATCCTAACAGCTGAATAAATGCCTATATACAGCATCATTTAAATGCTCTATGAAAATCCAAAGGTAAATAAAGGATTAATATCTAATTATTCTATAATGGTGCAAACTAACAATAGCTCAGTAAAACAAGATCTCTCTCTCCTTCCCTCCCTCTTTCTTTTTTTCCCTTTGTTCCTCTTTCTCTCCTTCACTCTCTTTATCTTTCTCTCTTCCTCTCTTTCTCTTTTCTCACCCATCTTTCTCTTTCTGGGTGGCCATCTATAAATATTAAGAAGGAAGGAAGGAAAAGAGAAAGGAGGGAAAAGGAAGATAAAGGAAGGAGAGAGAGGAGAAAAGAAAGAAAGAAAGAAAGAAAGAAAGAAAGGAGGGAGGGAGGGAGGGAGGGAGGGAGGGAGGGAGGGAGGGAGGGAGGGAGGGAGGAAGGAAGGAAACAATAGAGCTCAAAGAAAAGGAAGATACGGAATATTATATAATCTGGAATAAATGGTATAAGTGGCTAGAGACTAGAAATAATGGATAATAAAAATAGGGGTAAATTTGAAAATGGAAAGAATGAACATGATAATGTATAGAATGTATAGATTGTTAAGAAGTATAATGTAATTAAAAGAGAAAGAGACATGAAGAAAATTAAATAGTATAAAGAGAATCGGGGGAGAATGTAAATATTAGAAGATGACCATCATGAAATAGCTGTAAAAAGAAAGTGTGTGTGTATATATATATATATATATATATATATATATATATATATATATATATATATATATATATATATATATACATACATACACACACACACACACACACACACACACACACATATATATATGTGTGTGTGTGTGTAGATATAGTCCTGAACTGCGCATGCCCAAGATGGCGGCTGCCTCTGAAACGCCGTGAGGAGATGGGCATCAACGGGCGTTTTAAATGGGTCTGGGGGGGTTGCAGACTATCGGCAACCCCCTACCCGGCTTGCTGAGCTTGTGGCCGTTGCGCTGGTGGGTTTGAGTGCCCTCCAGCGTTTCCATCTGTTGCTGGCCTTCGGGGAGTTGCGGAGCTGTCGCCGCCGGTGTGTGTCAGGGAGGAGAGGAGAGAACGCCGCCAGACGCCGCCGGAGTGGTTTGGAACGGTGAGAAGCGGCGGCAAGCAGCGAGAGCGGCGAGAGCAGCGAGAGGTGGCCAACGAGTCTGGGGGGGTGATTGCAGACCATCCGCAACCCCCCCCACTCGACCCACGGAACATCTGCCCCTCTCGCAGGGGGGCTGGCGCTTGCCAGCGTTCTCCTGGTGGGACTGGCCTTTGGGAGCTGCTTCCGCCCGTGTGAGAGGAGAGGAGAGGAGAGGAGAGAGAGATGCCGCCGGAGTGGTCTGGAGGGGCGGCAGGTGGCGAGAGTGGTGAGAGACGGCCAGCGGAGCCTAGGGGGGCGGCTACAGACCATCAGCAACCCCCCCCCACCCGGCCAACGGAATATCGGTCCATCTCGCTGGGGGGCGGGTGCCTACCAGCGTTCTCCATACGTGACTGGCCTTTGGGAGCTGCTGCCACCTGTGTGAGAGGAGAGAGGAGAGAGAGGCCGCTGGAGTGGTGGAGAGGCGGCAAGCGACGAGAGTGGCGGGAGGTGGCCAGCGGCGCCTAGGGGGGTGATTGCAGACCATCGGCAACCCTTTCCTTCCCCCCCACCATTGGCCCGCAGAAGATCTGGCCCTCTCGCTGGGAAATATCTGGCTCTCTCGCTGGGGATCGCAGGTTGGCGGCAACCTCCCCCCCCCCACCTGGCCCGTGGAATATCTGGCCCTCCCGTCGGGGAATATCTGGCCCCCCTCGCCGGGGACTATCTGGCTCTCTCGCCTGTAGCACCATCGATCCGCTTTCTTCCTGGAGTAGCTTGGAACTTGGCCCTAGTACCATCGCGCACGCTGGCGTTATCGCAGAACAGGCCTGCCTACGGGAGGACTGATGGAGCTGGCTCCACCTTTGTTCATCCCTGATGGGGGAGTCTTATCCTCACAGGACAAATATGCCAGGCCCCTGTGAGAGAGTGGCCTGGACTTTCCAACTTCCTGTCTGTATGGCGGACCTCCGTGAGAGGGCGGTCCGGATACCCCCGCAGTGACTTTGAACTTATAGACTCCTCCCGCTACCGTGAGAGGGTAGCGGTGATTTCTCCTGTCTGTTCTTCGATACTTTTTATGTACCAGCACAGACTCTAGCCATGCCTTTCTTCTGTCCATCTTCGTTGTGTGTTTCGGATGTTTTCGAGGTCCAGCCTTCTTGCCTTGCGAGACTCCCCCCTCTCGCAGGTTTGGCCCTCTACATTATCGAGGGCCCACCTTAATGACGGGTTTTGGGACCCCGAGAGGTGGCATGCCAAAAAACGGGGACTGAGGGGTTTCTTAAACTTGTGTTTTACTAAATTTTTAAGGGGTTCAGGGGTGGGAGTGGGAGTGGGTTTGGGGGAGAACTCACAGGGGGGAAGGTTAGACCCAGCTGTTCATGGGACCGCGGGGGGTCAAGATTCTGGAGGCAAGAGGGCTTCTGCTAAGCCCTCTGTCGAGGGTTGTGCGATTAAGATACTGTGTGGGAGGGGCAGATATGGCGTGGGTAGGGGACCATATCATGTGGCGGGGGCTCGCACTCGCTGTCTTCGAGCGATTGCGTGCCCCGGTCCCCCGAGCCATTCCCGTTCCCCTGGTTGTCTAGAGTCTCAGGACCCGAAGCTCCGGCTGTTGTTATGCAACGCAAGGTCCGTTGTCAATAAGGCCCCCCTCATATGTGAGCTCCTTCAAGAGGGGGGTGCGGACCTTGCCAGGATTACCGAGACCTGGTTGGGCCACGAGGGGGGGGTTCCCCTCGTGGAGATGTGCCCACCAGGTTTCCTTGCATTCCATCAGCCGAGAGCTCAGGGCAGGGGTGGGGGAGTAGCGGTCATTATCAAGGAAGGTCTGGATCCGAGGGAGACCACTGTACCTCAGATAGCCGGGTGTGAGTCCATCTTTGTGAGGTGGGGTCGTGGTGGGCAGATGGGTTTGTTAGTCACGTACCTGGCTCCCTGCCACGTGGCAACGACCCTGCCCGAGCTTCTCAATGTTGTAGCCGAGGTGGCGGTTGATACCCCCAGGCTTATGGTCATGGGGGATTTCAACCTGCCATCTATCGGTGAAACATCTGAGATAGCCCGGGAGTTCATGGCTTCCATGACGGCCATGGACCTGACCCAGGTAATTCAGGGCCCGACTCATATCGGTGGACACACCCTGGATCTTGTTTTTGTCTCTGGTCAGTGGTTGAGTGGTCTTGATATTGGGGATATAGGTATGGAACCCTTGTCATGGACTGACCACTCGCTCCTTCGACTCGACTTTCTGACCGCTGCACCTCACCGCAGGGAGGCGGAACCGACCAGGTGGTTCCGCCCCAGGCGCCTGATGGATCCTGATAGGTTCCAGACGGAGCTTGGGCCATTTCCTGAGACACGGACACGCGATTCGGCTGAGGACCTGGTGGCGGCCTGGGATAGGGCGGCCAGTGGGGCCTTGGACCGCATCGTGCCTTTGCGGCCTCTGACCCGGCGTCGAACTCACTTATCTCCTTGGTTTACCGAGGAGCTGAGGGAGATGAAACGCCGGAGAAGACGCCTAGAGAGCGGTTGGAGGGCCAGTCGCTCTGAATCTGACTTGACACTAGTAAGAGCTCATATTAAGACTTACTTAGTGGCGATAAAAGCGGCGAAATCCAACTATTTTGCCACTCTTATCGCGTCATCAGATAATCGCCCAGCCGCCCTGTTTAGGGTGACCCGCTCCCTCCTTCATCTGGGAGCGCGGGAGGATCCCTTACAGGGTCGTGCTGAGGACTTTGTTCAATATCTGGATGATAAAATAACTCAGATTCGGGATGATCTGGCCGCTGACTGGGTTGGTTCAGGCGGGGTGACTGAGGCAGGTCTTGAGAGTGTTATCTGGGCTGAGTTCGATCCTGTGGCTCCCGAGGACGTGGACAGGACTCTGGGGAGACTGAACGCAACCACATGTTTATTGGACCCGTGTCCCTCCTGGTTGGTGCTGGCCTCCCGGGAGGTTACACGAGGCTGGCTCCAGGAGATTATAAATGCTTCTTTGAGTGAGGGTGCCCTACCGCCTGCCTTGAAGGAGGCGGTGGTGAGGCCCCTCCTCAAGAAGCCCTCCTTGGACCCAGCTATTTTGGCTAATTACCGTCCAGTCTCCAACCTTCCCTTTTTGGCGAAGGTTGTTGAGAGTGTGATTGCGTGGCAGCTCCCTCGGTACCTGGATGAAGCTGTCTATTTAGACCCGCTCCAGTCCGGCTTCAGGTCTGGATACAGCACCGAAACGGCATTGGTCGCGTTGGTGGATGATCTCTGGAGGGCCCGGGGTAGGGGGTACTCCTCTATCCTGGTGCTGTTAGACCTCTCAGCGGCTTTTGATACCATCGACCATGGTATCATGTTGCGCCGGTTGGAGGGACTGGGGGTGGGGGGCACCGTTTTACGGTGGTTCTCCTCCTACCTCTCTGACCGGTCACAATCAGTGTTGACAGGGGGGCAGCGGTCGACCCCGAGGCGCCTAGTGTGTGGGGTGCCGCAAGGGTCGGTCCTCTCGCCCCTCCTGTTCAACATTTATGTGAAGCCGCTGGGTGAGATCATCCGTGGTTTTGGGGTGGAGTTCCATCAGTACGCTGATGATACTCAGCTGTACATCTCCACCCCAGACCACCCCAACGATGCCGTGGAAGTGATGTCCCAGTGCCTTGAAGCCGTGCGGGTCTGGATGGGGAGAAACAGGCTTCGTCTCAACCCCTCCAAGACCGAGTGGCTGTGGCTGCCGGCGTCCCGATATAGCCAGCTGACACCATCGCTGGTTATTGGGGGCGAATCATTGGCCCCCACGGAAAGGGTGCGCAACTTGGGCGTCCTCCTGGACCCACGGCTGTCCTTGGAGGATCATACGACAGCTGTGGCCAGGGGGGCTTTCTATCAGGTTCGCCTGATACGCCAGCTGCGGCCCTTTCTAGATCGGGACTCCCTGCGCACAGTCACTCAGGCACTCGTCACCTCTCGCCTGGATTACTGCAATGCTCTCTACATGGGGCTCCCCTTGGGGTGCACCCGGAGGCTCCAACTGGTACAGAATGCGGCCGCGCGGGGAATTATGGGAGCATCGGGGCGCTCCCACGTTACACCTCTCCTGCGCGAGCTGCATTGGTTGCCGGTGGAGTTCCGGGTGCGTTTCAAGGTGTTGGTAATGACCTTTAAAGCGCTCCATGGCTTAGGACCCGGGTACTTACGGGACCACCTTCTGCCGCCAATTGCCTCCCACCGGCCGGTTCGCTCCCACAGAGTGGGCCTCCTCAGGGTGCCGTCAGCCAGACAATGCCGGCTGGCGACCCCCAGGGGGAGAGCCTTCTCTGTGGCAGCCCCCACCCTCTGGAATGATCTTCCTCCAGAATTGAGAATTATCTCCGACCTCCGGACATTTCGTCGGGCCCTGAAGATGCATCTTTTTCAACTTGCCGGTTTAGCCTGATCCCTGCCGCATTTTTAGAATTTTTAAAATTTTAAAATTTTTAATGTTTGTAGCGTCGTCGCATTTTAATATTTATTTGGTTTTAATTTTCAGCCTAATGTATATGTGTTTTAAGTTTTAACTTTTATGTATTGAATTTTTATTTTGGCTGTTCACCGCCCTGAGTCCGTAGGGAGAAGGGCGGTATACAAATCTAATAAATAAATAAATAAATAAGTGTGTGTGTGTGTGTGTGTGTGTGTGTGTGTGTTTGGTGTTTGGTGTTTGTCATATTGTGTCATAATAAAAATAAAGAAAAAAAGAAAAAGAAAGAAAGAGGGAGGGGAAGGAAGGAAGGAAAGAAGGGAAAGAGAAAGGAGAAAGGGGGGGAAAATATAAAGGAAGGAGGGAGAGGAGAAAAGGAAAGAAAGAGAGAGAAGAAAGAAAGAAGAAAGAAAGAAAGAAAGAAAGAAAGAAAGAAAGAAAGAAAGAAAGAAAGAAAGAAAGAAAGAAAGAAAGAAAGAGGGAGGGAGGAGGATGCAGACCTAATCAGTGGAAACCAGTGTGGCAACAAAACTATTAGGTACAAAAAGCCATTCATTTATCTAATTGTTTGTTTATTTGCTTGCTTGTTCATTTATCAAATTTACTTGCCACCAGTCTCGCCATTCCAGGAGGCCCCGAACATTAAACAGGAAGGGAGAATACCTGCCTGTTGCCTGGCATATGATTAAAGCTTTTAATTCCAGCCCCATCAGGGATAAAATTCCGCATTCCAAAAATCGTCTCCAAGGTTCAGCCATTAAGCATTTCCACAATATCTACCCATGGAAGCCAGTTAGGCTGTTGAGACCTGAGATTAATCCCTAAGCAGTTTTCTCCTGGCTTGGAAAAGGCTCTATCAGTGCCTAGTTACACATCAGATTGATTGGGAAGTTTTATTGTTTTTATAAGCCTCAGCTTGGTCTGTTACCAAGTCACATTAACAATCTGTTAATCAGTTTCATTATTCCCAAAGCAGGCGCAAGAGGTGTGTACAACATGGAAACCTTCCTTGGAGGAATAAAGGAGAATGGGAGTTTATTGTGTTGATCTGTTTCTCTGGTATTCCAATATCTGAGGGGCTGTCACACACAGGATGGGGTCAATTCTATTCTCCAAAGCAGCTGAAGGTCAGACAAGAAATAATGGATGGAAGCTGATCAGAAAGAAAAAGGAAGGAAGGAAGGAAGGAAGGAAGGAAGGAAGGAAGGAAGGAAGGAAGGAAGGAAGGAAGGAAGGAAGGAAGGATTAATTCAAGGCTTGAATAATTTTCAGCAGTATTCATGCTTCTAGCAGCTGAGAAAGGTTTCTGCATCTCTTGAGCTGATCGTCTCATAAATCATTTAATTGCTATAAAAGTACTGGAGAAAATGTGATTGCCATGCCAGCAACTGTTCCTTATGCATAACACAAATAAGCACTTCATTTGGTTACACTTGCATTGTTGGCACAACCTCAGCACTGCTCAATATAGGTGGAATAAGATGATCCTTAGAAAGAAGGAAGGTTTGGGGGAGAATTTCAAGGCTTTTTGGCAGCTTTCCTGGTAGAATATATGGTTGATCTAGAATAGAATAGAATAGAATAGAATAGAATAGAATAGAATAGAATAGAATAGAATAGAATAGAATAGAATAGAATAGAATAGAATAGAACAGAACGGGGTGGGGTGGGGTGGGGTGGGGTGGGATGGGACGGGACGGGACGGGACGGGACAGGATAGGAAGAACAGAACAAAACAGATCAGAACAGAAAATATGGAATGGAATGGAATGGAATGGAATGGAATGGAACGGAACGGAACGGAACGGAACGGAACGGAACAATAATTTATTTGGCCAAGTGTGGTTAAACACACAAGGAATTTGTCTCCAGTGTAGTATACATGCAAAACAAGAGAGTAATAAGATACCAATAAGATAGGGTAGTAGAGTAGATATGAAGGATAACAACAACAACAACAACAACAACAACAACAACAACAACAACAACAACAAACTGTAGAAGAAGAAAGACAAAGTTTGAATGATTATATGAACTAAAGTACAGAAAAATTGCTGCAGGCTGTGAAAACGGAGACTATTATAAAAACAACAGAAACGAAGAATATAAGGAAAAACAGCTGGATGACAGATTAAATAGATGGAAAACCAAAGGTTTGCATGGACAGCATTTGAAAAACATTGGAAGAAAATATGATGACAACTTTACATGGGCATGGCTTAAGATGGGAACCATGAAGAAAGAAACGGAAGGTTTAATACTTGCTGCTCAAGAACAAGCACTACAAACTAAGGCCATGAAGACAAAGATTCTAAAATCCACCGACAATCCAAACTGTCAACTTTGCAACAAAAAAGTTGAAACTGTTTCACATTTAATATGTGAATGCAGCAAAATCTCACAAACTGATTACAAAACTAGACACGACCGAGTTGCTAAATTAGTCCACTGGTCATTATGTAAAAAATACAACTTTCCTGTATCCAAAAAGTCATGGGAACTTAAAGTGGAAAAAAATTATAGAAAATGAGAAGCTGAAGATCTTATGGGACTTCCGAATACAGAAGGATCATCACTTGGAACACAATACGCCAGATATCACTGTTGTTGAAAACCGAAACGTACAATTGTTGTATACATGCTGAATTATAGGAATGCTCTTCAGAAAAGGTTGAGGAGGAGACCTGTATTAGAAGTAGTCCTTGACTTATGTCCACAACTGGGATCAGAATTTCAATTGCTAAGCTTGGTTGTTGTTGAATAAGGTACCCTAATTTTATGACCTTTTGTGCCATATTTGTTAAGCAAAACATTGCAGTGCTTAAGTGACTCAAGAGATTGTTCAATGAATTAAGTGCTCCCCCCACCCATTGACTTTGCTGGTTGGAAACCAACTGGGAAGTTTGCAAATGGAAAATCACATGACCCTGCTGGTTGCCAAGAACCTGAATTATTATTATTATTATTATTATTATTATTATTATTATTATTATTATTATTATTATTATTATTATTATTATTATTTAAATGTATATACCACCCTTCTCCTAATGGACTCAGGGCGGTGTTGATCACATGACCAAGGAGATGTTGGGACGGTTCGAAGCAGGGAGATACATTGTAAAATTGCAAAATTGTGTGTGACCACTAGAGGGCAGACATGAGATAAGGAAACTCAGGTTTTGTCACCACCTAAGAGTGGTCCAGATTATTGCAGCCGTAAATACCCGTACCCGTAAATTAGAGCAAGAGAATTGAGCATCTCTAGCATCTACTTCTTAGATAATAGAATAACAGAGTTTGGAAGGGACCTTGGAAGTCTTCTAGTCCAACCATCTGCTTAGGCAGGAAACCTTATACCACTGGATAGCTCAACAGACTAAAAGCCTGTTATTAACATTCAGCTGTCTGCAATTATTGCAAGTTCGAATCCCACCAGGCTCAAGGTTGACTCAGCCTTCCATCCTTTCTAAGGTAGGTAAATTGAGGACCCACTTTGTGGGGGCAATAAACTGACTTTGTGTAAAATATACAAAAGTATGAAGGCTATTGCTTAATGCATTGTAAGCCGCCCTGAGTCTCCGGAGAAGGGCAGCATATAAATCTAATTCAAAACAAAACAAAACAAAAAACTTCAGACAAATGGTTATCCAATCTCTTCTTAAAAAACTTCCAGTGTTGGAGCATTTACAACTTCTGGAGGCAAGTTGTTCCACTGATGAATTGTTCTCACTGTCAGGGAATTTCTTCTTAGTTCTAGGTTGCTTCTCTCCTTGATTAGTTTCCATCCATTGCTTTTTGTCCTTCCTTCTGGTGCTTTGGAGAATTGTTTGACTCCCTCTTCTTTGTGGCAAACCCTGAGTTATTGGAACCCTGCTATCATGTCACTCCTAATCCTTCTTTTCGTCAAACTAGACACGTTGAGTTCGGTTGGGTTAATGTCCCATAAGCATGGATCGGCCATCAACAAACAGCCAGAAGAAGGTGAATTTTTCCTTTGTTCCAGAGAAGCTATTTTTACACTCTCTGTTCTTAATCTATGTATTAGTTCAGGGTCTGTGTGAATTACCTCGGCTCCTGTTAAAATTCAGACCAAGTTTCTCTCCATTCCTGTTGCCCTACTGCTGGGTGCTGACATTTCCATTCAAATTGGCTTCCACTGTTTTTGTATGGGTGTGAAATACCCAGTCGATAAAAGATGCTCTCATGCTGTCAAAAGGGCCTCCATTAATCCCAACGGAAACCAAACCGTGAAAGCATTCCTGTGTGATGAATGGGACAATCAACGTGCAAGAGATGCTGTGGATCCATTAGGATTCACGGAGGGGGAGGGGCATCGATTCCTTTCTTTCGGGTCCTACAAACAAAGTTGACCCTTCTTCTGGTCTATCACCCCAGCTCACCCCTTTCCAGATGGACTTCCATGCTCAGAACCTTCAGAATTACAGAATAACAAAAGTTGGAGGGGATCTTGGTGGTCTTCTAGCAGGGAGAACCCCATACCATTTCAGACAAATGGCCATCCAGTCTCTTCTTTAAAAACCTCCAGTGTTGGAGTACCCACAACTTCTGGAGTCAAGCTGTTCCACTGGCTAATTGTTTCAACTGATAGGAAATTTCTCTTTGGTTCTAAGTTGCTTCTTTCTTTGATTAGTTTCCATCCATTGTTTCTTTTCTTGTCTTCTGGTGCCTTAGAAAATAGGTTGATTCAGTGGTGGGATTCAGCTGGTTCGCACCCCTTCAGGAGAACCGGTAGTTAACTTTCTGAGCAGTTTGGCAAATGGGTTGTTGGAAGAAATCATTAGGGCAGAGAACCGATTGTTAAATTACTTGAATCCTACCACTGGGTTGATTCCCTTTTCTTTGTTGTTGTTAGTTGCAAAGACGTGTCTTACCTATCATGACACCATGGGTAACTTTCCTCCAGACCTTCCTATCCTCTACCCTCCTTTGGAGTCCATTTATGCTCACGCTGACTGCTTCAGTGACTCCATCCAGCCACCTCGTTCTCTGTTGTCCCCTTCTTCTTTTGCCCTCCATCATTCCCAGCATTAGGCTCTTCTCCAGGGAGTCCTTCCTTCTCATTAGGTGGTCAAAGTATCTGAGTTTCATTTTCAGGATCCGGCATTCTAAAGAGTAGTCAGGGTTGATCTCCTCTAGGACTGACAGGTTTGATGGCCTTGCAGTCCAAGGGACTCGCAGGAGTCTTCTCCCTCTTCTTTGTAGCAGCCCCTCAAATATTGGAAGACTGCTATCATGTCCCCACTAGTCCCTCTTTTCATTAAACTAGACATACCAGTTCCTGCAATGGTTCTTCATATGTTTTAGCCTCCAGCCCCTCAATCATCTTTGTTGCTCTTCTCTGAACTCTTTCTAAAGTCTGAATATCGTTTTTATAGTATGGCGACCAATTCATCTTTGCTTTCCTTTCTCCCAGTATGTCCTTTCCATCACTGGAGCCAGGCAGTGGCACTTCAGTTCATGCAGAGGCCAGGAAGAAGGATGTTGGCAAAGGCACAAGTGTCATTTGCATTGTAAATGATGCCATACACAAAACAAGAGACTTGGAACAGACACTTCAGAAAAGCTATTGCTGTGGCTGTTTTTTTTCTCCTGCAGATTTGATCATCTCAACCTGCATTTGATACGTGCTGAGCTTTGGGTTCATGACCAAAAGAAGGGACAAAATGATGTCTTTGCTCCAAGAGAATGGAGAAAATAAGTAGGCAGCAGTGCTGCATTGGGGGATTGGTGATAGGCTTCTGTGTCCCATCACAATACAGAATAACATTACGGGACCGCCTTCTGCCACCAATTGCCTCCCACCGGCCGGTTCGCTCCCACAGAGAGGGCCTCCTCAGGGTGCCGTCAGCCAGACAATGCCGGCTGGTGACCCCCAGGGGGGAGAGCGTTCTCTGTGGTAGCCCCCACCCTCTGGAACGATCTTCCTCCAGAACTGAGAACAATTGCTGACCCCCGGACTTTTCGTCGGGCTCTGAAGACTTATCTCTTCCAACTTGCCGGACTTGCCTGATCCCTTCTACTTTTTAAATTTTTTAGAGTTTTATTCTGTTTTATATTCTCAGCCTAATTTATATTGGTTTTTAGTACGATTTTAACTTTTTTGTATTGGTTTTTAAATTGGCTGTTCACCGCCCTGAGTCCATCAGGAGAAGGGCGGTATATAAATCTAATAAATAAATAAATAAACAAACAAACAAACAAACAAACAAACAAACAAACAA
Source organism: Masticophis lateralis (assembly GCA_030761175.1). NCBI lineage: Eukaryota > Metazoa > Chordata > Lepidosauria > Squamata > Colubridae > Masticophis > Masticophis lateralis. The sequence continues at coordinate 278,410,289 of JAUDYJ010000002.1, read as the reverse complement.
ACATAGTCGGAAGGTATGTTGAAGATGTTCTTGTCCAACTTCCTATCCAAGGCAGGAGTCCTGCAAATAAAGTTAACTCTTCTTCTGTCACCCCAGCTCACCTCTTTCCAGCTGAACTTCCATGCTCAAAAATATCATAACAGAAAAGCAGAGTTGCAAGGGATCTTAGAGTTCTTTTAGTCCTGTGATGGCAAACCTATGGCACGCGTGACAGAGGTGGCACGCAGAGCCCTCTCTGTGGGCATGCGAGCCGTCGCCCCAGCTCAGCCAGCTGGTTGTCAGGATCGCCTCTCCTTCCAACCTAAGAAAGTATGAACTCTTGAAACGTAGTTGTTCAAAAGGATTCTTTTATTAAGCAGAAGTGAAAGCCATCCAGCTACCAGTCTGAATACCCTTAGGCAAAGCAGTAGGATTAAAGTGGTAGAGACCCCTCCCTTTAAGTCAGAATGCAGGTTTTAACCAAAACACATGTGTGAAGATGTTTTCTTTACCATTTCCTTTGAGAACCCGAATAAACATGCATTCCCACCACTATCCTTTAAAGTAAGACAACCCACACAACTATCATATAAATTCCTGGCGCCAGGATATAGGTTGTAAAATATCTGATGACACAGGTCGTGCTAGTAAATCGAATCCAAGTCTCCCCCTTCTCCACTTGAATGGCAGTATCGCATTTTTTGGGATCTGACATCCGACATGCACCTGCACGCTGGCCAGTTGGTTGTCGGGTTTCCAGCACTCTGGTATTCACACATACCTTCCAGTTTGTACACTCTGTGCCTAAAAGGTTCTCCATCTCTGTTCTAGACTAATCCCCGGCTCAAGCAGGAGACCTTATACCATTTCAGACAAATGACTGTCAAGTTTCTTCTTGAAAACTTCCAGTGATGGAGCACCCATAAAGTCTGGAGGCAACCCAATCCATAATTTTTCTTATTGTCAGGAAATTTCCCCTCAATTCTAGGTTGCCTCTCTCCTTGATAACCTTCCACTGCTTACTTCTTATCTTGCCCTAAGATGCTTTGGAGAGTAGATTGACCCGTCTACTTTGAGGCAGCCACTCAAATATTGGAAGACTCCTATCACATCATATAACATAATCATTTGAAAGACCCTTCAAGAATGTTTTGAGAGAGGCCCACACATAAGAGGTAGATTGAGTAGATAAAAACAGATGAGTTATTGTTTGGACAGGATAAATTTTAATGAGATATCTTAAGAAGAATACATTGTAGTATTTGCTAGGTTCAGAAGTTAACATGGAGGAATGATGGTTTTGAGGGCAGACCAACCTATTCCAACATCAGGGTATCAATGTAATGATATTCTAGGTCAAGGATGAGTAATTTGAGGCCCTCAGCCTAACTTTGAAAGTTGTTTGCAAGCAATTGATTCTGACCATTGTCAAAACCGATCAGTGTCCACGCTGGAAATCTGTTGTGGAAGGAGGGAAGCAAACGCCTCGGAACACAAGAGAAAAAAAAAATATTGATATGAGAATGAAATTTGGAGTTTCTCTCTGACCCCATTTTACCCCTCCCCAAATTATTCTTGTCAGTGAATTTAATTCCAAACCTTCACTGCTTCCCATCCAGCTTTCAATGAGACCTTTGTGATTGGATTGACAGGGACAGGAGGTGAGGCTGAGGGTCATATAGAAATGGAGAAGGCATTGCTGCAGGCAGGAATGTCGATCTAGTCAGTGTTTCTCAACTTTGGCAACTTGAAGATGAGTGGACTTCAACTCCCAGAATTCCCCAGCCAGCTGGCTGGGGAATTCTGGGAGTTGAAGTCCATTCATCTTCAAGTTGCCAAGGTTGAGAAACACTGATCAAGTCTGTACTGAGACAGAATCAGGTAAATTTTCCCTGTTGAATATTCTTGGATAAAAAGTCAAGGAGCAACTTGACTTGGCTGATGGAAAAATTATACCATTTTTCCATCAGCCATTCTCATGACATGATCCAGCCAATATAGAGATCGCTGTTTCAATAGTGTATACATGCTAGAAATTCCAGCACGTTCCAAGGCTGCGCTATTTGGAACTTTGTCCTGCCAGGTGATGCCAAGAATCCATCGGAGACAGCGCGTATAAAAGGTGTTCAACTTTGTCTCCTGCCATGAGTAGAGGGTCCAAGACTCACTGCAGTATAAGAGTGTGCTCAGGACGCTGGCTCTATAGACCTGGATCTTTGTATGTTCCGTCAGCTTCTTATTAAGCCATACTCTCTTTGTAAGTCTGGAAAATGTGGTGGCCGCTTTACCAATATGTTTATTCAGCTCAGTATCTAAAGAGAGAGTGTCAGAGATAGTTGAGCCGAGGTACACAAAGTCATGGATGACCTCCAGTAGAGATTGTAATACAGGGAGGTGAATCCAGATCCTGACCTCTCAGGACATGGGTTCACCTCCCTGTATCCTAAGCCTCTCAGAGTTATTGATTTGACTATAGAAATTGAATGAATGAATGAATGAATGAATGAATGAATGAATGAATGAATGAGGGAAGGGAGACAGGGAGGGAGGGAGGGAGGGAGGGAGGGGGGAGGGAGGGAGGGAGGGAGGGAGGGAAGGAAGGAAGGAAGGAAGGAAGGAAGGAAGGAAGGAAGGAAGGAAGGAAGGAAGGAAGGAAAAATGGAAGAATGGGAGAGAAAAATGTGGGTGAACAAGGAAGGAAGGAAGGAAGGAAGGAAGGAAGGAAGGAAGGAAGGAAGGAGAAATGGAAGAATGGGAGAGAAAAAATATGGGTGAATGTGGAAGGAAGGAAGGAAGGAAGGAAGGAAGGAAGGAAGGAAGGAAGGAAGGAAGGAAGGAAGGAAGGAGAAATATGGAAGAATGGGAGAGGAAAAATGTGGGTGAACGTGGAAGGAAGGAAGAAAGGAAGGAAGGAAGGAAGGAAGGAAAGAAGGAGGGAAGGGAGGGAGGGAGGGAGGGAAGGAGGGAGGGGTGATGAGGTTTACTGGTGTGAGACCAAGGCTACTCTATTTTTGTCAAAGTTAAGGCTGCATCTCAGAGATAATACCAACATTGATAGATTAAAAAAAAATCAACATTGCAAGCTAATAAAATACCAACATTGCAAGAGAAGAAATGGGTTGATGTGTGTAGACACTCGCACACACATATCCTTGAACGATGACAACTACCCTTCCAGAGCACATTCCCTGATAAAATATTAGTTCTAGTTTCCTCGTCTTCCTTTTCCAAGTTAACACGTAAGGGAGATAAAAAAAAGAGAGAGATATAACCTCTTATACTTAAGCCTTTGATAGAAACTGCAGGGGAGACAGAGAGAAAACAAATATTCCTCTAATGACAAGCTCCCTGATAGTGTGAGTCCAGCTCATTTATTTTCCAATATAACAAGGATAAAAGAGAATCTTACCTTGCGGATGGAGCTGCTGACCCAACGGAGTTTTGACCAGGGGGAGAAAAAAAGACTTAAATGTAAGGCAGGCAGAGATTCTCCACACCTTCAATAGATCCTTAGAAAACCTTTCAAAACTGCTTGAAACTAAAACCAACACATTAACCACTGCCCATACAGTTATCAAAATATCACAATCTCAGCATGCCAGCCGTGTCAAGGAAATTGTTTCCCAAGAAAAGAAAATAGGAAATATTTGGGTGCAAGTGATGGTGGGAGATTCTCTTCTACCCAACACCCAAAAGAAGCTCCTTAGAATCCCAATCAACCAGACGGCCAATCATAGATGGCACTGACCTTCAGCCAACCCATGCAAGCCCTTCCCCCCCAATGACCCTCACTTGATATAACCTTTCCATCACAAGACCCATCACGAGGCTCTCACTGGTGACTCACCCCTGACCCATCACAAGACCAGAGGTAAAATCCAGCAGGTTCTGACAAGTTCTGGAGAACCGATAGAGGAAATTTTGAGTAGTTCAGAGAACTGGCAAATACCACCTCTGGCTGGCCCCAGAGTGGGGTGAGAATGGAGATTTTGCAATATCCTTCCCCCAGGAATGGGGAGGGAATGGAGAAGGAATGGAGATTTTGCAGGATTCTTCCCCTGCCATGCTCACCAAGCCACACCACGCCCACCGAGGATTTCACCACTGCACAAGACCCAATTCAAGACCTCACTTGACACACCCACACCTGCCAGAGGTGGGATTCAGCTGGTTCGGACCGGTTCAGGCAAACCGGTAGCTCCAATGATCAGTTGGGCCTGTCTGCCCGCCCCTGTGCTATACCGACCTATATTTCCTTTGTTTGAAGCCCAGCTGATAGGCGCGGCAGAGCAGATTGCCATACCTCAGCTGTTTTACTCACTGGGGCTGCAGTAGAAGGTAAGTTTTCAAATACACAGCGCACACAAACTGGTTGTTACACAGGTTGAATCCCACCACTGCGCAAGACCCATCACAAGACCCTGACCTGATGAGACCCTGACCTGATGTGACCTCACCATCATTACACCTACTAACCACACATTTGTACCTTATGACTATCATTAAGTGTTGTACCTTATGATTCTTTATGAATGTATTTTTTTTATTTTATGTACACTGAGAGCGTATGCACCAAGATAAATTCCTTGTGTGTCCAATCACACCTGGCCAATAAATAAAGAATTCTATTCTATTCTATTCTATTCTATTCTATTCTATTCTATTCTATTCTATTCTATTCTATTCTATTCCATTCCATATTTTCCATTCCATTCCATTCCATATTTTCCATTCCATTCCATTCCATTCCATTCCATATTTTCCATTCCATTCCATATTTTCCATTCCATTCCATATTTTCTATTCTATTCTATTCTATTCTATTCTATTCTATTCTATTCTATTCTATTCTATTCTATTCTATTCTATTCTATTCTATTCCACTGAAGATGTTACCTAGCCTGGTAATGAAATGTTTGGAAACCAACCCACAAGCTCAGAGAATGAGCCTTCACTCTCAAGCTTCTTAGAACATAGAATAATAGAGACCTTGGGGGTCTTCTACTCCAACCCCTTGCTTTTTCTCAGCATGGTTTCCAGGCTAGGCAACTTTAGCAGGGGGGAAAAGGGTGAGGATGCCCAGTCTGAACTTCAAAATTAGCCTGTTTCCAAGATGATTTGCCTTGATGCATGTAGAAGAGTGTTATGGATGAGGGGTTTCTGGGTTCAAGTGGACCATGGCCCGATATGCACACAAATGCACTGGCACGAAATTGACTGAGTAGTCTTGAGAAACTATTTAATAAAAAACACATAAAAACAAAACCTACAAGGAGGCATCAACAGCCTATAAGATTCTCCTCTTAGCAAAGTCCATCAGCTCTAGTCTTCTTCTTCCCAAACGTGGGAGGCTCTCTGTGTTCTTTGTCAGTCTTCTCAGGAGCAAGGCAGTGACTCAGCTCATTGTAGTGACTTCAACTCTGGAGGTCTAGGTGAGAGTCTCTGGCAGTCTCTCTGGTCTCAGAGTCTCTGGAGAGAGAGCTTGGCTTCAGCTGCTCTGCTCTCTCTCTGGCTAGGCTCTGTTCCTGCAGCTACTTATATACTCATCCCTGACAGTTGGAAAGTGCGGGAAACTCATAGCCAGGAAGGTGTGCTCTGATTGGTTCATTCAAACAGTTCAACCAATCAATCAATTAATTGCAGCAAACATGCTGAAAGGTTTTCCCTCTCACAAAGGGATTGTTGGAGAAGATTCTTGAGAGTCCCTTGGACTGCAAGGAGTTCCAATCAGTCAATCCTGAAGGAAATCAACCCTGACTGTCCCTCGGAAGGGCAGATCCTGAACCTGAAGCTCAACTACTTTGACCCCCTTAGGACAAGAGACAACTCATTGAAGAAGACTGATGTTGGGGAAGATGGAAGGCAAAAGGAGAAGGGGATGGAGAGGATGAGATGGTTAGATAGGGCCATCGATGCAATGAATGTAAATTTGGGTAAACTGTGAGAGAGTGGAGAATGGGTGGCCAGGGGTGCTATGGTCCATGGGGTTGTGAAGAGTTGGACAGGTGTTAGCAACTGAACAACAACAACTGACCTACGAGGTCCCTTCCAACTCCGTTAATCTGTTAGGGAAATCTGCACTGATCTCTGAAGTCTAACTTCAGGTGCCCTGGTGATGCAGTGATTAGAAGGCAGTATTGCAGGCCAACTCTGCCCATATGTTGGAGTTTGATCTTGACGAGACTCCAGGTTGACTCAGCCTTCCATCCTTCCAAGATCAGTAAAATGAGGACCCAGACTGTTGGGGTCAATATGGGCTGACATTGTAAAACACTCAGAGACTGGAGTTTATGCCTAGAGCAAGACTAGAACTCACCACCTCCTGGTGATTGGCTCAAAATCACCCATGTGGTTTCGTGCCTAAGGCAGGACTAGAACTCGCCGTCTCCTGGTGATTGGCTCAAAATCACTCAACTGACTTTCGCATGCCTAAAGTGGAACTAGAGCTCACTGTCTCCCAGTTTCTAACCTGGTGCCACGAACAATTATTTTCCCCAAAGTGACAAAAACTTTGATTGACTCCAACTTCATTCTAGTGACATTTCCTATGAAACTTCCATCCTTAAATTCATGATAACAAAAGGGAAAAATCTCAACAGCAAAGCAAAATATTTGATAAGCCCAATGCATTTTGCGGTGTCCCTTTGTTAGAAACTAATTAGATAACAGAGCTCTCCATCGTATAAGAGACCTTCAATAAAGATTGTCGTGAAATCTATTGTTCGCCTCCTCAAACTTTCCGCTTTCTTTCTCCTCTCTTCTCCTGCATCTTCCAAATGTCAGCGGCTTTATACTGCTGGATATCCAACATTAAAAACCACACACACACACACACACACACACACACACACACACACACACACATGGCAAGCTACTATCGAGTATGAAATGCCACTGTGCACCGACATTCTTATGCAGACAAAAATAACCGGCATGAAGTTTACTCATCAGCTTATCCAATATTGCCAAATATCAAAAGTCAGAGGATGTCAAATGCAGAATAACTGCTCGGTGATTATTTGACAAGTGTTCAAAGAATAGCAAGACAATATTTATCAAAATTCAGCCAGGAAAGTTTTGAAAAGACTTTTCTTCAGCAAACCTGTTTCTCTTCACTGCAGTCCGTGAGGGCCTCAAAGCGGTGATGTTTTAATGCAGAGATGGGGTTTCACGTAATTTTACCACCAGTTTGCCATGCGCTGAAAATGGGAGGACGCACTTTGCTCGCTCACACGGCTTCCATGCATGCACACCAGAGGTGGGTTTCAGAAGGTTCTGACCAGTTCTGGAGAACCGATAGTGGAAATTCTGACTGGCCCCACCTCCATCTATTCTCTGCCTCCCAAGTCCCAGTTTAAAGGAAGGAAATGGAGATTTTGCAGTAACCTTCCCCTGGAGTGGGGTGGGAATGGAGATTTTACAGTATCCTCCCCCTGCCACACCCATGAAGCCATGCCACGCCCACCAAGCCACACCCACAGAACCGGTAGTAAAAATTTTTGAAGCCCACCACTGATGTACACAGCTTAGAAAACGTGATTAAATAGGACGGCATAGCACCGGAGAGGGTGGGTGGATGGTCACCACTACCGGTTTACCCAAACCAGTTCAAACTGGCTGAATACCACCACTGGTTTTATGGAATTTTTTTTGGAGTTCTTTGGGGCTGCTTTCATTGGTCCAACTTAACACAAACCAATGGATCAACCTGATGGGTTCTCCAGACCATTCTTCTTGAAAATATCCAGATGGATTCTTCAGACTGCAGTTTAAGGGGAAGAATTATATTGGTCTCCAATTAGAACACAGAACATGGAGTAATAGTGTTGGAAGGGACCTAGGAGGTCTTCTAATCCAGCCCCAAGGTCAAGCAGGACAATCTGTCAAAAATATCTAGTAATGAAAGAAGAATCAATGTATTTCAAGACATGGGGAAGATGTTACATATGGTTAGAAAAGAAATATGAAGATAAGAGGATAGATAAATGATTTGGATAGCAGAAAGTTAAACAAGGGAGAGGATAAAAAAGAAATAGAAACCAAGACAACAGCAGAGTAAATGGAAAAGGGGGATGGGCGGGGGGAAAAGAAAGAAGATAATAAGAATAAGTGTACAATTATGATGATAAATACTGATAGAATAAATCTGAAAAGAAATTGAAAAAAGTATATACTATTAGAATACAGGAGTTGCTTGGAAACCAAACAAGGAGAATAGCAAAGAAGATAGAAAGGAGAGAGGAGTAGAGGGTAGGAAGAGAAGAGGGAGGGAGAGGAATGGAAGAAAGGGAAAAGGAGAGGAAGGAAGGGTAGGGGACAGGAATAGGAGAGAAGGTGAGTAGTGGGAAAAGAAGAGGGGGAAAGGAAGAGGAAGTAGGATGAGGTAGGAGAGGAGGAAGTAGAAAGTAGGAGAGAAGAGAAGGGAGCAAAGGGAAAGAGGAGAAGAAGAAGGTTTGTTGTGAAATGAGGGAAGAAAAGGTAGAAGAGCAATTCCGAATGTAATTAAAATGCCTTATTTTAATGCTCTCTTTAAGGAAAACATATATATCTATGGTTAATTATGTATAAGAAAATGTACATTTTATATTATATGTATAAGAAATAAAACTGAAAAACTTTTCAAAAAGAAAAAAAGAAAAAAAGAAAAGAAAATATCCACCCACAACTTCTGGAATTTGTGATTTTCACTATCAGGAAAGTTCTCCTTAATTCTAGATTGGATCCCTCTTAAATTATCTTCCACACGTTATCTCTTCTCCTGCCTTGGGTGCTTTGGAGAATAAATCAATCCCCTCTTCTCCGTCTCATGGAATATCTTCAAAATAGACCAATCAAAAGTCTACCTAGATGAGGAACCAACCAGGAACCAGCTTTCTTGTGACATGGACCAATCAGAGATTAGTTTGCCAAGTACATACCGGAGCCCAATCTGTCCCTCGTCAGTTGCTTGTGAGATACCAAAAAATACACTACAACACAACTCACTCTGTCTCCCAAGATGCCAGTCATAGCAGCTGGCAAAACATCAGAGCACTAAACCACGGTCATTCATTCTGAAAACTCACCATTGTTTGATTGTCATGCTGTTCAAGGGGAGATTGGGGCTCCCCTTGAAGAGCACTTGGAGGCTCCAACTGGTCCAGAATGCGGCCGTGCAGGCGATTATGGGAGCAACTTGGCGCACCCATGTAACACCCTTCCTGCATGAGCTGTACTGGCTTCCGGTGGTCTTCTGGGTGCGATTCAAAGTAGTGGTGACCATCTTCAAAACACTCCATGGCTTAGGACCCAAGTACTTATGAGACCGTCCTCTGCTGCCAATAGCCTCCCACTGGTCAATTCGCTCCCACAGAGAGGGGCTCCTCATGGTGCTGTCAGTCAAACAGTGTTGACTGGCGGCCCCCAGGGGGAGAGCCTTCTCTGTGGGGGCACCTGCCCTCTGAAACAAATTGCCCCCGGAGATACGGATGAACCCTGACCTACGCACCTTTCACCGTGCCCTCAAGACGCTATTGTTCCAACAAGCTAGGCTGGCCTAAACATGATTTTTAATTGGGGTTTATTTTTTAATGATTAGGCCCAAATTGTTTAATATGTTTTTAAAATTGCTTTTAAATTTTGTATTGGATTTCTTTTATTGTTGGCTGTGCACCACCCTGAGTCCTTCGGGAGAAGGGCGGCACAGAAATTAAATAAATAAATAAATAAATAAATAAATAAATAAATAAATAAATAAATAAATAAATAAATAAATAAATAAATAAATAAATAAATAAATAAATAAATAAATAAATAAATAAATAGTAAGTAAGTAAGTAAGTAAGTAAGTTTGATTTAAGAATAGAATCTCTGAGATGGAAACGGATATTCAGAAGCTTGGTTATCTATTCTGAGGAAAGATGAGTCGGATACTGGTAGTCTCTGTTGACTTGGAGCTAACAGCATTTGGAAGGACAACATTCTCCAGGAGAAAAATCTGCATGCACGATGAACTGCTGCTTTCAAATTAGGAGTTAATTGGGGTGGAGAAGAATCAGATGTTCTGAAATTACTTGAAATAAAATTCCAAGTGGAAGCAGGACTGGAGAAACACAGGTTGCATTTTAAAATACATCTCAGTTGGAAGGTGGTTTCTGTTGTGTTTATGGCACCACGATCTATGGGTTGGCACCTGCTCTTCTTGGATCCTTGGAGGGAATCTCCTGGATTTTGACCTCTAGCGGTTGACTTCCATGTGTACCCAGGGCTATATTCTGATGGCAGATTTTGGAAGATGGGGACAAGGTTAATGATATTGAAAAGTTGCAGATATAATCCAGAATAGTCCAGAAGGAGATTGCTAGAAGCTACTTAGAATCTATCTATCTATCTATCTATCTATCTATCTATCTATCTATCTATCTATCTATCTATCTATCTATCTATCTATCATCTATCTATCTCTGCCTGCCTGTCTCTCGCTCGCTCTCTCGCTCTCTCTCACACACACATCTCTCTGTCTATGTATCCATCTATCCATCTATCCATCTATATCTATTTACTATCATCTCGCTCTCGCTCTCTCACACACACACACACACACACACATCTCTCTCTCATCCATCCATCTATCCATCCATCCATCCATCCATCCATCCATCCATCCATCCATCCTCCATCCTCCATCCTCCATCCTTCATCCTCCATCCTCCATCATCTATCCTCCATCTATATCTGTTTACTATCATCTCTCTCTCTCACACACACACATCTCTCTATCTCTCTATCCATCTATCCATCTATCCATCCATCATCCATCTATTATCCATCTATCATCCATCCATCCATCCATCCATCCATCCATCCATCCATCCATCCATCCATCTATCATCTATATCTATTTACTATCATCTCTTTCTCTCCCTCCCTTCCTCTCCCTCCCTCCCTCCCTCCTCCCCCCTCTCTCTGTTTCATCTATCATTTATCAATTTCTATCATATAGAAGAATCTTCTAGAAGCTTCTCCTAAGAAAGCTAGCTGCAACCGAAGAGCAGTTTGCAACTTTCCCATGTAAGAATATTCTGCTTCTGGATTAGCTCTGCCCATCCAGATTGATTGCTAGTCTCTTTGGGACAGGAAAAGATATAATAAGTTCTACCTAACCTTTGCTTGAAAAATGAAGAGTTGCTGTACATTTGGTCATTCATTGGCCCTGACTTGGGTTGCTCCTTGACTCTTTATCCAAGAATGTTCAACAGTGAAAACTTACCAAATTCTGTCTCAGTACAGACTAGATCAACATTCCTGCCCGCAGCAATGTCTTCTCCATTTGTATGTGACCCTCAGCCTCACCTCCTGTCCCTGTCAATCCAATCACAAAGGTCTCATTGAAAGCTGGGTGAGAAGCAGTGAGGGTTTGGAATTAAATTCACTGACAAGAATAGTTTGGGGAGTGGTAGAATGGGGTCAGAAAGAAACTCCAAATTTCATTCTTATATAGATATTTGTTCTCTTGTGTTCTAGGGGTTACTCATCTCCCTTTGTTCTTACATAATAGATTGCCAGAGAGGATACTGATCAGTCTATCATCTACCTCTCCTAACCAGAAGGGCTAACACCAAGGCTGCATCAGCATACCTTACCCTGGTTTTATTCCTTCTTCAAACACTTCTTGCTTTCTGAGTCTGGTCTTCAAACCTTCAGCATTGTCCTTTGGGACTTTATCTACTGCTCCTCCCCCCCCTCCACCTTCTTTGTCATCTCCTTTTTATTCTTATTATTCCACTGGTCTCGTAAGGGAACAGTTTACAGATGGCCGAATACGGGAGAAGAATAGACAAAGTTGTGGTCATACATATTTAAAAGTGGAAATGTGGAGATAACAATGCATATTTATCTTTGGAAAGCTTTGTTGTATTTCCTAGCATTCTCCTTGACACCTTATCTATCATAGCGTCTCTACTGCATATTCTAACATTGTGCTTCTTTTAATCTCTGGATGTCAACAAAAGCAGACAGACCTCCCTCCCCCCTCCATCTTCTCTTCCACATGACAAAAGCCCCTCCTGATGAAAGGAGAAACCGACTTTAGATTCATCTGGTCCCTCACAACTCTCTAAATGTAATTTAAAAAGGTTCTCGATTTTAGCAAATGCCCAAGGTATATAGATTTCTCTTTCACCCCCCCCACCTTCTCTTCTTCGAATTCCCATAAGCGAGATCTGAAAGGGTGCGTACATTGAAATCTGAGATGCTGATTTTTTTTTCCTTCTCTTTAATATTTTGATTCAAAGGGGGGAAAAAAATAAAGCAAGAATCTTCTTAGAGGTATTTCATGAGAAGAATCCTCCACACCTCTACTCCCAATAGAATCCCTTATGCCACAAGGATTGAAATTCTAAGCTTGGACAATCTGGAACCGTACCACCTGTGGTCCGAACTAAGCATAGTACACAAAATTGTCTGCTACAACACCTTGCCTGTCAACAACTTCTTCAGCTTCAACCACAATAGTATACGGGAAAACAATCGATACAAACTCAAGGTAAACCACTCCAAACTCGATTGCAGAAAATATGACTTCAGCAACGGATTGGTCAATACCTGGAATGCTCTTCCAGACTCCGTTGTTACAACCTCAAACCCTCACAGCTTCAACCTCAAACTGTCTACCATGGACCTCACCCCATTCCTAAGAGGTCCGTAAAGGGGACGTGCATAAGCGCACCAGAGTGCCTACCGTCCCTGTCCTACTGTCCCCCTTTATCTGTACTTACTTCCTTTGTTTATGTTTTTGTTATGTTTACACTAATATCTGCTATCTTGTACATGTTTGACAAATAAATAAATAAATAAATAAAATAATCTTCAGAAAAGACTTATTATTATTATTATTATTATTATTATTATTATTATTATTATTTACTTTATTCATTAAACATGAAACTCAGTCAACTGAACATTCAAAGATGCATCACAAATATCATTGACTGGTGCTAACGGTTGATACGGGTTGCTGCCAGCATCCTTTGTATCAACCAAGTACCGTCTTAAGATGTACAATGTTCCGAGTAGCTCAGGTTTTTTTGTGTTTTTTTTTGTTTGTTTTTGCAGTTCCGCTGGTGTTATTGCAGGAAGCTGCAATTTGTTGATGTATCTCATTCTTGGACATGGTACCAAGTGCCCCGATGACAATGGCTATCACGGTTACATGTTTCATCTATAGCTGTGTAGTTTTGATGGCCAGGCCACGATATTTCATGATTTTTTTCTTTGACTCATCTCCTGGTACCGCATCTCCTGGTACCGCAATGTCAATAAATTGTACGTTTCGATTTTCGACAACTATGATATCTGGCGTGTTATGTTCTAAGTGATGATGATGATGATGATGATGATGATGATTTCATGACAGTATACACAGCAAATGAGATGAGCATGCTGGATTTCGTATCCAAATCACTAGTCAAACACTTCCCAAGCATTTAGGACTGCATAATGTATCGGCGGATTATGCGAGATGATGATGATGATGATGATCCCATCTCTACCTCTTAGAAGGCTGAGTTGAAGAAGCTTTCCATGTCTCGAGCTGGTTCCTATCCTTCTCTTGGAAAATACCCATTGATTGAGCCTGAGTAGCGTAGGGGGCTAATGCCTCCTACTAAAGGCAGCAATTAACACCAGCTGCCTGTAATTCTGCAAGTTCAATCCTAGCCAGGCTCAAGGTCGACTCAGCCTTCCATCCTTTCTAAGGTGGGTAAATTGAGGACCCAGTTTGTGGGGGCAATAAGCTGATTTTGTATAAATATATACAAAAGTATGAAGGCTATTGCTTCATGCATTGTAAGCCACCCTGAGTCTCCGGAGAAGGGTGGCATATAAATCAAATTTAAAAAAAAAATAAAATAAAAATAAATTGTTTTTCAACTAGCCATATTCCTAAAAAGTATAGCTTACATGCATTTTTTGCCAGGATTTATTGGCAATGTTCCTCACCAGCATCCCACCCAAACATTTTCCAGGATTCACAACAGGCCCTCATTCGCAAAAGGAGTTCATATTTTTTCACATTGCTGATCCAAACCGCTGTTGTTGTTGTTGTTGTTGTTGTTGTTGTTGTTGTTGTTGTTGTTGTTTTTCATGCATATTTTTCTGCACAGTTGCCTGAAATGGTTATGGAATTGTAAATCCGTTTTAAGCCGGGGCTTAAATCTGTTTTAAGATGGGGATGTACAGGTATGATTATCCCTCAGATGATTTTTTTTCCTCAAATGCACAACAGCAAGCACACCTTTCTCTAAGATTTGCAAATGGCTGGGGAAGGATTCTTAGTCCAGTTACTATTTTGCAGCAACTAAGATTGTTGGCTGAGCAGGTACAAAAATAGCCAGGGAAACAATTAAAGCTTGGGAAACAGGCCCCTTGTCCATCAACAAGAGTGCCAATTTACCTCAAGGATAGAACGTAGAATATAGAGAGCTGGAAGCAGGGGTGGGTTCTACTTACCTTTACTACCGGTTTGCAATAGGGCCGCACATTCACACTCACTTCGAGAACCGGCAAATACCACCTCTGGCTGGCCCCAGAGTGGGGTGGGAATGGAGACTTTGCAGTATCCTTCCCCTGCCATGCCCTGTCCTGCCATGCCCACCAAGCCACACCCACAGAACCAGTAGTAAAAAAATTTGAATTTCACCACTGGTGGAAGGGAGATGATGAGCTAGAAATAAAGAGGAATTTCCCGACAGTGACATTAATTAAGCAATGGAACAGTTTGCCTCCTAGAGTTGTGAGTGCTTCATCACTGGAGGATTTCAGGGGGAAAAAATGGACAGCCACTTATTTGGAATGGTATAAAGACTCTGCCTTGGGCAGGGTGTTGGAATAAAAGGACTGTAATGTCCCTTCTAGCGCTATGATTCTATGATTCATCCACGAAAGAGAGTTCAACTTTTGCTACTGTCTGTCTGCCACCCTCCCTCTCTCTCTTCATAAATACACACACCATCTGTCCATCCATCCATCCATCCATCCATCCATCCATACACATACACACACCATCTGTCTATCTATCCATCCATCTATCCATCCACACACACACACTGTCCATCCATCCATCTATCCATCCATCTATCCATACACATACACACACCATCTGTCCATCCATCCATCCATCCATCCATCCATCCATCCACACACACTGTCTGTCTGTCTGTCTGTCTGTCTGTCTGTCTGTCTGTCTGTCTATCTATCTATCTATCTATCTATCTATCTATCTATCTATCTATCTATTTATGATCCATCTGCCTCTCTCCTAGGAAATATTTCTTTTTAGTGTCTTCAAGAGATTTAAGCAATCTATAAGAAGCACAGAAGGCAGCAGACCACAAGAGATATTATTGTACCATAAAAAGCAGAATGTTTGCATGCCCCCCATGGCTATCTAGTGAATAAACACATAGATAAACGTTTCACAAATCTTTTGGTGAAATTCTTTTCGCTTTTGGGATTAACTTGGGGGATCCAAGTCTAATTAATTTCATGGAAACACATAAGAATTATCCCCACTCCCTATGCCTCCACAATCCTCCATTACACTAGGGTGTTGTTGTTGTTTTCAGTAAATAGTTTTGATCATCTCTATAGGATTGTTGATGTAGCTGGTAAAATTAGAGCATCTATTCACTTATTTTTTTAAAGTCTAAAACAATTGATTCTGCAGCGAATTTTTTTAAAACTGCACCATTAAGATCCTTATAGCCCTCTATTTCAAAGTCTGTCTCGAACAGGAAAAACTTCAAATAGTTTTGAAAATTTATTGAAGACTGAACCAAATGGAAATCATTTCAAAAGTGAATTTTCCTACATTTTGCTTAGAATTATGGCTTCGCGACTATTCTATTCTAGTGTTCTAGTTTCATTCAATCTTTGCCAAGTATGTTCTTGTCTTTTGCTTCTCCCACAAATACAAATGACCTA
Organism: Masticophis lateralis; assembly: GCA_030761175.1. Taxonomy (NCBI): domain Eukaryota; kingdom Metazoa; phylum Chordata; class Lepidosauria; order Squamata; family Colubridae; genus Masticophis; species Masticophis lateralis. The sequence goes on along the minus strand of JAUDYJ010000002.1, from coordinate 278,394,350 downwards.
CTTTCTGGACATAGGTACATAATAACCTATCCCTTTGTTTAAATCTTTTGTAGCAGGGGTGAAGTCTACTTACCTTCCCAACCGATTCGAAAGTGCGCGCTCCACGTATGTTTGCTCATTTCACTCGTTCGCCCACATCACATGCATGCTTGGCCCCTATGTGCATGTGCAAAGCCTTCTGAGCATTCACAGAGGGTCAAAAACAGGTTACTTCCTGTTTAAAACCAGGAGGGGCAAAGCCAGGTTACTTCCTGATTAAAACCAGGAAGTAACGACGTCTGCATAGGTGAGCGGAGCCTCGCGCTGTTGCCGCTACCAGTTCTCCGAACCGCGTGCCACCACCACTACCAGTTTGGGCTGAACCAGTCCAAACCAATAACATTTCACCCCTGCTTTGTAGGTATACGTTGCAGGTTGCAGAATGTGGGTATTAGTCTAGAGAAAAGAAGGAGTACATGATAACAATATGCCAGTATTTGAGAGGGTGCCACAAAGAAGAGGAGGTGAAATTATTCTCCAAAACACCAGAAGGCAAGCCAAGAAGTGATGGATGGAAACTCATCAAGGAGAGAAACAACCTGGGATTAAGGAGAATCTTCCTAAGAGTGAGGACAATTAACCAGCGGAACAGCTTGCCTCCAGTGGGTGCTTCATCTACTGGAGCTTTTTAAGAAGAGACTGGACAGCCAACATCTCAAATTGTATAGGGCCTCCTGCTAGAGAAGGGAGTTGGACTTGAAGACCTCTAAGATCCCTTCCACTCTATTCTGATTGATATTCAACCTAGAAATAAGGAGAAATTTTCTGACAGTGAGAACAATTAATCCATAGAACTGCTTGCCTCCAGAAGTTGTGGGTGCTCCAACACCAAAGGCTTTTAAGAAGAGATTTGCCCAGAATGGTATGGGGGTCTTCTGCTTGAGCAGGGGTTTGGCCGAGAAGACCTCTGAAGTCCCTTTCAACTCTGTTATTAATCCCTGTAATCTTTCTAGTAACCATCTACAGATGTGATGATGAACCTATGGCATTTCTTTGGTGAGCTTCTGTTTCCCTGCAAATGACAAAACAGAAGCTCACGAAAGAAAAAGATCTTACCTCTTGCTGCGCTGCTGGTGTTGGGATGCCCCTGCACACGTGTCCGTAAATGCGCATGTTTGCGCATGTCCACACATGCACACATTCGTGCATGTCCACACATATGCAAGTTCGTGCATGTCCACACATACAACATTTGCACATGTCCACACATGCACACATTCATGCCTCCACACACGTGTCATTTTGGGCATGTGCAATTTGGGCAATCAGTGCCTAAAATGTTCACCATCGCTGATCTACAGCGTCCGTTCACTCTCCCTGTTGCATTCTGAACTAAGCGTGAAGGCTGAAGTCTTCATAATTTGATCATTCTTCTCTGAAGACGGCCTTCTGTTCTCTGTTGGCAGCGTTTCTCTTCTTCTCCCAGGCTCAACTTTTTCTGCTGCGCCTTTCCTCTTCTCCTGAATCCCGTCATCGATCACCGATGCAACAAAGGGGCCTTTCTATCGAACAGATTCCACAGCCAAGAGGGAAAGCGATTGATGTCCCTCCACCAGGAAGATTTTTTGGCCAGCAGAACGCTTGGGCAATACGATGAGCCCAAAGTAGCAGCTGGTCTCATCACTTAGCAAAAAAACCCTCATTTTCTGCAAACATTTTGGGGGCGATAATGGACTCCCTTTATTGCCGTGATTAGGCAGCAAATTATTCCATTAAATTGGAGTTATATTATTATTATTTATGATTATTTACCGAGTGCCAACTCGGCTGCTCATGTGGGAAAGGAAGGCGACTCGGTGTTGAAGTGTGAGAACGCAATGTGATGCCTGTAATATATATTAAACGGCTTTACCCGCAATCTTGTACAAGGAGATGAGGATCAAGGGAATATTCGCAGAAGCGAAATCCGAAATTTAGGAAAGTACGACTTAAGATCTAATGGAGAAACAAAAATGTAAAATACAGACGTGCCAAGTAAAACTGCCTTGAGAACTGGGGATATCTTTAAAAACAGAAACCAAGTGGAAAGGAATAATAATTCTTGGCCATTTAAAGATTAAAGCCAATCGGTCTTATTTTTTAAAATTTATTTATTTACTTACTTAAGATTAACTTGGGAGGGCAAGTTTTGTATCCAGGCTTCCGGTATTCCATTATTAATCTGATAGTTTGGAATTTAATCCTTGCAACTTCATGTAGTTTGGAGATAAACGCTCTGCAAGATTTGGGCGCTATGTTTCCTTGCTGTTTATGTCTCTTAGAGGGAGATTAGGCAGAGAATTCACATGTCACAATGTCAGAATTTGAATTTTTGGAACGGAGAAGCTCGTATTTACCTCGCAGGCTGTTAGAACTCCTGTAGTATAAATTACTCTGGATTAGAATTCATTTCATTTTATTTTTGCCTACAGCATTTTCTGTGCATTCCATCCAGTAAATTCAGACTTCTTTGTTTCGTTTTCACCCATTTTTTTGCTAAAGATCCATTTCCTGGATTTTCTTGGAGGATCAAAATGTCCTGTCTGCTAACCCCCAAACCAGTGGTGGTATTCAGCCCATTCAAACCGGTTCAAGCAAACCAGTAGTGGCATTCTGGTGCTATGCCATCCTATTTAGCCACTTTTTCTAAGCCGCATGCATGCGTGCAAGCCGCGCACACAAGCAAAACTCTTGCGCACACGCTCATATTTTCAGTGCGTGGCGAACTGGTGGTAAAATTATGTGAAACCCATGTTGTGGTCCACTGCCAGCACCTGCAAAGCTGGCAGTGGAGTCAGACAGCAAGGAGGCTGGGAAGGACCATGGGCCAGTCCTGGAGGCTGGGGAAGGCCCAGATGAGGACTCTGTGTCCAAGGCAGAGATGTGGCCAGGGCCATCTGGGAGCGATGTATGGACTCTAGAGCCCCCAGAGTCGGACAGCAGAGAGGCAGAGGAACAGGAGGAGCTATTCCTAGTGCACACATGCACAGAGCTGCCAGAAGGCAAGAGCAGCTAAAGCAGAAGGGATGACTCGAAAGTAAGGCCAAGAGATGATTGGCCCCTCCCATAAGGCTTAAAAGACAAACAAAGACACTTGGCCTTTTTGCAGGAAAGCAATGTTGCTAACTCTGTTTCCAGTCAGCATCTCTTGTTTGTATCTGAACTTCGTGGGGCTTTGCCAAGTAAGGCCTTTAGCAGGGTGTCAAAGAAGGTAAAGGTTGGTGATTATCCTGAAGGATTTCTTCCGAAGGACTTGTTTTGCAATTAATTGGGACTCAGCTGGGAATTTATTTATTTATTTATTTATTTATTTAGATTTATATACCGCCCTTCTCCTTACGGACTCAGGGCGGTGCACAGCCGATTAAAAACAAGCACACAAAAGTTAAAATTTCATAAAAGAACAATATAGATGGCCGTAGATTAAAACTAAATTCATTTAAAATAATAAGAACTCTAAAATGATAAAATATTTACAGGAATCAGGCTAAGCCGGCAAGCTGAAAAAGATGGGTTTTTAAAGCCCGCCGGAAGGTCGGGAGGTCAGAGATTGTTCTTAACTCTGGAGGCAGATCATTCCAGAGGGTGGGTGCTGCCACAGAGAAGGCTCTCCCCCTGGGGGTCGCCAGCCGGCATTGTCTGACTGACGGTACCCTGAGGAGGCCCTCTCTGTGGGAGCGAACCGGCCGGTGGGAGGCAATTGGTGGCAGAAGGCAGTCCCGTAAGTACCCTGGCCCTAAGCCATGGAGCGCTTTAAAGGTGATTACCAACACCTTGAAACGCACCCGAAAGTCCACCGGCAACCAATGCAGCTCGCGCAGGAGAGGTGTCACGTGGGAGCGTCCCGTCGCTCCCATAATCCCCCGCGCGGCTGCATTCTGTACCAGTTGGAGCCTCCGGGTGCACCTCAAGGGGAGCCCCATGTAGAGAGCATTGCAGTAGTCCAGACGGGAAGTGACAAGAGCATGAGTGACCATGCGTAGGGAGTCCCGATCTAGAAAGGGTCGCAACTGGCGTATCAGGCGGACCTGATAAAAAGCCCCCCTGGCCACGGCTGTCGTATGATCCTCTAAAGACAGCCGTGAGTCCAGGAGGACGCCCAAGTTGCGAACCCTTTCCGTGGGGGCCAATGATTCGCCCCCAATAACCAGCGATGGTGTCAGCTGGCTATATCGGGACGCTGGCAGCCACAGCCACTCGGTCTTGGAGGGGTTGAGTCGAAGCCTGTTTCTCCCCATCCAGACCCGCACAGCTTCAAGGCACTGGGACATCACTTCCACGGCATCGTTGGGGTGGTCTGGGGTGGAAATGTACAGCTGAGTATCATCAGCGTACTGATGGAACTCCACCCCAAAACCACGGATGATCTCACCCAGCGGCTTTACATAAATGTTGAACAGGAGGGGCGAGAGGACCGACCCTTGTGGCACCCCACATACCAGGCGCCTCGGAGTCGACCGCTGCCCCCCTGTCAACACGGATTGCGACCGGTCGGAGAGGTAGGAGGAGAACCACCGCAAAACGGTGCCCCCCACCCCCAGTCCCTCCAACCGGCGCAACATGATACCATGGTCGATGGTATCAAAAGCCGCTGAGAATGAACGTAATTCTCAGCTGTTACAATAAAATAGGTTTATTTTGGACTAATTGTGTCTGGTAATGACTCAGTAAGCCTAAGTCACAACAACCCACCTCTGCCCCCCTCCCCCCCCCAAAGAAAACTTTGCGGGATACATAAGTTTCTACCATACTAAACTCTGATCTGGGTTTTAGGTTGGGATATTTTTAAATTTCAGGCCAAATTTGTGTAATTCTTTTAATAATTTTTAGATTTTGTATGGGTATATTTTTATTCTTGGCTGTTCACCGCCCTGAGTCCAGCAGGAGAAGGGCGATATATAAATTGAATAAAATAAATAAATAAATAAATAAGTGAAAAATATGTAATTGCAAAATAATAATGGCGAAATAATCAAAATGGATTCTAACCTAATCTAAGGGGGTTGCCACAAGGAAGAGGAGGTCAACCCATTCTTCAAAGCATCCAAAGGCAGAAGAAGAAATAATGGATGGAAACTAATAAAGGAGAGAAGAAATCTAGAACTAAGGAGAAATTTCCTGAAAGCGAGGACAATTAATCACTGGAATGACTTGTCTCCAGAGGTTGTGGGCACTCCATCACCAAAGGTTTTTAAGAAGAGATTGGACAACCATTTTATCTGAAATGGTATAGCATCTCCTGTTTGAGCAGGAAGTTGGACTAGAGGTCCTCCAAGATTATTGTCAACTCTGTTATTCTGTTATTCTCCCATCCCTGATGGATCAACTAATATTTGAACTTCTACCCAAGATCTCTGGTATTCCCCAATGTTTTAGACTCTAATATCCATCAATTATAGCCAACATTGTTTACCATATTTTTTGGAGTATAAAACACACTCCCCCCCCCCCCCAAAAAAAAGAGGGTGAAACTTTGAGGAAACTCAAGCCTCAGAGTTTGTTTTCATTGGGGGTCTTGCTTCGAACCCTGTCAGGTGTGTCTTATACACCAAATGTAGCCCCACTCACAAGGCCAAAAACATGAGGCACGGAGGTGGTGATGGTCTGTGGCAATCCCTGCAGCCTGGAAAAGCTGATTGGGGGTATTCCGGAATCTGATCCACCCACCAATCAGCTGCTATGCAGAATCAGGCTGCAATAATGTGCTGAAGTTGACCTGGATGTTTGCTATTTGCTGGCAGGACATGTCAGAGTTTGCAGCAGCAATCACATCCAGCAAGCACACACAGGTAACTGTTTCAGCAAGATTCAATAACTTCTCTTTATATATAATATAACACATGAAGTAAATATACAATACCAAAATCAGGTTTTCCAACGTGGTAGTAAATACAAGCAAAACACAAGCAGAGGAGAGGAGTTTCAGTTTCAATTTTAGTTTCAGAGCTCAGCACAGAATGCAGCTTTAGTATAGAACAGTTGAGCTAAGCCATGCCCAGGCTCCTTGCTGTTTCCTTGTTGCTCACACAGCAAATACTGTTTCAGTTTCCAAATAGCCCTCAACTATCTCACACACTGACAGGAAGTTAGCCAGATGAATATCGATGGATGCTGATATGAATTCTGCAGAGGCAGAATTCTTTTTTTTATTTTCCTCCCTGAAAACTAAGATGTGTCTTATACTCCAGAGCATCTTATACTATGAAAAAAATGATATTTGCTTTATTTCTATCCCATCTTTCTTATTTTGCAACTCAAGACAGCAAACATATCTAATACTCCTTCCTCCTCCTCTTTTCCCTACAACAATAACTATGTGAAGTGGCTTAGGCTGAGAGAGAGTGATTGGTCCATCCCAGGGGTCTGCAACCTTAAACCCTCAAAGAGCCATTTGGACCCATTTCCCACAGAAAAGAAAACACCGGGAGCCACAAAACCCATCCCATGCCTGGCTATTTCTTGAGTGGCCACAAAACTAGCATATGTAGTTGAATTAAATGTTCTGTTTTCTTCTGAAACTTTTCTTTTCTTGGATTTATCCATGGTTGGCCTACCGGGGATTGAAAAGCTAAATAAATCGCGTGCTGATGGGTTTCTCACATTGGCGGTCGTGACACATATTTTGAGTGATGGAACCGCAGCAGAGAGGTGAAAGAGACACTTGTGGCTTCAGAGCCACAGATTGCTGACCCCATCCAGTTGGCTTTCACATTTAAGGTGGGATTGGAGCTCACAGTTTCTTGGTGATTGGTCCAAAGTCACACAGTGGCTTTCATGCCTAAGATAGGATTAGATCTCACCCTCACCTGGTGATTGACCCAAACTCACCCAGATGGCTTTTGTATCAAAGATGCAATCATCTTTGGATCAAAGATGATTGGTCCAAAATCATCCACCTGGCTTTCATGGCAAATGCAGGACTTGAATTGACATTCTCCTGGCTTCCAGCCTGGTGACAATTAATTGTGGGAATTAGAGTACAAAGCGTCTTGAAAACATCACAGTGTGATGTTTTCACATTGTGAAATGTTTTGTGATGTTTTGTGTCTATTTTAGTTTCTCTTAACTTTTGTATTATATGTGTTTTAAATTTGGCTGTTCTCCACCCTGAGTCCCCCCCTCCCCTGGGGAGAAGGGCGGTATATAAGTTGAATTAACTAGGATGGCATAGTGCCAGGGCAGGTGGGCAGGCCCATCTGCGATCTCCGCTAACAGTTCAGGCGAACTGGTACGAACTGGCTGAATACCATCTCTGATACAGTAAGAGAAGTAAAATATGCATAGGATTAGTTTGGTCGAAGTTTCTTCTCTGGAATAGTCTTACTGAGAAGAAACAGACCTTATGCATTCTCTCTGATTTCCTCTCAGTAATAGTCAGAATACATTTTGTATGTCTGCACCGCCCTCTACACAAGGTCAGAACAGCAATCTCTCTTATTGCAACAGTTGGTCTGATCTCAGCGTGCCCCGAGTCATGATTCCTTTAACTATTTCATTTTGACTGCCCTTCATTTTATCCACCCTTGTCATCTTGCTTCCCCATCATTCCTTGTCAACAAATTTCAAATTCTCCAGCAACTCTAATATTGATTCAGGGATTTATTGAGCAATTGAGTTGTTTGATGTATCGATTTCCATCCGTTTCTGTGACTAGAGATTTTCGGAGTGGTCTGTGGACAGAATCTGGCAGCGAGAGACACAGAGCTCATCTGTAGCAAGACATTTTACAGACTTTATTTCCCTTGTCCTTATGACAAACATGATGATTTTGGAATTCAGTTAAGATTCTCTCTCTCTCTCCCTCTCCCTCCCCCTCTCTCTCCCTCTCCCTTTTCTTCTCCCTTTCCCTCTCCCTTTCTCCCTCCCCCCTCTCTCTCCCTCTCTTCTTCCTCTCCCCCTCTCCCTTTTCCTCTCCCCTTCTTCTCCCTCTTCCCCTCCCCCTCCCCCTCTCCCTCTCCCTCTCTCTCCCTCCATCTCCTTCTCCCCTTGTCTCTCTCCTCAATGGAAGAGGGCGGAAATGACCACTGCAGAATGGATGCTACAGAATAACAGAATAATAGAGTTGAAGGAGATCTTGGAGATATTCTAGTCCAACCCTCTGCTCAAGCAGGAGACCCTATACCAATTCCAGATAAATGGTTGTCCAACCTCTTCTTGAAAACCTCCAGTGTGTGAACACCTACTTAGGTTTTCATACATAAAGTGGGACTAGAAGTCAACATCTTCTGGTGATTTCTGTCAAAGCAGCACTAGAACTCAGAGTCTCCTGGACCAAAGTCACCCAATCAGCTTTCATGCCTAAAATTGGACTAGAACTCACCATGCTTCACCTTCTATACTGGGTCTTTAACCACTAGGTCAAAGTGGATTAGTTACTTCCCAAATTCTGTAAACTAGACATTGGATTCTTGGATGCTGGTTGTCATCGCCATCCTACAAAGACTTCCCTTGCACCATCCAGATCCTAGGATGTGTTGAATAATCCTTGTTCTTGCCAGTTCTCACTTTCTGGATTACTCAGAGTTGGTACACATCAGTTGGTTGGTTGGGCTTTGTTGGAAGAAAAATCAGATCCGGTTTCCAAGCTGGGAGAAAGACCCTGAAAATAAAATGGAGGCAGGCGCATGGAAAGAAGGTCTCTATTGATTTGGTTTTCCAGAGACTTCAGTGACAGCAGCATGTTTCTGGGGTGGCTGACACATTGGCTGGGTGAGTGGGTGGATTTTTATAGGGTTCTGGGGTTTGGTGATTGAGATGCTCCAGGGGGTTGTGCAATGTAATGAGCCTTATGTTTTTTGCTATTCTAATGGTGGTCAGTTGAAATAATTTAACAATCAGTTCACCCAGGGTCAAGTTGGCTGTCATGGGAGGCATAGCCCATCCCCATCCTTTATTTATTTATTTATTTAATCAAATTTATATACCGCCCTTCTCCCAAAGGGACTCAGGGTGCTGAATAGCCAGAATTAAAATACATATAATACAAAAATTAAGAGAACTAAAATAAATTAAATCGTCAGCTTACCAATTTAAAACCCCAAGTCCACAAAGTTAAAAAATTCCCAATTTAAAACCCAAATCAATAAAATTGAGAAAGTCCCCATTAAAAACCATTTAAGCTAGGCCGGCTTGTTGGAATAAATAAGTCTTCAGGGCCTTACGGAAAGTCCTGAGGTCCAGGATCAGTCATATTCCAGGAGGTAGCTCATTCCACAGGGCGGGTGCCCCCACAGAGAAGGCTCTCCCTCTGGGGGCCACCAGCCAACATTGCTTGGCCGACGGCACCCTGAGGAGGCCCTCTCTATGTGAGAGTATTGGCCAGTGGGAGGTTATTGGTAGCAGCAGGCGGTCTCGCAAATACCTTGGCCCTATGCCATGGAACACTTTAAAGGTGAGAACCAACACCTTGAAGCTCACCTGGAAGACCACCGGGAGCCAGTGCAGCTCACGCAGGAGAGGTATTACATGGGAGCGCCGTGTTGCTCCCATAATCACCTGTGCGGCTGCATTCTGGACCAGTTGGAGCCTCCGGGTGCACCTCAAAGGGAGCCCCATGTAGAGAGTGTTACAGTAGTCCATCTGAGACATGATGAGGGCATGGGTGACTGTGCATAAGGAGTCCCGATCCAGAAAGGGGCGCAACTGGCATATCAGGCAGACCTGATAGAAGGCCCCCCTGGCCACGGCCGTCATATGCTCTTCCAAAGACAGCCATGTGTCCAGGAGGACACCCAAGTTGCGAGCCCCTTCTGTGGGGGTCAGTGACTCACCCCCAATAGCCAGCGATGGCACCAGCTGGCTATATCGGGACGCTGGCATCCACAGCCATTCGGTCTTGGAAGGGTTGAGTCGAAGCCTGTTCCTCCCCATCCAGACCTGCATGGCCTCCAGGCACCAGGACATCACTTCGAGGGCATCATTGGGGTGGTCACGGGTGGAGATGTACAGCTGAGTATCATCAGCGTACAGTTGGCACCGCACCCCAAAACCACGGATGATCTCACTCAGTGGCTTCACATAAATTTATATATTTTATATTTATTTAAATTTATATACCGCCCTTCTCCTAGTGGACTCAGGGTGGAATGTTGAACAGGAGTGGCGAGAGGACCGACCCTTGCGGCACCCCACAAACAAGGCGCCTCGAGGTCAACCTCTGCCCCCATGCCAACACAGACTGCGATCGGTTGGAGAGATAGGAGGAGAACCACCGCAGCACGGTGCCTCCTACCCCTAATCCCTCCAGCCGATGCAGCATGATACCATGGTCGATGGTATCAAAAGCCGCTGAGAGGTCTAACAGGACCAGAACAGAGGAGCAACCCCTGTCCTGAGCCCTCCAGAGATCATCCACCAATGCTACCAATGCCGTCTCCGTGCTGTACCCAGGCCTGAAGCCGGACTGGCACGGATCTAGATAGATGGTTTCATCCAGGTACTGCAGGAGCTGTCGCACAACCCCACTCTCAACAACCTTCACAATGAAGCAAACGTTGGAGACCGGACGGTAATTTGCCAAAACAGCCGGGTCCAGAGAAGGCCTCTTGAGGAGGGGCCTCACCACCACCTCTTTCAAGGTGGCAGGCAAGAAACCCTCACTCAGAGTGGCATTTATAATCCTCTGGAGCCAGCCTCATGTCATCTCCCGGGTGGCCAGTACCAGCCAGGAAGCACACGGGTCCAATAAACATGTGGTTGCATTTAACCTCCCGGCATGAGGGAAGGAGGTGGAGCAGGGAGAAGAAAGAGGGAAAGTGGCCCTCTTGCCAGCCACTCCGTTGCCCAATTCTCCATTGCAGTGCAGCACCCAGGATCCACTTTGATAGTGGGAAGTAGGTAATTTAACAACTGGTTTGCCCAAACTGGTGCGTCCTGCCTGAATCCCACAACTGCTATTACGTCTTAAAGCTCCTGTCCTGTTTTTAGAATTTGGATGGGGGAATGTAAATTCTTAATCCCATGAGCTCCAGCTTTCTGTTTTGTTTATGAATAGATAGGCCCAGTCTTTCTGAATGGATACAAAATCTCCATTCCAGAAGACCAGTCTCTTCAAACTTTTGCTTGAAGCTGTTTTCCTATGGCAGGAAGACTGGGGGCTGCTTTCTGCCTTCAAGAACATGTTTCTCCATTTCTCCTTTACGGGAAATATAATATTCTACCTCTTTTAATATTCCCCCCAAATATTTCATTCTCTAGGAGTGGGGATGCTTCCCACAGCTTAATAAACAAAGATCTGCTGATGAAATCTATCCTTCCTGTAAGTGCCAACAATCTAAATAAAATTTATTTAGCATCTCTCCCGGTTTCCTCACCTCTGAAAAAAATTGGAGTTTCTTCTAATAGATGTGTTGATGGATTGATTGATTGATTGAATTTGGACAGCCATTTAAATATGAGCCAGCTGTGTGCAGCAACTGCCAAAAAAGCCAACACAGTTCTAGGCTGCATAAACAGAGAGATAGAATCAAGATCACGTGAAGTGTTAATACCACTTTATAATCCCTTGGTAAGGCCACACTTGGAATACTGCATTCAGTTTTGGTCGCCACGATGTAAAAAAGATGTGGAGACTCTAGAAAGAGTGCAGAGAAGATCAACAAATATGATTAGGGGACTGGAGGCTAAAACATATGAAGAAAGGTTGCAGGAACTGAGTATGTCTAGTTTAATGAAAAGAAGGACTAGGGGAGACATGATAGCAGTCTTCCAATATCTCAGGGGCTGCCACAAAGATGAGGGAATCCAGCTATTCTCCAAAGCACCTGAGGGTAGGACAAGAAACAATGGGTGGAAACTAATCAAGGAGAGAAGCAACCTAGAACTAAGGAGAAATTTTCTATCAGTTAGAGCAATTAATCGGTGGAACAACTTCCCTGCAGAAGTTGTGAATGCTCCAACACTGGAAGTTTTTAAGAAAAGATTGAATAACCATTTGTCTGAAGTGGTGTAAGGTTTCCTGCCTGGGCAGAGGGTTGGACTAGAAGACCTCCAAGGTCCCTTCCTTCTCTGTTATTCTATCCTATTGTTCTGTTCTGTTCTGTTCTGTTCCGTTCCATTCTGCCATCTATCTTGTCACAAGGCAGCTGTTTCATTGTCTTCCATCCTTGAGTGCCCCCTCTTCTTTCCACACAGTTCTGGGACTATATTTGTTCTACAAGAAAAGTTAGGATGCCTCAGTAATTATAAAAAACAGTAATGGGCCATGTATCAACAGAAAACCCAAAGATGGAGAAGAATTGTGCATCTTCTAAAGATATTTTTTTTTAAATGAAGAATAATGAGTCTTAGAGCTAATGTTATATACGATGGCAGTATTACATAGCGACTGGAGTAGTAATAGAATTTGGCTGCAGATTTATTGATTATGTAAATCAAGGTTTGAACAACTAAAAAGACACTGAGAAACTAAGAAACTAAGTGCAAATCCAATCTTGAAATTGAGAATATAGGAGATTTTTTTTTTTTTTTTGCAGTGAGTATGATACCGAGAGGGACGCAGTGGCTCAGGGGCTAAGATGCTGAGTTTGTTTATTGAAAGGTCAGCAGTTCAGCGGTTTGAATCCTTAGTGCGGCGTAACGGGGTGAGCTCCCGTTACTTGTCCCAGCTTCTGCCAACCTAGCAGTTTGAAAGGACGTAAAAAATGCAAGTAGAAAAGTAGGGACCACCTTTGATGGGAAGGTAACAGCGTTCCATGTGCCTTTGGCATTTAGTCATGTCGGCCACATGACCAAGGAGACGTCTTGCTGGCTCTTCGGCTTTGAAATGGAGATGAGCACTGCCCCCTAGAGTCAGGAACAACTAGCACATATATGTGAGGGGAACATTTACCTTTACCTATGATATCAAGCAGGGGGAAGAGTTAATTTCTTGAAATCTGTAAAAAATGTTGATATGTTATTGTGCTATTATTTATTAAAACTATATGACGATAAATCACAGAAGGAGTATGTTTCTATGGTTGCTGTTTTTTTCTAAATAGAAGCAGTTGGGTTCTGGTTTCTACATACCCAGTGGTGAAATCCAAATTTTTTCACTACTGGTTCTGTGGGCATAACTTGGTGGGAGTGGTGTGGCTTGGTGGGCGTGGCAAGGGAAGGATATAGTAAAATCACCATTCCCTCCCCACTCCTGGGGGAAAGGATACTGTAAAATCCCCATTCCCTCCCCACTCCTGGGGGGGGAGGATACTGTAAAATCCCCATTCCCTCCCCACTCCTGGGGGAAGGATATTGCAAAATCTCCATTCCCATTCCACTCTGGGGCCAGCCAGAGGTGGTATTTCCTGGTTCTCCGAACTGCTCAAAATTTCCACTACTGGTTATCCAGAACCAGTCAGAACTTGCTGGATTTCTACCCTGCTCATACCCAACATTTGACATTTTCCCTAAGAGGTCCCCTAGAAGGAAGAGAAATGTTTTTTAAAGTCTTACCCAAGTTGGTTGAAAAGTTGCCAGTGCATACAAACTTTTTAAACATTTATTTTAAAGACTGGGAACTAAAGGAGATCCCACTTGGGAGATACAATACAGGATCTGAGAGTTGATTCCCCTAGAGAAATACAGTTGGTTTCTTTTCTACAGCAAGGTTTATCAAATAAATGCTTATATTCTCTGCTTCTGAAAAGTAAATTTCCTTCCTTCCTTCTTTCCTTCCTTTCTTCTCTCCATCCTTTTCCTTCTTTTCTTCCTCTCTCTTTCCCTCCCTCCCATGCTTTCTTCCCTCTATCCTATTCCTTCCTTCCTTCCTTCCTTCCTTCCTCCCTCCCTCCCTCCCTCCTTCCTTCCTTCCTTCCTTCCTTCCTTCCTTCCTTCCTCTGTCCCTCCCCCTGTTCCTCCCCCTCTCCTCCTTCCAGGGGTGAAATTCAGCAGGTTCTGACAAGTTCTTGAGAACCGTTAGCGGAAATTTTGAATAGTTTGGAAAACCGGCAAATACCGCCTCTGGCTGGCCTCAGAGTGGGGAGGGAATGGGGATTTTGCAATGTCCTTCCCCTGCCACACCCACCAAGCCACACCATGCCCACCAAGCCACACCTACAGAACCGATAATAAAAAACATTTGATTTCACCACTGCCTCCTTCTCTCCTCCCTCGCTCCCTTGCTTTCTTCCCTCCAGATTTTTCCTTTCTTCCTTCCTTCCTCTGTCCCTCTCTCCCTCCATCCATCCCCCTCTCCTCCTCCCTTGCTCAGTGGTGGGATTCAATATTTTTAGCAACCAGTTCTGTGGGAGTGGCTTACTTGGGTGGCCATGGCTTGGTGGTCATGTGACTGGGTGGCTGTGGCTAGCTGGTCATGTGACCAGGTGGCCGTGGCTATGTGTATAGGGACTATACAGAGGGCTGAAAAAAGTCATTTCTGACCAGTCCTCGCATTTTTGACTGATCCTCATACTTATGACCATCCTCACATGCCGTTGCAGCTTTCTTAACAATCAGTCATTCATTTCACAACTGCTTCTCTTCACTATGGTGACAAGATAGGGCGCAAAATGTAAAATATAAGGACAGTCGTAAGTGCGAGGACCAGTCAAAAGTGCAAGGACCAGTCAAAAATAACTTTTTCAGCCCTCTCAGTAGTCCATATGCACAAAAGGACTACCCAGAGGGCTGAAAAAAGTGATTTCGGACAGGTCCTCACACTTTTGACTGATCCTCACACTTATGACTGGTCATCATTTATGCCTGTTGCAGCATTCTTAACAATCGTGTCACTCATTTCACAACTGCGGTGCTTCATGTGACCGGGTAGCCGTGGCCAGGTGGTCATGTAGCATTGCTTCTTTGCCCTAACGACAGTTTGCTGCAATGGTCATAAGTGTGAAAAACTGTCATAAATCACTTTTTCCAGTGCCATTGTAACTGTTGTAAGACAAGGATTACCTGTACAAAAATACACAAAGCTTCTTTGCTTGCAAAAAGCTGCCCTAAATACCAACCATTAGATTAGAAATACATGCAACCTGGAGTTACAAATCAGGGAGGCTGGCAGAGTACCTTGAGGAATTAAAATAGTTAAAATGCAATGATAACTATCAGCAGCCAACTCTTGCTCTTAAATTGAAACCCTTTAGCAGAGAGGTCATGTAAGCTCTTCAGAATGAAGCAAAGGAACAAACAGAATATCTGTTGCTGGTTAAACCAGTGACCAGAACAAATAGACACAGAACTAGTCAGATTTCCGAAGCTGCTTCTTTTCAGGAACAGAGATTAACATTTTTCGTTCCAAACAAAGCTGAATAGGGGAAATTATCTCATCACTAAACACAGGATTAAACATCACCAACCACAGAATTAAACTTTGCCAAAAACCAGTTTTAGACCAAAAGTCAGAAAGGTTATGTAAACTCACATTTGAATGTCAATCTTTCTAGCTAGCCAAAAAGCCTTGCTGAATGTCACTCATCTTGGTTCCTTGTCATTAAAAGCTGCTGCTTCGTTATTCAATTATTTCTTCAAAGTGCTGATCATTGCACCCTGGCTGGAAGAACTCCAACAGAGGAGTATTTCCTCCCAACAGCGATGTAAAAAACTTAAAACAACCCTTCCCCTTTAAGAAAGTCAAACAAAAAAAATAAAAAATAAAAAGCATCCTCTGAGAAGCTCTGGAACCGGAAAGACAGTAAGTCTAGGCATACTGCCAGAGAAGGCAGTTTCTGTAAGCAGGGCAATAAAGATTAGGTTAGGAAACACCACCGAATGTTGTAATTCCTTACAGGATTAACCCTGTAAAGTGGAAAAAAACAAAAGGAGATTTCTTTTAACAACCTGTTCTCTGAACTGCTGAACTACTTAACAACCAGTTTTACCGAACCGGTGCAAACCGGTAGAATCCCACCACTGCCTTCACTCTCTTGCTTTCCTCCCTTCAATCTTTTCCTCCCCCCCTCCCTCCCTCCCCCTCCTTCCTTCCTTCTTTCCATCTCTTTCCTCCCTCCCTTCCTTCCTT
The DNA here is from genome assembly GCA_030761175.1 of Masticophis lateralis. Classification (NCBI taxonomy): domain Eukaryota; kingdom Metazoa; phylum Chordata; class Lepidosauria; order Squamata; family Colubridae; genus Masticophis; species Masticophis lateralis. The sequence continues at coordinate 278,378,389 of JAUDYJ010000002.1, read as the reverse complement.
CCATGATTTAACCATACGTGACTCCAACAATTTGCTACTTTCTCATTCAGCATCTCATGCAGAATCAGAAGCAACATTCATTCAGTAACCAGTTAAAACACACCCTGAGAATCTTTCATTCTGCCCCAAATATCCAATTGTATATTTGGGGCAGAAAAATGATTAGGCAGTTTTACTGCCTAGTAAATGCCACATTTTTTTTCTCTACCCCCTTCCCCCCCCCCCAAAAAAAAATCACTCCATACACTGTGTTTAAAAAATAAAATAAATGCACAATTTATAAAATAAATGCACAAAAAATAAAATAAATGCAAATAAGCCTTCCGTCGTCGTGTTGGAAACTTTACAGACTTTGATTGACTCGCCCTGGGTCAAACTGAACATCTGGGGAAGAAACCCAACCTTGGATGTCATTTCGCATCCTTGAATACTCAAAACGGCTGAGCAGTTCGAAGTGGACGAGGTGAAATGAAAACATCAGGGGGTGGTAGAAGAAAGGCTGGCAAATTTTAGCATTCCCTCCAGGCAGGATTAGAGGATGTGGCTGAAAATTTTGGCATATCCCCAAGTTCACAACTAGGCAGGAAGAGATAGACTGGGAAACATCATCTAGCTAGCAAAGCCTTTGTTTTTTCATTTGGTTGCTCAATCAGATCTCTACAAGGAATGGCCAAAATTGTGGAAACCTTTTAGGAAAAGTGTATTTTCTAAAACTAGCTAATAGCACCAGTTTTTGTTTTGCTTTGTTTTGTTTTGTTTTGAGGGTGGGGAGTAGTACCATAAAATTAAATATTAAATAAGATAATTTCCTTGGTGGCGCAGCAGACTAAAGTGCTGTTAAGTAGCACCAGCTGCCTGCAATTACTTCAAGTTCAAATCTCACCAGGCTCAAGGTTGACTCAGCCTTCCATCCTTTCGAGGTAGGTAAAATGAGGATCCGGTTTGTGGGGGCAATAAGCTGACTTTATATAAAAAAGAACACTGCTGTGGGGGGCCCGAAAGCCCTACTAAGCAGGTATATACAAAAATATAAAGGCTATTGCTTAATACAAAGTCAGCTTATTGCGCCCACAATCTGGGTCCTCAATAAATTGCTGTCTGGCCCCGCCCCTCCCCGCCCCTCCCTTTCCAGGAATCCCTATGCGCCCTGTTTTGGTAAGTGCAGAGAGACCTACTAGGCCCAAAATGGGGCACGTGGCCCATTTTTACTCCTGGGGGTGCAGGATGCTGAGTGCTGTCTGTTACACCTCCTGGCCACGCCCATCATGGCCACGCCCACTCACCCAGTCATTAGGGCAGAGAACCGGTTGTTAAATTATTTGAATCCCACCACTGGTTTCATTCATTATTTTTCAAGGAGGGGGCGGGAAAGGGGCTGACTTTCATTTTCTTGTCCAATTGTTCTCTTGAAGCTGGTAACAACAAAATGTGGATTATTTTACTAAAACAAACATTCATCCCACTCCATCCACCCTCTCCCTCCCTCTTCCAACTGCTTCCCTAGCAACTTCTTGTTCAGCTTGGGTTCTCCCCTGCTCTTTAAAACCTCTCATTGATTTTACATCTTCCTTTTTACGATATAAAATTGTCCCACCACTGATTTTACATCTGTCCTTATGTGGTTGCTTCTGCTGAGCTTGTCTAGACTCCTAATATGCTGCTCCAAATGGAGGCCTCTCCTGTGACTGCAGCTGCTGACGGATTAGCGACAGCCTTAAATGACAACTCCAAATTACTTACATCAAAAAACCCATCACTGTCGGAGGGAGGGGAGGAATTAAGAAGGGGGCGAAAGTGTCTCAAACTTTGCTTTTAAAGTAACTGAAAGCTAACAGTCAAGAAAGTTAGTTGGACAGATGATTGGCACCTGATGTGATGGGTTGCAGTGAAGCCCAGAACTGGATAGGAGACAAGAAGAGAGGATAGATATTCCCTATATAGCACTAGCAACTTAGACTTATATACCACTTCATACTCCTTTACAACCCTCTCTAGGGGGTTTGCAGAGTCAGCATATTGCCCCCATATCAATCTGGATCCTCATTTTACTGAATTTGGAAGGATGGAAGGCTGAGTCAACCTTGAGCCAGTCAGAATTGAACTCCTGGCAGTGGGCAGAGTTAGCCTGCAGCAGTGGTGAAATCCAAATTTTTTTACTACCGATTCTGTGGGCATGACTTGGTGGGCATGGCATGGCTTGGTGGGTCTGGCTTGGTGGGCATGGCAGGGGAAGGATACTGCAAAATTTCCATCCCCACCCCATTCTGGGGCCAGTCAGAGGTGGTATTTGCCAGTTCTCCAAACTACTCAAAATTTCCGCTACCGGTTCTCCAGAACCTGTCAGAACCTGCTGGATTTCACCTCTGGCCTGCAGTACATGGTAAGTAAGTAAGTGAGTAAGTAGAGAGAGAGGGAGGGAGGGAGGAAGGGAAGGAAGGAGGAAGTAAAAGGATGGAGGGAAGAAAGCAAGGGGGGAGGAAGGAAAGAGGGGAAAAGTTGAAGAGAAGAAAGCAAGGAAAGGAGGGAGGGAGGGAGGGAGGGAGGAAAGAGATGGAAAAAAGGAAGGAACTGCAATAACCCTTAGACCTATATACAGCTTCACAGTGCTTTACAGTCTTCTCTAAGCAGTTTACAGAATCAGAATATTGTCCCCAACAATCTGAGTCCTCATTTTACCAGTCTTGGAAGGATGGAAGGCTGTGTTAACCTTGAGCTGGTGAGGATCGAACCCTCGGCAGTCAGCAGAATTATCCTGCCATTCTGTCATCTAAACCTATTAGGGTGAGAGTAGTAAGGGTTTAGTCCAGTAAGATTCTGTCGACTGTTGATAAGCAGTTGAATTCAGGTGTAGACCAAAAATGATGTAGAACACTTTGGTCAGACTCTAGTTCTAAACCCTTACTATGCTGTGGATCCTAGGTGCTCTCTGAGCTTGGTTAGTTTCTTGCTACCAGTTGGTAGGAAATTCCAATTCGGGCAAACAATCAGACAATAAACAACAGCCTAATCAAGGAACTATAAGAAGAAAACAACACTTGCACCAACATTGACAGAGGAAGGCAGGATATACAATATAAACAGAGAACACTCCCTTTTAGCACTGATCATGTTATCCAGTTGGGTCATGAAACGCTTGCAATAACCAAGTTTAGAGAACACCAGGTACCCCACAGGTCAGCCCTGAGCACCAGATATTCTCTTCTATTGGTAGGATGGCATGGCCAACCACTTACATCTAATCAGAGAAGAAACCCCACTCCCTTCTAGCACTGATGAGTTTGTTGTGGCTCCGTTGCCTGAGCCTGTGTCATCGTCAGGAGAGGACTCCAAGAGTGAAAGGGAGGAATTGGCAAGACCTCCCTCTCCAGGACCCTCCTCTCTGGCAATGCCCCTAGAGGACACCGAAGGGCAAGAGATAGGCCCAGAGCCAAGCACGTCCCCGCAGCCACAGGTGGGCAGAGAGGGGGGAGATAAGTGCTGGCTGGATCCTCGCCAGCGACGCAGGGAGAAACGTGCCCAACAGAAGGCAAGGCGTGCTCGTGATTAGCTGACTCACTGGACCACACCCCACAGGCTATAAAAGAGAGTGAGTTCAGCCTGCACCTTTGTGATGGACAAAAACAGATATTCCTGCATCTCAGCTTTGGCTATTCTGGACACTTGTGGTGTGTATTTTTCTGTTACGTTAATAAAGGTTTTGGCACGCAGCTCCTGGGATTGCTGCCAAGCCTCTTATCAGACTACTTGGTTGCCTGCCAGCTTATTTTAACCTCCGACTGTCTGAATTGGGTGTATTCCTGGGAGCGGGGACAGAACAGAGTTTATCTTATTGGGTCAGGAAATCTTTGCAAGAAAACAACCAAGTTCCAAGAGTACCATGGGCCCCAGAATCCTCCTCTTCCTCCTCTCCTTCCCATCCTCCTCTCCTCCTCCTCTCTCACAACCCCACTCCCTTCAACACTGATGAAGTTACCTAGTTGTGTCATGAAACTTTTGCAAGAAAACCATCAATTTCAGAGAGCACCAAGGACCCCAGAATCCTCCTCCTCCTCCTCCTCCAAAACCCCACTGCCTTCTAGCCTGATGATGTTGCCTACTTGGGTCATGAAATGTCTTCAAGGAAACAACCAAGCTCAGAGAGCACCAAGGACCCCAGAATCATCCCCCTTATCCTCCATCATAACCCCACTCCCTTTTAGCATTGATGATGTTATTTAGCTGGGTCATGAAACATTTGCAAGAAAACAACCAAGTTCAGAGAGCACCAAGGACCCTACACTCCTAATCCTCCTCTTCCTCCTCCCTCACGACCCCACTCCCTTTTGGCACTAATGATGTCCTGTAGTTGGGTCATGAAACATCTGCAAGAAAATAGCCAAGTTTAGGGAGCACAAAGGACCCCAGAATCCTCCTCCTCCTCCTCCTCCTCCTCCTCCTCCTCCTCCTCCTCCTCCTCCTCCTCCTCCTCCTCCTCCTCCTCCTCCTCCTCCTCCTCTTCTTCCTCTTTCCTCCTCCTCCTCCTCCTCTTCTTCTTTCTCTTCCTCCTCCTCCTCTTCTTCTTCTTCTTTCTCCTCCTCCTCCTCCTTTTCTTCTTTCTTTTCTCCTCCTCCTCCTCTTCTTTCTTCTTTCTCCTCTTCCTCCTCTTCTTTCTCCTCCTCCTCCACCCCCTCCTCCTCTTCTTCTTTCTTCTTTCTTCTTTCTCCTCCTCCTCCTTTTCTTCTTCTTTCTTCTTTCTCCACCTCCTCCTCCTCCTCCTCCTCCTCCTCCTCCTCCTCCTCCTCCTCCTCCTCCCCCTCCATCTCCTCTTCTTCTTCTTTTTTCTTTCTTCTTTCTTCTCCTCCACCCTCATTCCCCTTTTAGCACTGATGATGCCATTTAATTGGGTCAGGAAACATCTTCAAGAAAACCATCAAGCTTAGAAAGCATCAAGGAGCCCACCAAGTCTTGATTTTGTTTTGTTTTCCTACATGGAATTTGTTGTTATTGTTTGTTTGTTTCCAAAAATGGTTGGTTTAACCGTGGTCGGTGAATTTCACTTGGAACCTGAACTCAATCAAAATCGGGCGGCCTCCCCATTTCACCATTTAAGTGAGCGATCTCCTCCACCGCTGGCCCTCCATCCTTCTTCGGATTCTGTTCCCAAGGCATCCTTCCACTCTCCTTGGTTAATAAAACCTCACCCTGCAACAAGCCAAGTTGATCAGCAGGGCCCATGGGAGAACAGCTCATGATGTCATCCTCATATTCCTGTGCAGTGACCCCGGCAATTCTAGATGCGGTCCTGCGTGCCGTTGTGTCAGAACAAGAGAAGCCTACAATCAACAACCGGCCGCCTGGAGGATTTGGAAATGTCACAAATGCTGAGTGGCCAGTTTTAACTGCCCTCTTTTTCTGCGTCCTGCTCTCCTCCCAGGCCTTCCCCTCCCCTTCGGCGTGTGGCAACGTGGCTCTACTTAGCTCCAATTTTGCCATCCTCAATTTCCATGCCTAATGAGCCCTGAGCTGAGTTAATAATGGATGTAATAAGTAATGACTCATGGGGGGAGGAGGGGGGGAGGAGGAATGGCCGGGGTGTCTCGGTGTGAGATGAAGAGAAAGGCTGGACCGGGGTGCTATTTGTTCTGCGGTGTCACTTGCTACCAAACAGTGCCAGCCATCAATAAAAGGCGAGATGACAGATGAGTTCATTTAATGGAATTCCTCCGAGTGAGCCTCAGCTAGTTCTTGTTGGGAGGGTAGCTTTGTAACTTTCTCTCTTTCTCTTTCTTTCTGTGCTTCCTCTTTCTCCTGTCTCTCTTTCTCTTTTCTTTCTTTCTTTCTTTCTTTTTCTTTCTTTCTCTCTTTTTTCTCTCTCTTTGCTTTCTTCCTCTCTTTCTCTCTCTTTTTCTTTCCTGTTCTCTTTCTCTCTCTCACACACACACACATTTTCACATTCTCTCTCTCAGCTTCCTCTTTCTGTGCTTCCTCTTTCTCTCTCTCTCTCCCCCCTTCCTCTTTTTCTTTCTTTTTTCTTTCTCTCCCTTTCTCCTCGCTCCCTCCCTTCATCTTTCTTTCTTTTTTCTTTCTTTTTCTATATCTTTCTCTCTCTCCCTCCCTTTTCTCTCTTTCTCTTTCTCTGTGCTTCCTTTTTCTCTTCTCCTCTCTCTCTCTTTCTCCTTTTGTTTCTTTCTCTCTCTCTCTGATTTCTTCCTCTCTTTCTCTTTCTTTCTCTCTCACATGCACACTTTCTCTCTCTTGGCTTTCTCTCTTCTTTCTTTCTTTCTTTCTTTCTTTCTTTCTTTCTTTCTTTCTTTCTTTCTTTCTCTCTCTCTCTCTCTCTCTCTCTCTCTCTCTGCCCCACTTCCTCCTTTCCCCTGCCTCCCTTCCTTTTCTTTCTTTCTCCATTTCTCTCTTTCTCCCTTTCTTTCTCTGCTTTTCTCTCTTTCTCCTCTCTCTCTCACTTTCTATTTCTCTCTCTGCTTTCCTTTTCTTCCTCTCTCTTTCTTTCTCTCTTTCCCCCTTCTCTCTCCTCTCTCTTCCCACCCCCTTCTCTCTCAACAAACAAACTAACCAGATGCCTACCCCTCCTCTAAAACTCAGTGTTGAATGATGAACATGATACCTCTTGATGGGGAAATCTCTCGCTGTGCATTGGACTTAAAACTTTCCACAACTACCTGCTTCCTGCATCCCTTATATGCCAGTTAGTGGCTGGTTGGTGTTGCAGTACAACTTGTCCAAGAAATAGGAGAGGTTAAGCATTAGGGAAAAATTGGGGGCTTTACATCCGAGTCTAATAGTCATGTGACTGACCTGATTTTACAAAAAAATTTTAGTGATCATTAAACATATCATCAGGCACATTAAGCAAATCCTTCAGTCACTAAAGAAACCCATGTGCTACGGGCATGGTTTTACCAAACAACAGAAGTAAAAGCCAGTTTTTGGAAAACAGTCATAAGCTCTCGTAAAGGTAAATGGGGTTGGACTAGAAAACTTCCAATGTCCTTTCCAACTTTGTTATTCTGTTATGCTGATCCAGATTTCCTTTGTCCAGACATGTCCAATTCTAAGGGGCGGTACTCATCTCAGTTTCTTAGCCAAGGAAGCCAGTGTTGTTGAAGACACTTCCATGGTGTTATGGCCAGCATGACTACACTTACACTTACTGTAGGCACATGGAATGTTGTTACCTTCCCACCAAAGTGGTACCCATTTATCTACCTGCATTTTTATGCTTTCGAACTGCTAGGTTGGCAGGAGCTGGAGCAAGGAACAGGAGCTCACCCCATTGCATGGTGCTCGGATCTTGAACCAGGGCTCTTCAGCTTTCCAGCTACAAGCTCAGCGTCTTTAACCACTAAGCCATAAAGTTGCCATAAAGGCCTAGAGACAAAAACATATGAAGAACGGTTGCAGGAACTGGTTACGGCCAATCAAGAGGGAAAAAAAAAGGACTTGGGATGACATGATAGCAGTCTTCCAATATTTGATGGGCTGCCACAAAGAAGAGGGGGACAGTTTATTTTCCAAAGCACCAGAAGGCAAGACAAGAAACAATGGATGGAAACTAATCAAGGAGAGAAGCAACCTGGAATTAAGGATAAATTTCTTAACAGTGGGAACAATTAACCAATGGAATAGCTTGCCTTCAGAAGTTGTGGGTGCTTCAATTATAAAATGACAGTGTCTACAGCTTATAAGGAGAATTTGTATAAGATGTTTTACAGGTGGCATTTACCACCGACGAGGATAGCCAGAATGTTCCAGAATAAATCGGAGAAGTGTTGGAAGTGTCATCAGACTCCAAGATCCTACTTCCACATGTGGTGGACATACGGAGACGCAAAGAGATATTGGACCAAGATACACATGTGGTTGGAAAAAATGACTAAGAGACATATTGATCTTAAACCAGAGATGTTTTTATTAGGGATCTTACCAGAGACATATAATAAAGAATTGCAATATTTAATTGTGAACCTTTTAACAGCAGCTAGAATTGTATTTGCAAAAAATTGGAAAGGAGAAAGGACACCTACTGATGAAGAAATTATTAAGAAAATGATGGACTGTGCTGAAATGAGTAAATTGACATTTGAAATAATAGAGCAAGAAGATAAACAATATAATTTGATATGGGATTTATTTTATCAATGGATGGACAATAAAAAATGGAGATAAGCATGAAATATGTGGATGCTGAGATAAACTATGTGAATTTCGTATGTTTGTATGTAGGTCTTTGGTTATTCGGGTCTTCTCCCGCATAAAATTGGAAGTATCTTGGCGACGTTTTGACGAAGTCTCATTCGTCATCTTCAGGCTGGTGTTCTCGGCTTCATGCTTCCAGGAGCAAAGACATATAGAGATATAGAGATATAGAGATATAGAGATAGAGAGAGAGAGAGAGAGAGAGAGAGAGAGAGAGAGAGAGAGATACATACATACATACATACATACATACATACATACATACATACATACATGAAAATAACCCTAAAATAACAATATGTTGAAGAGAGGAGGGAGCACAAAAGGACACAAACCGACCAATATACTGTTTGTAATTGTATGGAATGATGATGTTTTTATGTTTTACTATGTTTAAAAAATAAAAAAAACTATTTGGAAAAAAAGAAGTTGTGGGTGCTTCATCACTGGAGGCTTTTAAGAAGAGACTGGACAGTCACTTGTCTGGAATGGTATAGGACAGTGGTAGCAAACCTTTTACTCACCGAGTGCCGAACAGGTATATGGTTCATATGATTCGTGAATGTGCGTGCCATCCACACTAACACGTGGGTTTTCCCCATGCGTTGCACATACAACGGCACCATCTGCGCATGCGCACAGCTTTTGCATGTGCCTCAGTATGTGCTGCACCCACAACCACAACACCTGTGCTCTTTGCACGCCATCGCACCATCTGTGCATGTGTGCGGTTTTGACACGCACAATGCACGCATGTGAACTCTGTCTGCGCATGCGTGCACTGCACGCCAGTACTCTCGTGCACATGCACAGGAGAGCTCCGAAGACCAGCTGGGTCCCCTGAATTTAGCGCATGCACACCGGAGGTCCAAACACCAGCTGGGGTGCGCGTGACTGCACAGCTGCAGGTGAGCTTGGCGTCAGATTGTGTACCTGGAAAAATGGCTCCGCGTGCCATTTCTGGCACACATACCATAGCTTTGCCATCACTCCAAAGGATCTCCTGCTTCGGTAGGGGGTTGGATTAGAAGACCTCCAAGTTCCCTTCCAGCTCTATTCTGATTGATTGACATTAGCAACTAGCCAGAGTGATATGATGTTCCCCACCCTCTTTTCTGTGCCAAATCTCTCCAGCCCTCCCTTTGATGCGGTGAAACATTTGTCAACTGCCATCAGGAGAATAAAGTTAAGGCAGTTAAAAGTAAATGCGCTGCTCCTCTTAATTTTTTTTTATTGAGCTGAAGATTGGCAAGAAATATGTATTTAATCACAGGGTAAACAAGAGATCCCCTTTTGCCAGAAATGTTGTGTGCATCTTTCTTCTTCCTTCTTCTTCTTCTTCTTCTTCTTCTTCTTCTTCTTCTTCTTCTTCTTCTTCTTCTTCTTCTTCTTCTTCTTCTTCTTCTTCTTCTTCTTCTTCTTCTTCTTCTTCTTCTTCTTCTTCTTCTTCTTCTTCTTCTTCTTCTTCTTCTTCTTCTCTCACTGTTTGAATTAAAAATGAAGAGCTATAAAAAAAACCAGAGCACTTTTAATTCTTTAGCAAGAAAAAAAAGGGGGGGGTGGAGGGAGAGAATGAATGGCCCCAATGTTTCTTCCCTTTTATACTCTGCTTTATGTGTTACATTTGACATTCTTGTCATTCCTCGTTGTTAAAGTTCTGTTAAAGTTTTCATCAGCAAAAGAAATGGCAGTTCTTAAAGATGTTGGTTGTGTTTTAAGTAACCATGGCATGAAGGTGAATCATTAATTGAAAAGTGGTTTTCAAGGACTTGCCTACCTGTCTGGATCTGGAACATAGAACATAGAATAGAACATAGAGCCTGGATAGCTCAGCAGACTAATGTATTGTGCATTGTGATTAACTCCAGCTGCCTGCAATTACTGTAAGTTCGAATCTCCCCAGGCTCAAGGTTGACTCAGCCTTCCATCCTTTCTAAGGTAGGTAAAATGAGGACCCAGTTTGTGGGGGCAATAAGCTGACTTTGTATAAATATACAAAAGTATGAAGGCTATTGCTTAATGCATTGTAAGCCGCCCTGAGTTCCTGAAGAAGGGCGGCATATAAATCAAATTTTTTAAAAAATAGAATAATAGAGTTGGAGGTCTTCTGGTCCAACCCCCTGCTCAAGAAGACCCTATTCCAGTGGTGAAATCCAATTTATTTTTACTACCAGTTCTGTGGGCATGGCTTGGTGGGTGTGGTATGGCTTGGTGGGCATGGCTTGGTAGGCATGGCAGGGGAAGGATATTGCAAAATCACCATTCCCCACCAGTATTTGCCAGTTTTTCAAACTACTTGAAATTTCGGCTACCGGTTCTCTGGACTGCTCAAAATTTCCCCTACAGGTTCTCCAGAACCTGTCAGAACCTGCTGGATTTCACCCCAACCATTTCAGATCAATGGTTGTCCAGTCTTTTTTTTTTTTAAGCCTCCAGTGAAGGAGCACCCACAACTTCTGAAAGCAAGCAGTTCCACTGGTGAATTGCCCTCACCATTAGGAAATTTCTCCTTAATTCCAGGTTGCTTCTCTCCTTGATTAGTTTCCATTTTTTGTTTCTTCTCTTGCCTTCAGGTGCTTTGTATCAATGTTATCATGTCCGCCCAGTCCTTCTTTTCATTAGACTAGATCATGGGTGTCCATCTTGTGTCATATTGTCATCACATGACGTATCACAGCTTTTCCCCTTCTCTAAACTGGGGGTGGGGCTGGCCAGCGTATGATGCATCCAGCCCACAGGCCGCGAGTTTGACACCCTGAACTAAACATACCCAATTCCTGCTTTAGCCTCCAGTCCCCTAATCATCTTTGTTGCTCTTCTCTGCACTCTTTCCAAAGTCTCAACATTTTTTTTTTATATTGTGGTGACCAGAACTGGATGCAATATTCCAAGTGTGGTCTTACTAAGGCTTTGTAAAGTGGTACTAGAACCTACTGCTACTTAAATGAAGCCTCACAGGATCTTACATTTCTTATTCTCTATGATCTTATGTGGCATCTTGCATCTAGATTTAAGTGTGGTCTTAACTAAGGCTTTGTAAAGTGGTACTAGAACCTACTGCTACTTAAATGAAGTCTCACAGGATCTCACATTTCATATTCTCTATGATCTTATGTGGCACCTTCCATCTAGATTTAAGTGTGGTCTTACTAAGGCTTTGTAAAGTGGTACTAGAACCTACTGCTACTTAAATGAAGTCTAACAGGATCTTACATTTCTTATTCTCCATGATCTTATGTAGGATCTCCCATCTAGACTTAGGAGGGTCTCTTCCAGGGGTCTCTCAACCTTGGCCCAATCTTTAAGACTTGTGGACTTCAACTCCCAGCTGGCTTCAACTCTGGGAGTTGAAGTCCACAAGTCTTAAAGTGGCCAAGGTTGGAGACCCCTGCTCTATTCCATATCCTGTGCAAATGTTCCTGTACACAATGCCAGCTGCTTGGCTGTGTCATTCCCTATATACTGTTCCTACCTCCATCTTACACCCTGCCACCATAATGCACACACATACACAAACACACAGAGACAAATATCAAGGGCTTCTTATACCTGTTAAATATTTATATATACATCTTTATGTATACAAAGTTGTCCATTGTATTTCACTGAATAAAAATTAATGTCTGGGCCTATGGCTACAGTTTATTATTTTTAATGATGTGTGTGTGTGTGTGTGTGTGTGTGTGTGTTTGAGTTTTTCTCAACGTTCTGAAATGTGTACCCTTCAATGTTTAGATGTATGTTCTTTCTGTTGGATATAAAAATCTAATGCCATTGACTCTTCGGCTTCTCATAACTACTGACCACAAGGGATAAAAGAGTGTTGACAGTGAGTTAATGGTTTTTCTTTCTGTGTTTTTTTTAAATCTTGATTTTCATTTTATTTTTATTGTTGTATGCCACCCAGAGTCACAAATTACGAGAGCTGGTTTTTATATCTATGAGATCACAGAGCTGTATTTTCCTTTGTCTTTTCTTCTTAGGAAATTTGTACAGTGCAGCACACTCTCATACTTTCCTTCTAGCCCGATGTAGTTAGTTAGTTGTTGGGTTTTGTTATGTCCTTATAAGGACACCCGCCGGGGATTGGTTAGAAAATCCTCTGGCGGGAAGTTTGAATAGCTGTCTAGTGGGCGGTGCGGCTGCCGGAACAAATATAAGGATAGCTCCGGCAGCGCAGCGCCAGTCTTGTTCCTGTTTTAATAAACTTGTTGAATGGACTCCGCTGGTCACGTCTTCTTTCCCTGCGCCGATCTTACACTGGCGACGAAGGACTAGAGAAGAGAACCCGACCGCGTGGCACGATCGCCATCGTCAGAGCTGCACTCACGAGCTGAAGTCACTCACCACTGAGAACCTGCAGAATGGCAACACCGCAAGCACCGTTCGCTTTGCTAGCTCCGTTCAATATTTAGAAATGTAGTCAGAGGTGGAATTCAACTGGTTTGGACCAGTTTGCCTGAACTGGTAGAGGAAATCATGAGTGGGCATGCTCACCTGCCCCAGCTCTATGCCAACCTATTTAGGGATGTTTTTGAGGCTGGGTGCATGGATAGAAGGCAGGCAGGTACATGAACCGGGTGCGTGCATGAAGTGAGCGTACATGCGCATGGCAAACTGGTAGCAACATAATGTGCAACCCACCACTCGCTGTAGTGTATTTGGCACAAATGCAGCTTCCCTGAGAAAGCCATAAAATAAAATATTTCTACTGTCCAGTTATGTCTGATTCTAGGGGACCATTCTCATTTCCATTTCTTAGTGGAAGGAGCCAGCATTGTATGAAGACATTTTCCATAGTTGTGTGGCCAGCATGACTATATACCGAGGCACACAGAACGCCGTTATCTTTCCACCAAAGTGATACCTATTTATCTACTCGCATTTACATGCTTTCAAACTGCTAGGCAGGTAGGAGCTGGAGCAAGGAACGGGAGTGCACTCTGTCATGCGGCGCTCGGGTTTCAAACTCAGGCTATCAGCTTTCCAGAATCCCTTAAGAGAGAGAGAAACTGAAGTGTAACAACACAATGGCTACTGTTTCTAGGCCTTCTCCTAAGTCAGTGGTGGGATTCAAATAATTTAACAATTGGTTCTCTGACCTAATGACCAGCTGGATGGGTGTGGCCATGGTGGGCATGGCCATGGGGTATGACAGGCAGCACTCAGCTTCCTGCACCTACCCCCCCCCCCATGCCCAGTTTTGGGCCTAGTAGGTCTCTCTGCAGCCTCCTGGGAGCAAAATAAAAAAAAATGCCATGGGGGAGGACCAACACTGCCCCTCTGCACTCTTTTTTAGGCCTAGTAGGAGTGTGTGGGAACTCCTGTAAGGGGAGGAGAGGGGCCAGCCAGCAAATTAACAACCAATTTGCCTGACACAGCCCGAACCAGCTGAATCCCACCACTGTTCTTAGCCCATTTGGTGGTGACTCAATATGGGATCCAGCCCAGTCCATCTCTTTAGCATGGAGTAAATACAATATTATAGATCATCAGGAGAAAATCCAGAGTTATCTCTGGAAATATCCACTACAAAGAACTGCTCCATCTGTGATTCAGCCCAGTCCTTCTACTTAGAATGGTGTGAATACAATAGTATAGATTGTACTGGACAGTGCAATAGTACAACAGCTACAGTATTTCTAGACCTGCTTCTGAGTCCATCCAATGGTGATCTAGATCATCAAGAGAAATTCCAGAGGTTTCTCTGGAAATATCCATAGTACAAACCGCTATCAGGGTTGATAACTTCTCAATATGGGATCCAGCCCAGTCTGTCTCTTTAGCATGGAGTAAATACAATATTATAGATTACTGTACAGTGTGACAGAACAACATCTACTATTTCTAGACCTGCTTCTGAGCCCATCTAGTGATGATCTAGATCATCAAGAAAAGATCCAGAGGTTTCTCTGGAAATATCCACCAGTAAGAACTGCTCAACCTGGGATTCAGTCCAGCTCTTCTACTTAGTATGGAGTATATTCAATATTATAGACTATTGGACAGTGCGATAGGACAGCATCTACTGGCTTTTGGCCTGCTTCTGAGCCCATTCAATGATGATCTAGATCATCAAGAGTAGATCCAGAGGTTTATCTGAAAATATCTACCAGTAAGAACTGATCAATCTGGGATTCAGCCCTGTTAATCTCTTAAGCATGGAGTAAATACAATATTATAGATTGCTGGACAATGTGATAGGATAATATCTGCTGTTTCTAGATCTGCTTCTGAGTTAATCTAGTGGTGATCTAGACCAGGGGTGTCGAATTTGTGGCCCGCGGGCCAGATGCATCACATGCTGGCTACGCCCATGTCTGGTTTAGCAAAGGGGAGAAAAGTTGCAATACATCACGTGACGACAACCAGATGACGCGAGTTTGACATCCCTGATCTAGATGGTGAATTTTACTATAGGTTGCTCCGCCTTTGAACCAGGGGTGCTATTCAGCAGGTTCTGACAGGTTCTGGAGAATCGGTAGCGGAAATTTTGAGTAGAACTGGCAAATACCACCTTGGGCTGGGATGGGAATGGAGCTTTTGCAGTATCCTTCCCCTGGAGTGGGGTGGAAATGGAGATTTTGCAGTATCCTTCCCCTGCCACGCCCACCAAGCCATGTCCACCAAGCCACACCCACAGAACCGGTTGTAAAAAAAAATTGAATTCCACCACTGCCTTGAACAGAGCAATTATCAATGTCCTTCTGCTTGAAGAGGAAAACATACTTCAAAGATAATTTATAACAGCAAAGAGGATGTGATTAAAATTCCATAAAGCATAATCTGGACCGTTTCATTTGTCCATTTCTAGGTCAAAGACAGGGTTTTGCTGTTTTGGATTCAGTTGACGTTTTCTTCTGAGTGATCATTGTTAATGATTGAATTAGGAGACTGTAGGGTGGGGGTTTGGGGGTGGAGGGAAGGCTATTTCCTAAATTCCCATAGGGAAATAGATTTATCTATAAGAAAGCATTGGGCCAGTGAATCACTCCCGTTGTTTAATTTCAGCTACTATCTTTAAACAGCATATTCTTATCTGGGTGGCTATGGAAGAAGATTTTAATTCAAGGGTCCGTAGGGCATAGGAAATAAATTGAGGGGGGAAATCACTAAAATATTTATAATACTCAGACTTCTCTTTTAGATTTTACCACACGGCTTCTAATCAGTTGGAGGGGAATCAGTCTGGCAAAGATGAAAATATTGGAAAATGGTTCCTAGAAAGCATAAACAGGAGGAGAATTGTGTTTGAAAGTTTCATGAAGCTCTCTCTCTCTCTCTGTCTCTCTCCCCTCCCCTCTTCCTCTTCCTCTTCCTCTTCCTTCCTCTTTCTCTTTCTCTCTCACCCTCTCTGCTATCCAGGCTACTCTTACAAAAAGCTTCCTCTCCAAAGATGGGTTTCACATAATTTTACCACCAGTTCACTGGGCACTGAAAATGTGAGCCCACATGGCTTGCATAAGTTTATAAGTTTATTTTTGTCAAGCATGTATAAGATAACAGCTAAAAATATAAACATAATTTGAATACATGAAAAGAGTAAGTAAAAAGGAATATTAGGACAGGGATGGTAGGCACACGGGTGCACTTATGCACGCCCCTTACAGACCTCTTAGGAATGGTGTAAGGTCAACAGTAGTGGTTTGGGGAAGAAACTACAGAGTCAGGTAGTGTATTCTAGGCATTGACCACTCTTGTTACTGAAGTCATATTTTCTGCAATCGAGTTTGGAACGGTTTACCTTGAGTCTGTATCTATTATTTGCTCGTGTATTGTTGTGGTTGAAGCTGAAGTAGTCATTGACAGGAAGAACATTGTGGCAGATAATTTTATGTACTATGCTTAGGTCAGACTAAATTGTCTAAGCCCAAAATTTGGAGTGGCATAAGGTATTTTATTGCAGTTAGAGGAATGGAGGACTGTTCTCGTAAAATATCTCTGGACTCTCTCAATTGTATTTATGTCCGACATGCAGTGCGGGTTCCAGACAGCTGTATTCTAGAATTGGTCTAGCAAATGTGTTGTATGCTCTAGTTAGTAGTACAACATTACCAGAGAAGAAGCTACGCAAGATTAGGTTAACAACTCTTAATGCCTTTTTGGCAATGTTGTTACAATGGGCTTGGGCACTTAGATCGTTAGAAATGAGTACTCCAAGGTCCTTGACAGAGCGAGGGTCATCTACAAGGTCATGTCCATCTAATTTTTATTTTATGTTTTGATTTTTTTTTTTTTTTTTTTTTTTGCCAATGTGCAAGACAGAGCATTTGATGGTTGAGATTTGAAGTTGCCACTTGTTAGACAAATCTGACACATAGTCAAGGTCTTTTTGAAGGGTTGCATTGTCGGTGGTGGTTGAATAGTTTAACATCATCAGCGATGGGGGAATAGAATTAGATTGGTGGCCCTACCTTCAAATACAAAATAGACACAGAAAAGATAGGGATGAAGGAGGAGTTGAGTTAAACCCAAATAGATTAGACAAAATTCTGGAAACGAAAGAAGGGAAGACGATATCTAAAATATATAAATATTTACTAGAATTGGAATTGAGTAAGAATTTAATTAAAGGGCAGATGATTGCCTGGAACAAAAACATAGGCGGAAATATCCAATTAGAAGAGTGGGAAAGAATTTGGGAAAATAATATTAAAATGACAAAATCGGTAAGTTATAAAGAAAACCAATATAAGATATGGTATAGATGGCACTTACCCCCGTCGAGGCTAGCACAAATGTATCCCAACTTAGACTCAAAATGCTGGAAGTGCAAACAGGCTAGAGGAACTTTTTACCATATGTGGTGGCTATGCCCCAAAACTAAGGCATACTGGGAGAAAATTAGAATGTGGATAATACAAATAGTAGGAGAAGAAATTGAACTAGACCCCAAGATATTTTTATTAGGAATTTACAAACAAAACATTAGAAAAGAAAAGATATACTTAATACATCACATAATTACAGCGGCGAGAATAGCGAATGCACAAGTATGGAAAAAGGAATATTTGCCAAACGATCAGCAAGTAATACAAAAGATATATTTGTGTGCGGAATCGGATCAATTAACGCAGAAATTAAAAAATGAGGAAAGCTCAAAATATTCTAGGGTATGGGATAGATGGTACGATTGGATCAAACAAAGACAAAATGGATAATGATACTTTTAATTGAATATGAAAGTTAATTTGAACGAGCAATATATGTTATTATACTCTTAGTGAATTGTAAATTAAGAATGAAAATTGGAAAGGTATTTGTATGATAGTCTTATATAAGTACCCCTGATGACTTCACCGACAAAAGGCATGTGGATGAAAGCAATGAATGGTATAATGTATGTATATATATGTATATGTATGTGTATATGTATAGTAATCACATATAGATACTTAAGAAAGTAGAAATGAATTTCACCATTGACTACGATTTATGGACATGGATATTTTAATATGGTTTTTATCTGTTTTTGTATACATTCGAAACTTAAATAAAGTTTGTTTTGAAAATTAAAAAAAAAAAAAGAACATCATCAGCGAAGAGAACACAGTTACTTTTAATATGACCACAAAGGTCATTTATGTAAAGTATGAATAGTGTTGGACCTACGGCATGCATGCACACAGCTTAGAAAACATGGCTAAATAGGATGGAATATCTCAGGGCTGGGTAGGTGGGCCACTACAGGTTGCCACTATTGACTGAATACCATCACTGTTCCTCTCTCAGCCCTAGAAAGAAGAACACAAGGATAAAATCTTTCCATTTAAGAGCCAGTTTGTTGTAGCGATTTAAAGCACTTGACGAGAAACCAGCAGACTGTGGGTTCTAGTCACGGTTTAGAGGAGAAGTCATCTGGGTGACTTCTGGGCCAGTCTTTTTCTCTCAACCAGGAAAAATAAGGGAAGAACAAATGGCTTACAAAAAGCATTGGACAGAAAACTGCATGGCTTGTCCAGCTAGTCACTAAGTATAACTGCCAACCCACAAACATGCACATGGGGGCAGGGGGAAGAGCCAGAGAGAAAGAAGGAAAGAGGGAGGGAGGGGAAGGAAGGAAGGAAGGAAGGAAGGAAGGAAGGAAGGAAGGAAGGAAGGAAGGAAGGAAGGAAGAAGAGGGAGGATGAAGAAGGAGGAGGGAGGCAGGGAGAGAAGGAGGAAAGAAGGAAATAAGGAAGGAAGGAAATAAGGAAGGAAGGAAGGAAATAAGGAATGAGGGTTGGGCGAAGAAGGAGGGACAGAGAGAATGGAAAAGGAAGGAGGGAGGGGAGGGAGGGAGAAAGAAGGAAGGAAGAAAGAAGAGGGAGGATGAAGAGGGAGGAGGGAGGCAGAGAGAGAAGGAGGGAGGGAGGGGGAGGGAGGGAGGGAGGAAATAAGGAAGGAGGGTTGGGCGAAGAAGGAAGGATAGAGAGAATGGAAAAGGAAGGAGGGAGGAGAGGGAGGGAGGGAAAAAGAAGGAAGAAAGAAGAGGGAGGATGAAGAGGGAGGCAGTGAAAGAAGGAGGGAGGGGGAGGGAGGGAGGAAGGAAATAAGGAAGGAAGGAAATAAGGAAGGAGGGTTGGAGGAAGAAGAAGGGACAGAGAGAATGGAAAAGAAGGAAGGAAGGAAGGAAGGAAGGAAGGAAGGAAGGAAGGAAGGAAGGAAGGAAGAAGAAAGAAAGAAAGAAAGAAAGAAAGAAAGAAAGAAAGAAAGAAAGAAAGAAAGAAAGAAAGAAAGAAAGAAAGAAAGAAAGACAGACCGATACAGAAAGGAAGCATCCTCCAATGTTCATCAGTATGAAAATTCATACGCTACATCGATGAATCTCAGTCCCGCAGAAGCACAGCCAGGCGGCCGCTTTGTCTGCGTGCCCGTTTAAACTCAAGAGCAGAGTGAAATCTATGTTTTCCAGAACCATCAGCTCTCAGAGCTTTGGGAGGAGTGGGGGGGGGGGACATGAGATCAGATCCTTCTGTTTGGTTTCATAGACTCCATCCTGTTCTGCATCGCCCTTTAATATCCTGTTGTTTGTGCCCCTTCAGCTCCCCAATTGAAGGCAACCTTCCCTCCAGCGGAAGGTCTGGCCTTGACAAATAGCCGCGGAGTCATTATTATTCCTTTTCCAAAAGGCTGAGCTACCGAAATCCAGGCCTGTCATTTCCCACGCTCGAGAGATTTATGTCGTACTTTTCTTCCTGCCGGTTGGAGGTTTTTTTTCGGTGGGAGATTGTATTTTAGCCCCCTTGCTTTGGATGATGTGATTAAGATAATTTCTTTACGAAGCTTTGGAATCTTGACAAAGTGCTGGCAAAGCCTGCGTCATTTTCATTCTCTTTGTGTGTGTGTGTGTGTGTGTGTGTGTGTGTGTGTGTGTGTGTGTGAATGCCTGGAGCAGATGAAAAGGAGGGTAGGAGAGAAGCAGGCGAAGAAAGCATTGTGACCTAGGTGGTCTGGGAAAAGAAGGCCAGAGGTTACCTAAATGTAACCAAGCAGATGGTGCTGTGTTACCAACGCAACTCATAACTTGTATTTTCATTTTCTTGCCTTTTTTTTTTTAAATGAAAGGTCTAGGACCTACAGCACATGTGCCTGAGGTGCTGCGAAAAATCCCCTACCCTAATCCAGGAGACAAGACCACGATGTTATGGAAGAAAGGATATAAGAGACACCCCATAGAACAGCTAGAGTCAGGTTTATTTTGCGCAAAATAGATTCAGAATCAGAGTTGTACCTGAAAGTTCTGAATGGAGGGTCCATCTTTACACAACGTCTTTTATACCGTTTGGAACAAAGGATTCTTGCCGTCACAGTAACTTTCCATACATTGACATTTCTTAATTATTACAGTTTTACATCGTCCTTGCCAAACAATCATAATTCTTCTGTAAATCACTAGAGCATAAGTTCAAATTATCTTCTTGTTGAAGGACAAGTTTCAGCCCACATGGGTATCCATGACCTAACCACCTCTAGCTATATGTCTTTAGGATCGTTCCTTTCTTCTGACAAGTTAGGGGGCCTCTTTAGAGTGTTAAAGGAAATTACATGTTGGCTTTGTATTCTCTGCAGCTGCACGTATTTCTTGCCTTCAGAATATAGTTACTTTTAGAATATCTTTTAGAATATAGTGAATATAAAGTTATCCAGCGGTTATCTATCCGCTTCTACTTTAATAAAGTTTGGAGAACATAGGTTTATTTTGCTGGCAAAGGTTCAGAGCATTCACATGCCAAGATCTGAACCCCGAGTAACTCCCGAGGTCCGTCCCCTATACATTTAGGCGTTGCACTTTGGTACACTTATCTGACTATATCAGCATTAAACAGAGTACATTTATCAACTTAAAAGCAGGATATGGAAAAGGAGAAGTTAACTTGCCATACTATTCCATATAGGGTATATCTTACACCATCTGTTACATCTGTTACTTTTGGTATGCACCCTTTACTGGCTATTCTGTTACACAATAAGATAGTACATAGGTTACTTCCGGTGGCGCCTTCCTCGTTGGCGGCGGGCTTTCCATGCCCGCCGGTCTCCCGGCGCGTTAGAGCCGCCTCACAGCTGGCAGGCGGCTCGAAAAACCTGTTCCTCGGCGGGAGGAACAGGCAGAGCTTCTGGGGGTGAGGTAGAACCTCTTTGAGCCCCCCAGGAATTTTCCATGTCCTGGGGAGGGCTCAGAGGGATGGTTCCCTCCATACCCCCAGGGTATGCTCCGCGCCGAGAGGATCCTCCGCTAATTACTTAATTAGCGGAGCCAGACGTGGGAGCAACACCACGATTGAAATCACATTTGGAGCAAGCTGGAAAAGAGGAAAGAAAATTTCAAGCAAGTATGGATTTTTGCTTTAACGGAGGTTTTTTTTCGGAAGAGGAGGGGGGGGAAGGGGGAAGGAGAGGAAGAAACTTGAAAGTCTTTAAGATGGCGACAGGCTCTGCCTAAAACGAAAGTGTCAGTGGAAATGGAGTGCAGAGCTTAGTCTTGAAAGGAATATCCTGTTACAGACAAAGAACCCAAAGGAATAGAGGCTGATTTAAATAGATTTTTTTTACCCTTTTTTTTCTTTTCGCTATTGAAGTAAGGAAGATTCTTTTTCTTGGGTTTTTTTTTTTTTTAAAAAAGTAAAGATGCCTAAACCTAAAGGAAGGGGGGGCTCCCCTTTGAATCAGATGAATAAAGTTGAAATGTCTCATGTGCAGAGACTTACAGAACAGGAGTTAAAAGAGTTAATTACAAGGTCCTTAGAGAGTGTGGTAGATAAGATAAAAGGTTCACAGAAGGATCTTGAGGAACTGGTCTCTGGGAAATATGACCAACTAAATCAAATCATTGCCCAAGTAGCTTCAGATTTTTCAACAGCGCTGGCTGCAATGGGGAAGAAAATGATTGAGATGAGTAGTAAATTTGAATTCCAAATACAAGAGTTACAAATGAAACTCCTGGAAGCAGAGGCCAATAATCATAATATTCAGAATGATGTTATTATGCTTCAAATTAAGTCTAAGGAATCTGCAATCAGATTGAGAGGGATAAAAGAAGATAACAGAGAAAACCTAAGGACAACTTGTGCAAAGGCCTTTGCAGAATTATTAAAGTTACAAGATGAACTAATTTTGGGCTCTATTGTGAAAGTTTACAGAGTTAATTCACGTTTGGCTAAACAAAGGAATTTGCCTAGAGATGTTGTTGTTTACTTCACTGATAAAAGACTGAGAGATGATATTCTACAAAAGTCTTATTCTGATAGATTGCAGGTAGCTGGCACACGAATCAGGGTCTTCAAAGAGCTACCTTGGAAGGTTTTAAAAGACAGGAAAGAATTTGATTTTTTGGTCAAGGAATTGAAGAGAAGTAATATCCTATTTAGATGGGACTTTCCAACTGGTATAATTTTTAGATATCAAGGTGTGAGACATTGTTTGAATACTATTGAAAAAGCAGAATATTTTTATCAAAATATTTTTAAGGGAGCACTGAAACATCTCAAGAATAAAAAGTCAAAAACAGAGTTTGCAAAATGTGAAAAGAGAGAAGAAAATCAAAGTGTGTTAAAAGTAAAAGGAGATCTTGGTGGTTGTCCAGAGGATTCTATTATGGATTTTTTGGATGAGAAAACTGAACACCCCAGTGTTTCGGGGGGATTACAAGACCTTGAATTGCTGGAGGAAGATTCAAAAAACAAAGTGTTACATCGAGATGACCAGCAGCAGAGGTCTAATACTTCTCAAGACATGGGGGTTGATGCTAATCGACAGGAATTAGAATTCAACGAAGAAATCCGACTGGAAACCACAGGTGATAATTTCAAAAAGCATCGTGAATTGCTTGATACTGAATCTGAAAGCATTGAAAGATTTGGAAAAAATGGATTAAGCACAATAACTGGTTAAAAGTTCATTCTAAACTGGATTAATTTTAAACTCACATATTAAAATGGATTATAAAAACTTTTATTATGAAGTTTATCCTGGATTGGACATGATATCCTGAGTTTTGATAGATTGCTGCAAAGCTAGCAGCGATCATTGGTTACCCAATTATATATTTTGGTGGAACATATCGTCTAGAAGAAGACTAAGAACTTGAAAACATTTTATAACCCGAAGGGTTGAATTGCAAAGGGTGGCAGGATTTGAACTAATTTCAAAGGAACATCTGGGAATGCAGCTTTTGTTTGAAAGGCTGCAAAAGCCTATTTTTAGGTATAGTATAAGCTAGTTGGAATGATTTTTTCCTAGAGGAGTGAATATCTTCGTGGTTGGATTTTACTTATATAAAGTCACTCGGGGGGTTGTGTGGAGAAATGTTTTACTTTGCTGATGGGGGCAGCGGCAAGATGAAGATTATTGAAGTGGATTTATGAGAGGAAATATATTTGACATCAATCAAGTTGAAGAGAAGATCGAAATTTGGATTATATAGACTGAGAAATGAATTATATAAAAGATAATTTTTCTTATGATATAACTGTATGATTATGACTACATATGCATATATATTTTTTGTGTTTTATGTTTTTGGGGTTTTTTTTTTTCTCTCTTTAGTTAAGGGTGTAGTTAGGATAGAACTATAATGGTGTTTTTAATTATAACTTTTTTTTATTATAATATTGTTTAGATATATTAATGTTTGTTCTTGTTAGTTTGTTTTTTACTTTTTTGCCCTCTTTCCTTCCTTCTCTTTCTTTTCCTCTTTCGAAATTTGTTTAATTTAGAATTTGAATATTTAATAATCTTCTTCTTTTTCCCTTGTTCTAAATTTTGTTTTTTTTAAACTTGTAGCGGAAGTCAGGGGGGGGATAGGGAGGGAAAGGGTTGGGGAGGGATGATGGGAGGGGGAGGGGAGGGGGATGGGGGGGAGAAAATGGAAAAATGTTTGTATTGTAAAACTTTTCAATAAAAAAAAAAAGATAGTACATAGGTTATCAAGTGTTTAGCAACTATTCTGTAATTTTCCACAGCTAGCCGCACTGAAGCAATATAGTATTTGATTGATTTATTTTATCCAAAATTGTGGGGTTCTTTTCCCTCCCGTCACACTCTAATGTTGCGGGACCGCCTTCTGCCGCCAGTAGCCTCCCACCGGCCAGTACGCTCGCACAGAGACGGCCTCCTCCAGGTGCCGTCGGCCAGACAGTGCTGGCTGGCGACCCCCAGGGGGAGAGCCTTCTCTGTGGCGGCGCCCGCTCTCTGGAATGACCTACCCCCAGAGATACGCAGGATATCAGATCTCCGGATCTTTCGTTGGGCCCTTAAAACCCATTTGTTCCATCTAGCTGGGCTAGCTTGATCCCATCCTCTGTTTTAAATTTGAAATTGATTTTAAATTGGGTTGTTTTAATTGTCGGCCGAAAATATTTAATAATTTTTAATTGTTTTTAACTTTTGTATACCATGTTTTATTCTGGCTGTTCACCGCCCTGAGTCCGCAAGGAGAAGGGCGGTTTATAAATTGAAATAAATAAATAAATAAATAAATAAATAAATAAATAAATAAATAAATAAATAAATAAATAAAGGCACATGAGTCATCGCCCCAGTTCAGCTCCACTGCGCATGTTTGCATGCCTCCTGCCAGACTGCCGACCAGCTTCGGGTTTTTGCCATGGTTGCATGGGGGGGTGTATGTGGGGCCATGCATGCATGCATGTGGGGCATGTGTGGGGGTGTGCGTGCATGCATGGGGTATATGTGTGGCGGGGCATGCGTGCATGCAGGAGGATGGGCAAATGCTCAGGAGCCACCTATGTGTTGCATTTTGGGGGTTGGGGCACGTTGCATACTTTGGGTCCTCAGTCTGGAAAAGGTTAGCCATCACTGGTCTAGGACTTGTGAAAAATAGTGAAAAAAATAAATGCATACAAAGCAGTGGCAGGTTTCAAAATTTTTTACTACCGGTTCTGTGGGTGTGGTTTGGTGGGCATGGCATGGCTTGGTGGGCGCAGCTTGGTGGGCATGGTAGGGGAAGGTTACTGCAAAATCCCCATTTCCTCCCAATCAGCTGGGACTTGGGAGGCAGAGAATAGATGGAGGTGAGGCCAGCCGGAATTTTTACTACCGGTTCTCCGAACTACTCAAAATTTCCGCTACCGGTTCTCCAGAACTGGTCAGAACCTGCTGAAACCCACCTCTGACACAAAGATGTAATTTTGTAAAGAGATAATGCATGCTGCATTTCTCCCAATGAGGGATGCAATTCATGCAGGGATTCTCAAAGAACTGTATAACCATAAAATCATAAAATCAATCCTAGAATCAATCCTAGAAGCGTAACAGAATAACAGCATTGAAAGGGACCTTGGAGGTCTTCTATGCAGCCCCCTGCTCAGGCAGGAAACCCTATACCACTCCAGAGAAATGGTTGTCCAATCTCTTCTTAAAAACCTCCAGGGATGGAGCATACACGAACTTCTGAAGACAAACTGTTCCACTGATTAGTTGTTCTCACTGTCAGGAAAATTCTCCTTAGTTCTAGGTAGCTTCTCTCCTGGATTAGTTTTCATCCATTGCCTCTTGTTTTCCCTTCAAATGCTTTGACCCCCCTCTTCTTTGTGGTAGCCTTCTAGATATTGGAACACTGCTATCATATTTCCCTCAGTCCTTCTTTTCATTAAACTAGACATATCCAATTCCTGCAACCGTTCTTCAAAGATTTTAGCCTTCAGTTCCCGAATCATTTTAGTTGTTCTTTGCACTCTTTCTAGAGTCTCCACATCTTTTTTATATTTAGAATAGAATAGAGCTGTAAGGGACCTTAGAGGTCTTCTACTCCAGCACTCCTGCTCAAACAGGAGAACCTATACTATTTCGGATCAGCGGTTGTCTTCTTAAAAATCTCCAGTGATGGAGCACCTACAATTTCTAAAGGCTATTCCACTACTTAATTGTCCTTGCTATTAGGAAGTTTCTCCTTAATTCCAGGTTGTTTCTCTCCTTGATTAGTTTCTAACCATTGTTTCTTGTCCTGCCCTCTGGTGCTTTGGAGAATAATTTCACCACCTCTTCTTTATGGCAGCCCTGTAAATATTTGAATATTGCTATCATATTGCCATTAATTCTTCTTTTCTTTACTCTAGCCAAACCCAAATCCTGCAGCCGTTCTTCATATGGTTTAATCTCCAGCCCGTTGATCATTTTATTGTGGTGACCAAAACTAGATACAATATTCCAAGTGTGGTAGAATCTCATAAAATCCTAGCAAAAGGCCTGAGGGCAGGACAAGAGCCTGAGTAGCGTAGGAGGCTAATGCCTCCTACTAAAGGCAGCAATTAAGATCCAGCTGCCTGCAATTTCTGCAAGTTCAATCCTAGCCAGGCTCAAGGTCGACTCAGCCTTCCATCCTTTTTAAGGTGGGTAAATTGAGGACCCAGTTTGTGGGGGCAATAAGCTGACTTTGTATAAATATACAGAAGTATGAAGGCTATTGCTTAACGCATTGTAAGCCGCCCTGAGTCTCCGGAAAAGGGCGGCATATAAATCAAATAAAAAAAAAATGGTGGAAATTCATCAAGGAGAGAACCAACCTAGAACTGAGGAGAAATTTCCTGAAAGTGAGAACAACAGAATCTCATAGAATCATAGAATCTCATAAAATCATAGAATCTCATACAATCAAACTACAGAAAGGGACTTTAGATGTCTTCTAGACCAACTAGTAGTGGTTTTCACTTACCTTCACTACCAGGTCGGAACTGGGAGTGAACGCTTTGCTCACATGCGGCACTTCTGCGCATGGGCAGAGTGTCCGTGATGATGTCCGGGCAGGTGGGCGGAGCCTCCTGCCACTACCGGATTGCCTGAATCCCACCACTGAGACCAACCCATTGTCCAAGGTAGGAGTCCTTATAACCTCCCAGTCAAATGGTTATCCAATCTTTTATTGAAAACCTCCAGTGATGGAGCAGCCAAAACTCTGGGAGGCAAACAATTCTATTGATGGGTGAATATTAAAGAAAAATAGCAAAACAAAACCATCCATTTTAGGTGGTGGTGGTGGTGGTGGAAGGGAAGGAATATGCAATGAGCAAAAGCAGATGTTGGCATAGCATTAATCCACAACCAGCCCCCACAGCAATTTTAGAACATTAACAAATACCTCCAAAATAAAGAAGGAAAAGAAATAATAAGTTTCTTGCAATTATGAGAGATCCATCAGAGGAGAAACATTAACACCTGCGAAATATTACGTAATTAACCCAAATGCATAGACTGGAATGTGCAATTTTTCACAACTGTAGTTCTTTGCATCTTCATTAAAACCAGAGGAGAAAAAAAATGTGCCATGCATTTTAATCTGCGGATAGATTTTTTTTTTTTAATTTTTTGCTGCAATCCACAAAATGATTCCCCCCTCCCCATTTTTCTAAATGTTATGATGCAGTACCTAATCAATGGCAAATATCCCTCCCGATACGCGTATTGATGAATAAGTCATACCCTAATATATTATACCAAGGGAAATTTGCTAGCCAAATGTGAAAAACTCGGATAAAATATGTGCGCGTGAAAGGAAATTACATTCACCGGGTCTTTAAAAATGATAGATTTCTCTGTCTAGATTTCTTTCGATGCAAGAATATAATTAGAACTCATTGGAGCCCAAGGCAGACATCTTCCCGGATGTTCACAATTGAAGAGGACCTGAAGAAACTGAGAAGAAAGAATCACATTCCTAAAAGTCTGTAGAGATCTCAGTCTTCCAGATCTTTTCAGTCTTGTCCCAAAGATGCTTTTTCAGGAGGCAACTGGACTTTCTTGTTTTTTTTTCTTTTGAAGATGTTTCACTTCTCTTCCAAGAAGCTTCTTCAGCTCTAACTGGATGGTGGGGAAGGGAAGGATTTATATTCCTTGCAGACAGCTGGTCATTTGCATCCTTTTAGAGGGTCATTGGAAGCTCTTGGAGGTGTCTGTGTCCTCAAAGTCACCCGAGTATTGTTCTTGGTTTTTGTAGTCTGCAATTTTTCCTCTGGAAATCGATTCCTATTCCCACACCATTCAAAGGGTATTCATCCCAAATTGTATAGTAAAAGACTGTAGAGATTCTTCTTTGCTTTCTTCAAATGAAAAACAACAAGAAGAAAGTCTAGTTGTCTTCTGAAAAAGCACCTTTGGTACGATCACATTCCTACTTCTTCATATATCTGTCATAGAAGCAGCAAAGCACCTGAGGGCAGGACAAGAAGCAATGGATGGAAACTCATCAAGGAGAAAGCCAACCTAGAACTGAGGAGAAATGTCATGACAGTGAGGCCAAAGCCAATGGAACGGCTGGCCTCTAGATGTTGTGGGTGCTCCATCACTGGAAGTGTTTAAGAAGAGATTGGACAACCATTTGTCTGAAATGGTATAGGATCTCTTGCCTGAGCAGTGGGTTCAACTAAAAGACCTCCATCATGCCAAAGCTGTTATTCTGTTAATTAAAACTTGGTGAGAATTTGATAATGATGTATAATGGTGAAGTGGTCTTACAGATTGGTTACTTCTTCTTCCCATATCTATCATAGCAGCAGCAATGGCTCCATGGCTTAGGACCGGGATACCTACAGGACCGCCTTCTGCCACCGAATATCTCCCACCGTCCGATACAGTCTCACTGTCGGCCAGACAATGTCGGCGAGTGGCCCCCAGGGGGAGAGCCTTCTCTGTGGGGGCTCCTGCCCTATGGAATGAATTTCCCCCGGATATAAGAAAGATTCCCGACCTCCGTGCCAATTAGATAAATTTTAAATGGGTTTTAAATTGGTTTTAAAGGGGTTTTAGCAAGGGGTTTTAAACTACAGCCAAATAGTTTTAAATTACGTTAAAAGTTTTAATTTTTGTGTTGGACTGTTTTAATATGGCTGTACACCGCACTGAGTCCTTCGGGAGAAGGGCGGTATAGAAATGTAATAAACTAACTAACTAATGGGCCTGAGGGTAGGACAAGAAGCAATGGATGGAAACTAATCAAGGAGAGAACTAACCTAGAACCAAGGAGAAATTGAAGAAGTAAATGTATCCTAGGATAACGTGTATGGATAACGTGTACGGATCTGGATGGGGAGAAACAAACTCAGACTCAACCCCTCCAAGACTGAGTGGCTGTGGCTTCCAGCGTCCCGGTATAGTCAGCTGGTACCATCACTGACAATTGGGGATGAGACCTTGCTCCCCACAGAGAGGGCCCGCAATTTGGGTGTCCTCCTGGACTCATGGCTATCTTTAGAAGACCATTTGACAGCCGTGGCCGGGGGGTCTTTTATCAGGTTCGCCTGATCCGCCAGTTGCGTCCCTTTCTGGATCGGGATGCCTTGCGCACAGTCACTCATGCCCTAGTCACCTCCTGTATGGACTACTGCAATGCTCTCTACATGGGGCTCCCCTTGAAAAGCACCCGGAGGCTCCAACTGGTCCAGAATGTAGCCGCGCAGGTGATTATGGGCGCATCTCGTTGCGCCCATATAACACCTCTCCTACGCGAGCTGCACTGGCTACCGGTGGCCTTCCGGGTGCGATTCAAGATGTTAGTTATCACCTTTAAAGCGCTCCATGGCTTAGGACCTGGGTACTTACGAGACCATCTTTTTCCACCAATAGCCTCCCACCGACTAGTTCGTTCTCACAGGGAGGGACTACTCAGGGTACCGTCAGTCAAATTGTGCTGACTGGGGACTCCCAGGGGGAGGGCCTTCTCTGTAGGGGCTCCAACCCTTTGGAATGAACTGCCCCCTGATATACGAAACATCCCTAATCTCTGTGCTTTCCGCTGTGCCCTCAAGACCCTGATGTTCAATCAGGCGGGGCTAAGCATGTTAACTGGGAATGATTAAAATATTATATAATTCTGGGTTTTATTTAATTTGGGCTAAACTATGCTATAATTTTAATTATCAATTTTATGATGTTTATGTATCTTTTATTTTTTTCTTGACTGTACACCGCCTTGAGTCCTGCGGGAGAAAGGTGGTATAGAAATATAATAAATAAATAAATAAATAAATAAATAAATAAATAAATAAATAAATAAATAAATAAATAAATAAATAAATAAATAAATAAATAAATAAATAAATAAATAAATAAATAAATAAATAAATAAATAAATACATTGCAAGATCCAATCTGGGTTGGTTACTGGGACCAGAATTTTAGTCTTCTGAGCTTTTGGACTCATGCCCATCTTCAGAGAAATTTCCTAATGGTGACAGCAATCAGCCAATCTCCTGCTTGAACGGGGGGGGGGGGGTGGACTAGAAGACCTCCAAGGTCCCTTCCAACTCTGTTATTCCATGTTCTAAGGAGAAGAAGATGAAGAACGGGATGAGAAAAAGGAAAGAAAGAAACTCTGACTAATATGGAAGATACAATCACATGCCTTTAGCGGGGATGCTAATGTATGGATTTTGCAAATTCAATAGATATTCAATCTATAGATTATATTCGTGAAATATGTCTGGCTTTCAGGTCTATAATATTTTTACTGTTTTTTTCTTCCTTTATCTTTGACAAACTCTGAAATAGTGCACTGGTGACATTTCCCCCCCCCTTTTTTTATTTTCTATTCCCCTTTCCCTAAATGGGCCCCTGCATCTAAAGACCACTCATCATATTAATCTATCATTGTTGGTGAAATGCCGCATTGATTTTATCCCTTTTGCAATAAATGGTTACATCCCCCCCCCCCAAAAAAAAAAGAAAGTGAAAAGGGAGGGACGGGAGAAAGAAATTATGATCTGACACTTCAAAATCCGTTGCCTTCCTCCACTAGAGGAAAAATAAATAAAAGGACAATTTTCTTGAAGGACAGGGAGGGGGGGAGGGGGGAAATAAAGAAAGAACCGTTTTGGAAAACAAAGCTTTATCTTCTTTCTGGCAACCCTGACAACAGTTCAGAGATGTCAAAAATTATAACTTTTTTGTGCATTTTCTTTTCGCCTGCATCTGACGTGGTATGCATTAGAAAGATGGACGATTCCTTCTTTTCTAAGGAAAGAAAATTGAGGCACATGTCATCCTCACCTCCCAACAGTTGCCCTTCCAGGATTTCCTTCTGAATTTTCTTAACAGATTAACAAAGTTGGAAGGGACCTTATAAGTTATCTAGTCTAACCCTTGAAGAGCATTCCAACTGGTCCAGAATGCGGTTGTGCGGGTGGTTATGGGCGCGACTCGTTGCGCCCACATAACACCTCTCCTGCACGAGCTACACTGGCTCCCAGTGGTCTTCCGGGTGCGATTCAAGGTGTTGGTTACCACCTTTAAAGCACTCCATGGCATAGGACCTGGGTACCTACGAGACCGACTTCTGCCACCAGTAGTCTCCCGCCGGCTAGTTCGCTCCCACAGAGAGGGGCTCCTCAGGGTGCCATCGGCCAAGTTATGTCAGCTGGCGACACCCAGGGGGAGAGCCTTCTCTGTGTGGGCTCCTGCCCTTTGGAACGAACTGCCCCCGGAAATACGTAAGATCTCTGACCTCTGGCTGCTCCGCTGTGCCCTATTGTTCCCCCAGGCCGGACTAGCTCTGTAAGCGATTTTAAATTAGGTTTTAAATTTTCTGGGTTTTAATTCAGGCCGAAAGTGTTTCATATTTTTTAATTATTTTAAATTGCTGTTTGTATTCTGTGTGTTTTAACTGGCTGTGCACTGCCCCAAGTCCTTTGGGAGAGGGGTGGTATAGAAATAAAATTATTACAAATTACAAATTACAAATTACAAATTACAAATTACAAATTACAAATTAGAACCCGCTCAAGCAGGAGACCCTATACCACTTCTGACGAATGGCAGTCCAATCTTTTCTTGAAAGTCTCAAGTGATGAAGCTCCCACAACTTTTGAAGGCAACTTCTGTTCCATTGGTTGATTGTTCTCACTGTCAGAAAATCACTCCTTATTTCCAGGTTGAATCTCTCCTTGAGATCTGTTTTTATCCATTATTTCTTGCCTGGCCTTCAGGTGCTTTGGACAACAGCTTGACCCCTTCCTCTCTGTGGCAGCCCCTCAAGTATTGGAAGATGGCTATCATGTCTCCCCTGGTCCTTCTCTTCACTAGAAACTTTCACTGAAACTTTCTTTTAAAAGAGAAGAATGTCTGGGTGAAATGGAGGGCATGCTGTATTTTTTTTGCTCCACTGTGTTGCTGTGGTGACCTAGGCCCAAGTAGTTATTACCAGACATAATCAGTTCTAAACAAACATATTTTATTAGAACAGCTGAGAATTACTTCATTCTCAGCTTAGTCCAAATAAATTAATGGACAAATTCTTCATAAACAGTCTTTCGGCCTTATCACCAACCTTTGACTTCTTTGGCACCCTGCCAAAGGCTTTTCTTGGCAAAACCCCATGAAGTTCAGAAGCAAGAGACACCGACAAGAAACAAATGTAGCAACGTTGCTACAAAGATCCTAAGAGCCATTGCTCCTCTTTTAAGACTTCTGGGAGGGGCCAATCATCTCCTGGCCCTACTCCCGAGTTGTCCTTTTTGCTTTAGCTGCTCTTGCCTTCTGAAGGTTCCTCCTGTTCCTCTGCCTCTCTGCTGTCTGCCCCTGGAGGCTCCGGAGTCCATGCATCATTCCCAGATGGCCCTGGCCCCATCTCTGCCTCTGACATAGTGCCCCCTTCTGGGCCTTCCCGAGACTCCAGGACTGGCCCATTGTCGTCCACAGCCTCCTCACTGTCCGACTCTGCTGCCAGGTCTGCAGGCTGCTGGCGGATCACAACACTTGCATTCACACAATCTGTGGTTCCTGGGGTCATTGAAACACAACATGTTGGTTTTATGCAGTATACTGAGTCATACACTGAGTGACAAATGGGCTTTGTTCACACAATAGTGTAAGCCATGATGGGAACTGGCAGTATAATTACACAGCCATAGGATGTATGACTAGCAAGAAGTCTTCTATAACACTTAGACCAAGTCCTTAATGCTCAATTTTTTTTAAACCCTTATCCACAAACGTACTATTTCAACTATGCTGTTACTGACATAAGGCCATAATGACCTCTCTAGCTGCTGGCCGTAGTCCAGGTAATTGCACTACAATATTGTGACTAGTAGTTTTGGATTTATTGATTCCAAAATGTGCAGAAGACCATTTGAATTTGTTCTTGCCATAGAAATTATTGCATGACGTAGATTGTACCTGGTCATCAATTTCATCAGGAGCTTCATCATCGTTAATGTCAGAATTGGTGGTGGCTGTGGGTTCCTCATTGTCCATTACAAAATTTTCATTTGCAATCTAATTCCACTTCACTCAGATCACTCTCCGGTTCTTCATACCATGTTAGAAAGTTTCTTCGACATTTGGGTCACCAAATCGCATTCTTTTTGGTGGAAAATGACCACAATTCAAATTCAAACGCCGCTACAGAAAACACCAAATAACTGATGCAAGCGTGATGCTTAATATACTCTTACTGGCGGGAAAACAAAAGCTATTCGCAACCAGAATGGTCCATTTTTAAAAATAGGGGTGTTCCAAACATTTTTGAAAATTGTTGCAGTCACTATGATCGCAGGTCAGTGGTTATGGGTTAATTTCATATTTATTATTTTTATCTATAATGTCAGGTGGAAAATATATCTAATACTT
The DNA here is from genome assembly GCA_030761175.1 of Masticophis lateralis. Lineage (NCBI taxonomy): Eukaryota > Metazoa > Chordata > Lepidosauria > Squamata > Colubridae > Masticophis > Masticophis lateralis. Next base: position 278,345,137 of record JAUDYJ010000002.1, on the reverse strand, counting down.
CCTCCTCCTTCTATTTTCCCTACAACACAACCCTGTGAGGTGGGTTGGGCTGTGAGAGAGGACTGGACCAAAGTCATTCAGCTGGTTTTTATGCCTAAAGCAGGACTAGAACTCACAGTCTCCTGGTGATTGGCCCAAAGTCACCCAGACAGCTTTCATGCCTAAAGTGGAACTAGCACTCGCTATCTCCTGGTGATTCACCCAAATTCACCCAGCTGGCTTTCATGCCTAAGGTGGGACTAGAACTCACTGTTTCCTTATGATTGGTTCAAAATCAGCCAGGCAGCTTTCATGCCTGAGGTGGAACTAGGACTCACTATCTCCTGGTGATTGGCCCAAAATCATCCTAAACTTTCATGCCTAAAGCAGGATTAGAACTCACAGTCTCCTGGTGATTGGCCCAAAATCACCCAGTTGACTTTCATGCCAAAGACAGGACTAGAACTGGTACCTTAAATGGTCCAGTGAAATATATTTATAACTTTAGGTTCCCCGGGATCTACTCTTTCTCTTCCCCTTCATATCCGTGTTTTGACACTGTATCCCCTCTCAAAAAGGTAATTATCAGCTCATCTAAAAGTGCACAGAGATAAAGTCACAAAATAGTTTCATGCTGACATTTGAAGGTCCTGTTTTCTTCTTGTTGTTTTTCAGTTTAATTTCCCCATGACTTAACCCAGCTTTCTTAGTTCTTCATCAATATTCCTTCGCTTGAAACTGTGAGTCCTCTAACTGAGCCTCACCAAATTGTTCAAATCCAAATAGCTTAGTGCTTCCATTGATGTTCTGGAAATGTTAACTTCTTGTTGTTGTTGTTAGTTGTGTAGTCATGTCTGACCCATTGCAACTCCATGGACAACGTTCCTCCAGGCTTTCTTGTCCTCTACCATCCTTTGAGTCCATTTAAGCTCACGCCAACTGCTTCAGTGATTCCATCCAGCCACCTCATTCTCTATCATCCTCTTCTTCTTTTGCCCCCAATCATTCCCAGCATTAGGCTCTTCTCCATTAAGTCCTTCCTTCTCATTAGGTGGCCAAATCTCATTAGGTGACCAAAACCTCATGGACAGTACCAAAAGGAATGTTAATTTAATGGTTTTAACTTGATGGCTGAAAATCATATCAAAACTGCAGTTCCTGGAATGACCATTAAGGAGCAGCAAAGAGCTGGTGTGCTCTGTTTTCTCTTTGCTGCCCCCTTTCATGGTTATCTGAAATAATTACAATCTCAATAAGGTAGCCTTGGGAATAACAGCTCTATTTTACACCCTCTTAATTCCACTATAGCAGCTTGAAGTGCCTTATGAACTGGGGGGGGGGGGGGGGAGTATTAAAAGACAAGATATGACTTGATAGTCAGGTTCATTTTTGTTTATATTTGTTGGGTGGGGGGGGGGGAATGAAACAAAAATACAGTTGAATTTGTGATTATTGTACAGCATTTTAGAAAATATTTTATTTCTTTTTTTTTTTTTAAGAAGTTGGAGTTTGACCTTAAGGATGTGTCCTTTTCATGGGTGGGGAATGGGAATGCAAATTACATTTGCAAGGTGCAAATATCCCTGTAAATGATACATAATTGTCCTGTGATTACACAGTGATTGCTGCACATGGTCAACAAAACAATTATTCCCTGGCCCAATCATGTTGGACTTATAGGTCATGATGATTAGCAAGAGGAAACCACAAAACCAAGAGACACCAGGGAAATAATTCAACATATCTAAAGGGCAATTAACTTGAATAAGGGTGACAAAATGAATGAGAAATGGGAACAGTGGAGCTGGACAAGTTACTCAACAATGGGATTTGGTTCAATTATTCTCACTTCTTTCCCCCTTAGAAATCAACCCTGTTGGCATTAGAAGGAGGTCTTCTCAGTATAGCATGCCTTCTGGTTGGTTGCAAATCCTGAGAGTTATACTGTCAAGACTTGAAATAAGAGAATAACAGAGTTGGAAGGGACATTGGAGGTCTTCTAGTCCAATTCTCCGCTCAGGCAGGAAACCCTATACCATTTCAGACAAATAGTTGTCCAATTTCTTCTTAAAAACCTCAGACCTCTCCTTGCACTTACAGCTGTACAAGGAGGGAGGGAGGGAGGAAGGAAGGAAGGAAGGAAGGAAGGAAGGAAGGAAGGAAGGAAGGAAGGAAGGAAGGAAGGAAGGAAGGAAGGAAGGAAGGAAAGAAAGACAACTGGAGAAGAAAGAAGTCCTGCCTTAATCATGAAAGCCAACTGGGTGACCTTGGGACAATCACCAGGAAACTGGGAGTTGTAGTCCCGCTTCAGGAATGAAAGCCAGCCCAACCACAAGGGCTGCCATTGTGCAGAAAATAGGATGAGGAAAGTATGTTGCATATGTTTGCCACTTTGAGTTATTTGTGAAAATAATAAAGGCAGGATAAAAATAAAAAAGGGAGGGAGGGAGGGAGGGAGGGAGGAGAAACATGGAAGAATGGGAGAGAAAAAATGTGAGTGAATGAGGAAAGAAGGAAGGAAGGAAGGAAGGAAGGAAGGAAGGAAGGAAGGAAGGAAGGAAGGAAGGAAGGAAGGAGAGATACATGGAAGAATGGAGAGAAAAATGTGGGTGAACGAGGAAGGAAGGAAGGAAGGAAGGAAGGAAAGAAGGAAGAAAGGGAGAAAAAATGTGGGTGAATGTGGAAGGAAGGAAAGGAGGGAGGGAGGGAGGGAGGGAGGAAGGAAGGAAAGGAAGGAAGGAAGGAAGGAAGGAAGGAAGGAAGGAAGGAAGGAAGGAAGGAAGGAAGGAAGGAAGGAAGGAGAAACATGAAAGAATGGGAGAGTAAAAATGTGGGTGAATGTGGAAGGAAGGAAGGAAGGAAGGAAGGAAGGAAGGAAGGAAGGAAGGAAGGAAGGAAGGAAGGAAGGAAGGAAGGAAGGAAAAGGAAGGAGCTTTATGAAGGACATAAGAAAATAAGTGTCATCTGTGTAGGTTGGAATGGAGGGAAGCAATTGCGCAATGTATCACAAAACCATCTGCATATCTATCAATATGGATATATCTACGTGTGCGTGAATAATTGCATTGCCGGATTACGCATATGCTTCGGATGCAAAAGCCACAAAGTATTAGGAGCAGCAGGGTTGTGCAGATGGCATTAATTGGCACGTCCTCAAATGGTTTGTGACATTTCCCTGGTTTTTTTGCCGCAGATGCAGAGGGCAGCCTCCAGATCCCAGGAAAAGACTCAGCTGCTTTAAGGAGCAGCGAACAGGGCCTTCAGATGATTTTTCTCCCCCCCGTGCATCAGATCTGGCTCAGATCTGCTCCGAGGGGATTTTATTGATCCAGGAGAACATCGGTGTTCCTCATCCCCGCAGGGATCCCTGTGTTGCACTCTTAAAAAAGTAAAGATTCCCCTTGCACATATGTGCTAGTCGTTCCTGACTCTAGGGGGCGGTGCTCATCTCCGTTTCAAAACCGAAGAGCCAGCGCTATCCGAAGACATCTCCGTGGTCATGTGGCCGGCATGACTAAACACAAAAGGGGCATTGGAACGCTGTTACCTTCCCACCAAAGGTGGTCCCTGTTTTTCTACTTGCATTTTTTTTTATGTGCTTTCAAACTGCTAGGTTGGCAGAAGCTGGGACGAGTAACGGGAGCTCACTCCATTATGCGGCACTAGGGATTCGAACCGCTGAACTACCAACCTTTCGATCGACAAGCTCAGCATCTTAGCTACTGAGCCACTGTGTCCCACTCAGCTTTCTCATAAACTTCTCTCCCACCAAAAAGTTTAAGACTCGCCGCTATCCTTTTAAGTCATTTGGGGAAATCTAACCCCTACATTTTCTTAGCAAATAAAAAAGGAGCACAGAGTATAAAGAGCACAGATAGATGATTAATCATCAACAAAGAGGATGAAGGGACTGGAGGCTAAAACATATGGTTGCTTGAATTGGGTATAGTTCAGGGGTCTGCAACCTTAATTACTCAAAGAGCCATTTGGACCTATTTCCCACAGAAAAGAAAACACCGGGAGCCACAAAACCTGGGTGGGCGTGGCCAACTCAGTGTCACTCACTTCCACCAGTCACATGACACACACACCCCAGCCACGCCTACCCAGATGGTCATTAGGGCAGAGAACCAGTTGTTAAAAAACACTGGGAACCACACAATCCTTTTGACATATCTCTCTCTCCCCTCCCTCCCTCTCTCTCTGTATCTCTCTATGTCTCTCTCTCTCCCTCCCTCTCTCTCTCTGTATCTCTCTGTCTCTGCCCTAGCCACTTTTCCATCCCCTGCTGTCGCCCTTACCTTCTCAGGCCAGGCGTGACTGGGAGGGGAGGGTGAGGGGTGGGGCTAGCCAATGGTGGGATAGGGAGCCACAGCAGAGGGTCCAAAGAGCTGCATGTGGCTCCGGGGCCACAGGTTGCTGACCCCTGGTCTAGTTTAATGAAAAGAAGGACTAGGGGTGATATGTTAGCAGTCTTCCAATATTTGAGAAGTTGCCACAAAGATGGTGTGTGTGTGTGTGTGTGTGTGTGTGTGTGTGTGTGTGTGTGTGTGTGTGTGTGCAGGGATGAAATGTTCCTCGTTTGGACCGGATCGGGCAATCCGGTAGTGATCATCACGGTTGGTTCGGTGATCCATTAGCAATGGTGGAGCAAAGCTCCGCCCATCCGCCTGGGTGTTGTTACTTCCTGGTTTTAACCAGGAAGTAATGTATTTTTGACATGTGCAGAAGGTTTTGCGGTGCATGCATTTCTGAACTGGAAAGGAAGGTAAGTAGATTTCACCCCTGGGGTGGGGGGGTCAACCTATTGTCCAAAGCACCAGAAGGCTGTCTTTAGAACAGCATATGATGACCGTGGCTTTTTATCAG